>OY856410.1:1096301834-1096876834 GCA_963693085.1 Alisma plantago-aquatica | reverse complement strand
GTTTGCAGGTGTTCAAGGTATACATATAGAAATTCATACAAAACACCGAAACCATACATTTAGCAATTCATTCAAGCATCATACTAGTTACATTCATTTCATTCAATATCTTATGCCAAGTATTCTACTACTCATAGTTCTCAAGCATTAAATATAGTAAGCCAACAAGAGGTAATGGCGTACCTTCTACTCAGAAGTGGGGAGTCCTGAGATGCTCTTCACTGGTACCTTTGATTTCCTGAAATTATTGGAGATTTGGTATTTATTAGTTATATTGTTCAAATCACCATTATTCTAAAGAGTGTATAAAAAGGCCCTTTTATTAGTTTTGGAGTCATGAGAGTTGAGTACGAATCTTAGAGTATGTATTTGAGTCTAAGATTAGTAATGTCACATCAGAGTAGATCTATAAGGTCAAAGTCATGGTCTTTAGATCATATTGACTAATTATGCACATTTTGGTAGATCAAAATAGGGAAAGGAGTGATAATTAGGTTTGATTGATAATTGAGTCACAATATTTGGATCTGATCATTCCATAATAATATAGATGCAAAAAGATGATGTTCACAAGTTTTTGGTGATTTAAACAAGTTCAAGTAATTTCTAAATAATAAAACAAGATATAATCAAGAATGCTACTTGAAATTAGATATAGGCGTAAGGGATGTCGTCCGCTAGGGTTTCTCTGGCGACCAAGAACAGCGGCGATCGTCCGCCTGAATCGAACATTGCTGTCGAGGAGGGGGATGGAGACCCCCTCCGATCGACTCCTCTGTTTCGCTGGGTTCCACAGGCATTCACCTTACTTTCGGGGAGACGTCAGCGGCGTTGAACGCTCCTTCCACGCAAGCTTCTGTGATGGAAATTGACTGCAGAGACACAGCCATGCAATTTCCGAGTTTGCCGAGCAACCCCACGGCAACTGGAAAACCTGGAGAGACAGCCGCACAGAAGATGTCCTACAAGGACTTAGTGAACCGCGAGCAAACCACAAACCAAAACCACACCTTTATCCCGATCGATGCGGAAGCGGCCAGAGTTAACCTGTCAAAAGATGACATCATCGTATCCACAGAAGGGGGAACCCCAAAGTTTGACGTCAGAATGGAAGCAATGGAGCAACATCTACTGCCTTGGAAGTTCACGGTGATTGTGAAGTTTCTATCTCAAGACATTGGCTTCTTAACGCTAAGGGACAAAATTCACCTTCTGTGGAAGCCGGTCGGAGGCTTCAACCTGATAGATGTAGATAACGGCTTTTTCATCGTCCAACTAAAAACCGAAGAGGACTATATTAAAGCTCTTACGGGTGGCCCATGGCCAATCTTCGGCTCCTATCTCACAGTACAACGTTGGTCGCCGGTATTCCTGCCCCATGTAGCCACGCTGCCAAGATTGGTTGCCTGGGTACGGATTTCAAACCTTCCAATTTATCTGTATCAGGAAACCCTACTTACGGAGGTAGGCAATCATCTCGGGATGACGGTCAAGGTGGATATGAACACGAAACTCCAACGGAGAGGCCGTTTTGTGAGGATTGCGGTGGAGTTGGACATGTCCCGCCCGCTGATACCCTCCGTCGTGATTGCTGGCATCAAATTCACGGCGGAGTACGAAAACATTCCCTTCATCTGTTTGCATTATGGACATGCAGGCCATCTAGAGAAAGACTGCAACACCAGGCTGCAAGCGGAAAACTAGGCCAGAGAAGCAGCCCTCGCAGCAGGCACTATAATACATGAACCCCCACCAAGGAAGGAGGGCTTCTCGGAGGCAATCCATGCGCAGCCCACTCCACGGAAACCACAGAAGGAGGCGGCAGCGAACCCTCACAAGCAATCTAGGGTTACTGCAAATCTCTTCCAGAACTTGGTGGACCAGGCTGAAGAGGAGGAGGTCCAAGAAATCCTATCAATCGACGGCACTGCTGAACGGGTCACAGAAGGAATCAATTGGAGACAGAGGAAAGCGTTGCACAAAGAACATAGGAAGAAAGATGCCCAGACCCAACCGGAGATGACGCGCCCCCCCAAGAACATGCGCAACCTCACAACAACACTAGCCAAACCGGTGAGCACACAGTGGTTGCCCCTTTGGGCGACACCGTTCTACCAGGCCGAGATGCTTCCCTACACCCTTTCCTATCCACCAACTTCGCGGTGGGACATTCCACTGCCGAGAGGCCAACATACACATCCTATAGGAGTCCCTCCAAACTGACAACATGCATCCACCTTTGGAATAGGAAGGTCATCCAAACAGCTAGCGACCCAGCCCAGGCAGCTACAAGGAAACGAGGGAAACAATCACTGTTGCAGGATTTGGAAGCTGAAGCGAAGGAGATGGGATCCTCCACCCTGGACGCCTCTTCTTCATGAAGGTCATGACATGGAATGTACAGGGTATCTGCGATAAGGATACCCAATCAACAGTCAAGGCACTTGTTCTGAAGTATAACATCTCGATCATGGCAATGCTTGAGCCCCGATGCAGCGACAAGAGGGCAGAGTGAATCATCAAGAGTCTGGGATTCCCCCAATCGCACATGGTGGAAGCTGTTGGCTTCTCCGGTGGGATATGGGTGTTGTAGCACCGCCATGTTCCCCTAGAAATCATCTATTCCCATAAGCATTTTGTCCATTGCAGAGTTCATGATCATCTTTTCACCTTTGTCTATGCAGCAACGATGAGAAGCTGTAGGAAGTTTCTCTGGGCTCACCTGGAGCTGATGTCCCACTCCATCTCCGTCCCCTAGATAGTACTCGGCGATTTCAACGTCGTCATGTTCCAGACGGAGAAGTTCGAAAGCCAGTCCTTTGATACAGCCAACAGTAGGGATTTCATTTAGGCCATGAATTGCTGTCAGCTCCATGACCTTGGAGCTAATGGCGCACATACCACTTTCCGGAGAGGGCTCTTGCACGAACGGCTCGATCGTGCGCTTGGGAACTCCTTACGGATTGAAGATTCTGTGTCTGACTCGGCGCAGGTCCTAGAGAGGAGTTACTCTGACCATGCGCCACTCCTCATCTCCTCCCCATCTCTGCCCAACAACAAGCAAAGGCATCTCCGCACCTCCGCCAGCTGGTCGAGCATGAAAGGCTTCAAACAACTGCTGCAGGATCACTGGAACGGGGAGGGTCCCTTTCAACAGGAAGCTGCTAGATTCCTCGCCGGTGTGAGTGACTGGGAGCTCAAGTCCAAGAGTGCTGAACGTAGAGACCAACATCATATAAGAAATAAGATTAAGTGGTACCAGGCCCAGCTTACCTTCCACCCCGACCCAATGATTGAGGCGGAGTTGATCGAACTGCAAGGTAGATTGGATGACTTGCTACGCAGGGAGGAAAAGGAGTGGCAATAGAAGGCACACTGCGAATGGCTCAAGTTGGGGGATAACAACACCAGGTATTTCCAAAACCTGGTGAAACAACGGAGATGGCATAATAAAATTCTCAGGCTCAAAGACAATCAGGGGAACTGGATTGAGGACCCGGCACAGGTGAAAACCTTGATTCTTACTTTTTTTTCTAACGTCTATTTGGAGGATGCATATCAGGCCAGAGCCATCGCTAGCAACTCGTTTATCGGGAAATTCACGCCAATTATAGAAGCCAGTAGGAGACTGCTCGCCGCAATTCCTTCGGACACCGAGATATGGGATGTTGTCCGTTCAACACCTCCTCTCAAGGCCCCTAACCCAGATGGGATAACTGCTGAATTTGTTAAAGAGAAGTGGTCGACTGTCCGCACTCAACTGAAGAAATTCCTCACTGATCCCTTCCGAGGTGTACATGTCTTGCCAGCAGCTACCGCATCCATAGTGGTGCTTATTCCTAAAGTCCCCATCCCGGAGAGATGCTCGCAGTTGCGTCCTATATCCCTCAACAATGTCTGCACCAAAATTCTCTCCAAGATTATTGCAACGCGTATTAAACCCTATTGCAGGAGTGGATCTGCCCTATGCAATCTATCTTTGTCCCCGGAAGACGGATTGGTGACAACATCGCTCTGGTCCAGGAGATCATCCACTAAATGGAGAGGAAAAGTAGCCGGAAACATCACCTTGCCATTAAGCTCAATCTTGTGAAAGCCTTTGATAAGATGAGCTAGCCTTTCATTGAAGATACTTTACGTAGAACTTCTATACCGATTGAGCTCATCAGAATCATCATGCATATAATCTCATCTAGACAGACCACCATCCTATGGAATGGTGAAGCAATTGGGTCCTTCAACCCATCCTGCGGGGTTAAGCAGGGTGATCCTTTATCCCCTTACATATTCGTGCTCTTCCTGGAGCGTTTCAGCCAGTTGATTGCTGCAGAAACAACTGCGGGAAGATGGAAACCAATTATACTCACCAGACAAAAACTACCTTTCACACATGTAAGCTTTGCCGATGACATACTACTTTTTGGGGAGGCTTCCGTACCACAGGCGACATCCATCCTATGCTGCCTCAAACGGTTTGGCAAGGCATCTGGACAGTTTCTTTCTCACTAGAAGTCTACTATGTTCTTCTCTGTCAATACCCCCAGAGCCATGCACTCGTCCATTTGTAGGAAACTCCACATAAAGGAAACTTCTGACTTAGGTCGACACTTGGGCGTGCCCATAATCCACAATAGAAAGAGCAAAAACCACTACCAATACTTGATTGAAAAGCTTCACGAGCAGATTGATAAATGGCAGAACAATTTCCTTTCTCTGGCTGGGAGGGTCACATTGGCAAAATCCACCTTGCTTGCGCAACCGTGCTATACGATGCAAATGACACAGCTGCCGATGGCATGTTGTGACAAGATAGATCAGTTGATTCGACAATTTATTTGGAGCAACTCCATCCAGACTAGCAAGCTTCATCTTGTTGCCTGGTATCATATCACTCTCCCCTACCATGCCAGTGGGTTAGATATCAGGACGGCAAAGGATTTCAACATGGCACTGTTAATGAAGAAAGCTTGGCAATACTTGAGGAACGAACCGCTCCCATGGGTTTGACTTATGAAAGCCAAATACTCATCTCAATCTGCGAGTAATGGCTCAGGATCCCATCAATGGAGAAGCATTAAGGGCTCTCTTCCTTTTCTTCTCACACATTCGAAGTAAGTAGCAATCTCAGGAGAGAGCACCAACGCGTGGATGGATGCTTGGGTTGAAGAAGGTCACACACCAGTTATCCACACATCTCTCATAATACCTGAAGATATCAAGGATCTGAAAGTAGCAAGCCTGGTCAAGGACGACGACTCTTGGGATGTTGAGTTCTTACAACATTGGTTCACTGACCAAACTACACAAGATATCTTGAGGATGCCACCCCCTCTCTCTCAATATGGTCTTGACAACCTAACTTGGTCCCTGTCTAAGGATGGTAATTTCTCAGCCAATACAACCTATAGGGCACTCAGTGGCACAAATCTCCCCTTACCCACTGGTCACTTTGCTTCTATCTGGTCCCTGTCCATCCTGCCGCGTGTTAAAGCCAATCTATGGCTTATTCACAGAGACCGACTTCTCACTAATGTCCTCAGATTTAGAAGGAAGATGACGGACTCCAGCGTCTTCTCTATCTGTAGCAATGCCCCAGAATCCACTCTCCATGCTGTTAGAGATTGCTACCTAGCCCGTAGCACCTGGTTGCTCCTTATCCCCCAAGAGGCCATTGAGTTCTTCAATTTTGACTCCACGGAGGACTGGCTGGGTTACAATCTCAAACATCTAAAATATGTGGAAGGATGGCCCGTCCTGTTCTCCATATCGTGTTGTCTTATATGGAAGAACAGAAACCTGAAAATCTTCGAGCAAAATGCAAAACTGCCACACTCTCTTGCTCTCTCATGTCGAGGGGAAGCAACATCTATAAAGGCAGCCTTTCTCCAATCCAACACAGTTGGCAACAATCGACCTAAAGACCATTTCTGTCCGATCGAGGTTGCCAAGGATTCAGTTGTGGTGAATGTCGACACAGCTAATGATAATCCAAACCAACACATGTCTACTAGTGTGATCATCTGCAACACAGAAGGCACCTGGCTCTCTGGGGGCACAAATACTATGTGAGGTACAGATCCCATGAGGGGGGAACTATACACAATCATGGATGGTATTCGATGCATATGAGCAAGACACATTCTCAACTTTATCATGATCAACGATTGCCAATTAGCCATCTTCTGGATCACGGGAACCCAACACCCGCCAACCAAATACATGCTGATCGTCCAGGCTATTCAACGCCTTTGGTCAGAGCTTCCTGGAGGTTCATTAATCCACGTATAGTGGAAATGGAACAACCTCGCCGACCAATTGGAAAAGAAATGTCTTAAACAGCCAGACCTTGCCGGAGAGCTCCAAGCTTGCCCGCCCCTTCTTTCTGCACTTTATGAAAAGGAGAGGACTTGTTACACAAACATGGTTAAGCCTGTTCCTATTTCTAGTTTAGCCCCTCGGCCATTTCTATAACCAGTTAGTCTAGTAGTACCAAAAAAAACAAGATATAATCATATTTGAGCATGATCAACTATTCAAGTCATATTTAGGGTCAACAAATGTCAGATTCATGATCCTCGTATTTTTCTGATCAAAATAGCGTACTTGTTTGTATTATTCTAACACTCCTATGATTTATAATGAAATTCCTAAAATTAGGTTATTTATTGAATTTCGAGTCAATAAAATGAAATCTAGAAAAAGTGTGGATCATTGGATGATCAGATCCAACGGTCGAGATCTCGCGTGCGTAGATTACAAGGGATACAAGATAACTAAGGTGGATGAACGGCTGCTTACTTGGCGGGCTGCGGTTTGTCCAACTAAGCTGAGCGGGTCCCTCCTTCCCCTTGCTCAAAGTTCACAGCAGACAAGGAAGGTGAAGTCCGGCGAGCTCGTGTCGGTGGAGGGAGCTTCTTCGCATGCGGGCGAAGACTGGAGTAGGTTCATGGAGTCCTTCCACAGATGGACGGCTGGTCTCTAGGGCATGGCCCCTCCTGATATGTCGGGTCGACTAGAGGACCAGTGAGCTACACAGCTCGCGGTGGAGGGAGAGGATAGCGGGAGAAGCAGGCAATGGAGCCTCAGAGTGAGGGACCGTTGATGTGGGCGGAGGTCCCTCAAAGCTTGGGGAGCATTCAATTGGGGACGAGCAGGCCGGTAGGAGCCTAGTCCAGTAGCTTGGCAGTGGTGGGCAGGCTGAGAGGAAGAGTTTGAGGGCAGAGCGATCTAAGCTTGCTTCGAGCGAATTGAAGGCAAGGGTGGACTAAAGAGGTTCCGACAGAGCTATGAGGGGGTTTATATGGACGTGAGAGGGTCTGAGTGCAAGAAGCCCAATTCAAGTTGGGCACGCTGGAGCTAGTTGCCACGGGTGGCAGTCGTGGGGGTGGTTCTGGTCATCAACATGGGTCGTGCGAGGGGTCAACATGTTCATGGAGGTGAGGGGAGATGTTTGCCTCGGTCAGATTTGCGCGAGGTGGTGCGGAGTGGCGAGGAATGGGTTGCCCTTGCGCGGGGTGGCTGTAGCCACATTCTCACGGGGTGATCAGAGGTAGGCGATGATCGGAGGGCCGTCCGATCTGCCCTGGATCCATGGACGTGCCATCCTATGGTCCAGATAGCTCACGAGGGAAGGACCGCAGATTGCTGACGTCAGCGCCGCGTGCCCAAAGATCAAAATAGCAAACTTAGGTTAAATGATTTGAATCGTGATAAATATTAGGTAAACCTTTGTCAAATCTTGTAAAAATCATAGAGGGAGCTAGGAATGTCCAAATGACATGAAATTTGGACCATAGATTTACCATAGCATACCCCACATGTTGTTAAAGTTTGGGCTCGAAAATCCAATCTTTGAGTGGTCAATTAATCTTTAGGAGATTTAGGGTTTTGAATTTGATTAAAGTGAAGAAATCAAGGTTATAAAGGAAAAAGGAAAACCACTTTATCACATCCTACTAACCTTAAAAGAAATTTTGTCCTCAAAATTAAATTGGATGAAAGAGGTGAGGAAAATGTTGCTCCATATCTGCTCGTAGTTCCCAGGTTGCATCTTCTGCACCATGATGGTTCCACTGCACCTTCACCATCGAGATCTACTTGTTCCTGAGCTCTTTGACCCTAGAGTCGAGAATCTTTACAGGTTTTTCCGGATAAGAGAGATTCTCTCACAACTCAAGAGGTTCGTGATTCAACACATGAATATCATCTTTCACATACTGCTTCAAGTTGGATACATGAAAAACATTGTGCATCATTATGTACTGCAGAGGAAGAGCAAGCCGATAAGCACATTCACCAATGCACTCTAGAACTTCAAAAGGACCCACATATCCCAGACTAAGCTTCCCTTTGTTCTTTGCTATGATACAGATGGGTCTAATCTTCAAGAATGCATAGTCACCATCATTAAACTATATGTCAGACCTGTGTACATATGCATATGAATTCTGACGATCCTGGGCCCGTTTCAACCTCTGCTTGATCAAGGACACCTTATCAGCATATAATTGTAACTCCTCAGACTTTAGCATCTTCCTTTCTCTGACTTCATCCCAATGGACAGGGGATCTACATGGCCTACCATAGAGAGCTTCATAGGGTGGCATATCAATACTAGATTGATAGCTATTGTTGTAAGCAAACTCTGCTAATGGAAGGTAGTAATCCCAAGATCCTCCCCAATATAAAACACATGCTCTGAGAAGATCCTCCAAGATTTGGATAGTGCATTCTGACTGGCCATCAGTTTGGGGATGATATGCTGTGCTGAAATTCAACTGTGTACCCAGCTCATTCTGCACCTGCTTCCATAAATGTGATGTGAACTTTGGATCCCGATCTGAAACAATAGAAACCGGTACTCCATGCAGCCATACAATATCCTTTATATACAACTCAGCAAGCTCAGGAACCTTGGTCGTAGTCCGCATAGGTAAGAAATGTGCAAACTCGGTCAACCAATCTACTATGACCCAAACCGCATCATAACCTTTCTTGGTCCTGGGTAGTCCCACCACGAAATCCATGGTGATATTTTCCCATTTCCATTCGGGAATTGGTAAGGGTTGTAATAGACCACCAGGACGTTGGTGCTCAGCCTTAATATGCTGACAAGTGAGACACTTAGAGATAAATTCTGCTATATCATTCTTCGTACCTCTCCACCAAAAGTGTCTCTACAGATCCTCATACATCTTAGTAGATCTAGGATGTATGGAATACTTAGACCCATGTGCCTCTTGCAGAATATGCTTCTTAATCTCTGACTCTTCAGGTACCCACATCCTATGCTTGTACCTTAGTCCACCATCCATACCAACAGATAGATGTGTCTGGGGCTTAGCCACGAGAGAAGTCATCTCCTCCAAGCTAGGGCTATTCTTTTGGAACGTCAAAAGTTTAGAAAGAAGACCAGGGATAATGTTGATATTTGCCAGAATAATAGAGCGAGATTCTGCTTGAGATGACCCCGAAGATGAAGGTTCCAGATGCATTGATGCACAAATCGACTTCTTACGACTAAGAGCATCAACTACAACATTGGCCTTGCCTGGATGATATGCAATTGTGAAGTCATAATCTTTGAGATACTCAATCCATCTCCTCTATCAAAGATTGAGGTCCTTCTAAGTCAAGAGGTATTTGAGACTTTTATGGTCTGTGAATATATCAAAAGTAGCACCATACAGATAATGTCTCCAGATTTTGAGAGCATAGACAATGGTAGCTAATTCCAAATCGTGAGTTGGATAATTGACCTCATTAGGTTTCAATTGTCTAGAGGCATAGGCAACAACTTTACCATCTTGCATGGGGACACAACCCAGACCCATTTTAGAAGCATCAGAATATACAAAGCCATCATTCCCAGAAGGTAGGGTCAAAAGAGGAGCAGAAGTCAAGAGAGATTTCAATTCTTGGAAACTAGCCTCATACTCAGGAGTCCAAACGAATTTGGCATCTTTTCTGGTAAGTTTAGTCATGGGTAGGGCTATTTTGCTGAAATTAAGGATGAAACGATGGTAATAGCCTGCTAGGCCAAGGAAGCTACGGATTTTAGAAGCATTGGTAGGGGTTTCCAATCAAGGACAGCTAAAACTTTGGCAGGGTCAACAGAAATTTTCCCACCCGAAATGACATGGCCAAGAAACATGACTTGGTCAATCCAAAACTCACATTTAGATAACTTAGCATACAATTTTTGGGCTCTCAAAACATCAAGGACTTTCTGGAGATGCTCACGATGTTTATCAACAAAATTTGAATATATAAGAATATCATCAATGAAGACCACAACAAAGCTATCAAGGAATGGATGGAATACAATATTCATCAGATTCACAAACACTCCAGGAGCATTAGTCAAGCCAAACGGCATCACCACGAATTCATAATGTCCATATCTAGTTCTGAAAGCTGTCTTTGGAATATCAGAATCTTTTACTCGTAATTGATGATAACCTGATCTAAGGTCAATCTTAGAGAACACAGTGCCAGTACAGAGCTGGTCAAACAAGTCATCAATTTGTGGGAGGGAATATTTGTTTTTAATGGTGGCTTGGTTAATCATGCGATAATCAATACACATTAGCATCGACCCATCTTTCTTTTTAACAAAAAGGATAGGAGCACCCCAAGGAGAAGTACTAGGATGGATGAAACCTTTATCAAGAAGTTCCTCTAGTTGTTTCTTGAGCTCTGAAAGCTCAGAAGGTGCCATCCTATAAGGTTCCTTAGAGACTGGTGCGGTGCCCGGTGCTAACTCAATTGAGAACTCAATCTCACGATCTGGAGGCAGCCCTGGAAGCTCCTCAAGAAAAATGTTCGAGTAATCTCTCACCACATCCAAGCTCTCTATAGGTATCACCTTAGGATCATGCACAGATATAACAACAAGATAGGCTCTACATCCTTTGGCTATCAAAGTTTCATCTTTAAGAGAAGAAATAATCATATTTCAGTTTCTTTCTTTTCTCCCAGAAATAGTCAAAGGTTTAGAATTGGGTCACAAAAGACTACTTTCTTGCCTCAGCAATCAAGCATAGCAAAGTTGGAAAAGAGCCAATCCATCCCCAAAATTAAGTCAAAATCTTCCATATCAAGAAGAATGAAAGCATATTGAAATTTATGACCACCAAAAGAAAAAGGCAAGGTTTTGGTTTTCTGAAGAGAAGTATAAATTTTTCCACTGGGAGTTGTTACATCCAAGATATAACCTAGATCTTTTATCTCTAATTTGAGCATGGAAGCAAGATTTCTAGATATGAAGGTATGTGTTGATCTTGAATCAAATAGGGCCACAAAAGGATGATCTTGGAGACATATCATACCTACATTATGATTTTATATGAGATCATGGTTTTCAACGATTCATTATAATAAAGAATTATTAACATTATTACCTTCAATCAGATGGTTGTCATTGGCCTTAGCTTCTTCTGTATTAATTGTAAAGACTCGACCCTGATGACGTTCTGGCTGAGCCTGAGCTATAGGGATAGCTGGCTGAGCAGGTGGAGCTCTAGGATGAGGTAATGGGGCAAGACGATTCTGAGGTGCCCCCTGGACCATATTTGGACAATTGTACCTCATATGCCCTTCATTCTTGCAGTAGTAACATACATGTTTCTCAAACTTGCACCTCCCTGGATGTCTGCTTCCACAATTTTTCCACATGTTAGGACCCGATGACTGCCCTCGGTGTGGTCCACGTCGGTTTCGGCCTCCCCGATTTGGTCCTCCTCGATATGATTGACCTCTATGGTGATTTCCTCCTCCTCTTCCCATGCCATGGCTGTTAGGCTTCTTCTTATCATTCTCCTTCTCCTTGCCCTTGGTGACGGATGCATCGGTTAGACCTAGGTATCCCAAGCTTGGTGTTTTACTCTTCCCTAAGGTTCTTTCTTGGGTAAGGGCATTGTTGATGGCAGCTTCAAAGGTAGGATGGGTGCAGGTGCAAAGGTGAACTTTGATTTCTTGGTTAAGGCCATCTATGAAGTGTTCAATCTTTTCATCTTCGTCAAGGTTGCAAGCATGATGCTCTAGGAGTCTAAAGGCCCTAACATAGTCAACAACATATAGGTTTCCTTAGGTTAGGTTATTGAACTGTTTCTTCTTCTCCTTCCTAGCAGATATGGGCATGAAACGATTGGTAAAGATCCCCTTAAACTCCTCCCAACCTATGGGGGAATCTGGAAGTGCTCATGTATGGTAATAATTTTCCCACCACAACTTCACGGACCCCCTAAGTTGGTAGGTAGCAAAGGTGACTTTATCTTCCTCAAGACACTTAAGGGCTCTAAAGGCATTTTCAACAGATATGATCCATGCATCAGCTTTATCTAGGGCTTCACCTAAGTCTTCTCCATGAAAGGTTTTGGGTTTAAGCTTAAGGAAGTCACTAATGGTGGTTTCTGGGTTGGTCCTAGAAGATGAGGCACTATTGTTGGTTTCTTTTAGGGCTAGGGCATGCATGCATTCCAACATCACCTTCTTTTGTTCTTCCCAATTGCCTACATCCATGGTCTTACTAGGGCGTGATTGAGATTCATCACTAGAGCCATCACCAGATCTTTTTCTCTTGGACCTAGATTTTGGAGGCATCTGCAAGTTCATATAAAAGATAGTTTAGAGATTTATTTGAGATAGATCATAATGCAACCAATAAAGATTTAGCAATCATGGCACATATTTTCCCAATTTTTCATGTCTTTTAGTTGTTCCCCTTTCTCCTAATCTACCCACACAATAGAGAGAGTATATCATTGATCATGGTCATGAGAGAGAAGTAGATGAGAAGCCTAGTGTGTATCATTCACTAAATAGGTTGGCTGAGGGGTAGTCCTTAATTGAGAGAAGATGAGACGAAAGATTTTTTTTTTCTAAGGTAAGGGTGCCCACTTTAACAATAATTGTGTTAGCTAGGCAGATAGCTTGCGGCGGGAACCCTCACATCGTGAAAACAGATGGGGAGAGTGATTATGTCAGAACCTTACGCAAGGTACCCTTCTAGACACCTTGACAATTTACTACTAAATGTGGGTTACCCTAGGTCTAGGTAAGGTTACTAATTATTTGGTACACCTATATTGATTCATGTGCCTGCTCTGATACCATCTATCACAGGTTAACAACCTAACTCCACTCTATACCTCAGGCACCAACATAAGGTGTACAATAGAGTTAAAGTTGCCCTTCCCTGAGTGGATCAAACACATGAATATATAAATGCACCGAATAAAGAACTTCCATACATAAACCAAATTGTTCATTACATAGGGGCCCGAAGGCATAGGAGTTCTATAGAAGAAAACTTAGTACATGAGAAACTAATTACAGAAGAAAAGAACATAATCTAAGAGTCCCATTTAGCTTTAGCTTCCCCATAAAAGATCTAATATTTGTGAACCAACATATAGAGTAGTGACACCATCTTCCTTTCATCATGAGCATCATAAGAAGAAGTACCTATAAAACATATGCAATTGGTACGCGTCAGCACAATATATAAATATATTGTACTGAGTACACCTCTGCGTCATTTAATTTACCTCTTTTATACTTGGCAATAAGGATAAAAGTAAACTTAACAGTAATAAGAAAACTACAACAATATATCCATATTAAGCAAGAGTTTATTAACAAATGTGAACATGTATCGTTTAAGCATATTTTCCATCATACATCTCGTGCATTTGCCACCAAGTGGCTTTGACGTCTTCAGGCCTTATGATCTACTCCCAAGGAGTTTGTGATAATTATACAAACATCATATGATCTACCACCAAGTGGTTTGTGATCATTATGCATGCGCTCTACCACCTAGTGGTTTATGAGCTATCTTATGATGGAACATCTATATTATGTTTGCAGGTGTTCAAGGTATACATATAGCAGTTCATACAAAACATCAAAACCATACATTTAGCAATTCATTCAAGCATCATACTAGTTACATTCATTTCATTCAATATCTTATGCCAAGTATTCTACTACTCATAGTTCTCAAGCATTAAATATAGTAAGCCAACAAGAGGTAATGGCGTACCTTCTACTCAGAAGTGGGGAGTCCTGAGATGCTCCTCATTGGTACCTTTGATTTCCCGAAATTATTGGAGATTTGGTATTTATTAGTTATATTATTCAAATCACCATTATTCTAAAGAGTGTATAAAAAGGCCCTTTTATTAGTTTTGGAGTCATGAGAGTTGAGTACAAATCTTAGAGTATGTATTTGAGTCCAAGATTAGTAATGTCACATCAGAGTAGATCTATAAGGTCAAAGTCATGGTCTTTAGATCATATTGACTAATTATGCACATTTTGGTAGATCAAAATAGGGAAAGGAGTGATAATTAGGTTTTATTGATAATTGAGTCACAATATTTGGATCTTATCATTCCATAATAATATAGATGCAAAAAATGATGATCATAGGTTTTTGGTGATTTAAACATGTTCGAGTAATTTCTAAATAATTAAATAAGATATAATCATATTTGAGCATGAGAAATTATTCGAGTCATATTTAGGGTCAACAGATGTCAGATTCATGATCCTCGTATTTTTCTGATCAAAATAGAGTACTTGTTTGTATTATTCTGACACTCCTACGATTTATAACGAATTTCCTAAAATTAGGTTATTTACTGAATTTTGAGTCAATAAAATGAAATCTAGAAAAAGTGTGGATCATTGGATGATCAGATCCAACGGTTGATATCTCACATGCATAGATTACAATGGATACAAGATAACTAAGGTGGATGACCGACTACTTACTTGGCGGGCTGTAGTTTGTCCAACTAAGCTGAGCAGGTCCCTCCTTCCCCTTGCTCAAAGTTCACAACAGACAAGGAAGGTGAAGTCCGGAGAGCTCATGTCGATGGAGGGAGCTTCTTCGTGTTCGGGTGAAGACTGGAGCAGGTTCGTGGAGTCCTTCCGCAGCTGGACGGCTGGTCTCTAGGGCGTGGCCCCTCCTGGTATGTCGGGTCGACTAGAGGACCGGCGAGCTGCACAACTCGTGGCAGAGGGAGAGGATAGCAGGAGCAGCAGGCGATGGAGCTTCATAGTGAGGGACCGTTGAGGTGGCTGGAGGTCCCTCGAAGCTTGGGGAGCATTCAATTGGGGACGAGTAGGCCGGTAGGAGCCTAGTCCAGTAGCTTGGTGGTGGTGGGCAGGCTGAGAGGAAGAGTTTGAGGGCGGAGTAATCTGAGCTTGCTTCGGGCGAATTGAAGGCAAGGGTGGACTAAAGAGGTGCCGACAAAGCTATGAGGGGGTTTATATGGATGGGAGAGGGTCTGAGCGCGAGAAGCCCAATTCAAGTTGGGTTCGCTGGAGCCAGTTTCCACGGGAGGCAGTCGTGGGGGTGGTTCTGGTCATCAGTGCGGGTCGTGCGAGGGGTCAACAGGTTTGTGGAGGTGAGGGGAGATGTTTGCCTCGATCAGATTTGCACGAGGTGGCGCAGAGTGGTGAGGAGTGGGTTCCCCTTGCACGGGGTGGCTGTAGCCACATTCTCGCGGGGTGATCGGAGGTATGGGATGATCGGAGGGCTTTCCGATCCGCCCTGGATCCATGGATGTGCCATCCTATGGTCCATATAGCTCGTGGGGGAAGGACCGCGTATTGCTGACGTCAACACCGCATGACCAAAGATCAAAATAGCAAACTTAGGTTAAATGATTTGAATCATGACAAATATTAGGTAAACCTTAGTCAAATCTTGTAAAAATCATAGAGGGAGCTAGGAATGTCCAAATGACATGAAATTTGGACCATAGATTCACCATATCATACCCCATATGTTTCTAAAGCTTGGGCTCGAAAATACAATCTTTGAGTGGTCAATTAATCTTTAGGAGAGTTAGGGTTTTGAATTAGATTAAAGTGAAGAAATCAAGGTAATAAAGGAAAAAGGAAAACCACTTTATCACAGAACAAGATCCAGAAGATAGAATAGCAAGCAAATTGGACAGAGCATTGGTGAATGAGGAATGGTTAAAATTTTTTTCCCAATGTATAGGTGAAGGCAGGTGGTTCTGAGCTAAGTGATCATGCTCCCCTTCTTGTACAGATTTTTGAGAAAAAGAAAAAATGAAGACCGTTCAGATTTCTCAACTATTGGGCTAAGTGGAAAGGCTTTGATGATATTCTGAAGGAGGTATGGAGTACACACATACATCGGAATCCCATGTTTGTTTTTTCTAAGAAGCTATCTCTTCTGAAATCAACCTTGAAGAAGTGGGTGAAAGAGAAGGTCAATATTCCCAATTTGATCTTGGCAACAAAAAAGGAATGTAGTGATGTGAGGAAGCTTATGTTGGTTGATCCGCTCAATTATGAACTAGTAAAGAAGGATAGAGAATTGAGGATGATGCTTGAGGACCTAAAAAAAGCAGAAGAAAAATTCTATTGGCAGAGAAGCAGAGAAAAATGGATGGAAGATGGTGATAGAAACACAAAGCTCTACCATACCGCAATGAGGAAAAGGGAGGCTTCCAACATCATCTGTGAGTTGATTGACAAAGATGGGCACGTGGTTAATAAACAAGAAGACATAGAAGACCAAGTTGTGCAGTTCTACAGTGAGCTCTATAACAAAAACTTTGGTGCTAAGGAGGAGGATGAAGACATAGACTGGAAATTCAAGCTCTCAAGCACCGACACCAATATCCTTACAAGGGAGGTTACTGAACAAGAAGTCAAAGATGCCTTATGGAGTATAGGCTGCAATAAATCTCTCAGGTCAGACGGGTTCGATGCTTTCTTCTACAGAACTGCTTGGGATACAATTAAAGATGATCTCCTAAAATATGTTAGATGGTTCCTAGAGGGAGGTAACATGGTGAGACAAGTCAATCATGCTTTTTTGGTCCTCATTCCAAAGAAAAGGTTACTGCATCTCTTGCTAATTTCAAACCCATTGCTTGTTGTTCTATACAATACAAAATCATTGCAAAGATTCTGGCTACCAGGTTGAAGCTGGTCCTTCCTTTCCTTATTTCTAAAAACCAAGGAGCCTTTATCACTAGCAGGAGTATTAGTGACTGTGCCCTTCTTGCTGACAAGTTCTTAGCTGATTTGAAAGTGATGAGAGGGAGTCGAAAAGCTTGTCTAAAGCTTGACGTGTCCAAGGCCTATGATAGTGTCAAATGTGATAAGCTGTGGTGGATTATGCAACAAATGGGGTTCTGCAACACGTGGATAGAATGGATGCAGCAATGTGTTAGCACAACGAGTTTTTCTGTCCTAGTAAGTGGCACATTGGGTGGTATGTTCAAAGGAAGTAATGGGCTACAACAAGGTGGTCCTCTCTTGCCACTTCTATTTACATTAGTCATGGAATACTTTACAAGGAATTTGAAGACAGAAAGCTGATTAAAGCATACACTGTTCACAGAATGAAGGTAATGAGCCATCTTATTTTTGCGGATGATGTTCTTCTGTTTATGGAGGATAAAGTAGATATGCTTCTTGAGATGAAAAAATTTCTTGGAGATTTTAGAGAGCAGACGGGGCTGCAAAACAATGCGAACAAAACTCACATCTACCTCTCAAAGAACTGTCATCAGATGGAACATAGGCTGCAAGAAGCCATGGACGTAGAGTTGGGCAAGTTCCTAACTAAATATCTGGGTTTTCCGCTTGCATGTGGCAATTTACGAGTCAAAGATTTTGTTGATTGCATTGATAGACTGGATTAAATGATTGCACATTGGCCTACCTAAAAAACATCTATGGCTGGATGGGAAACTCTCATTAGAGCAGCCATTGAGGGCCTTCTTATCTTTTGGGTGTAACAAGGTGAGATACCGGGTGCTATGCTCGACAGGATGGAGATGAAAATGGCAAACTTCATCTAGGCAGGTGAGTTTCATCCTATGGGCTATGCTAGGCTGGCTTTACCTAGAGATGAAGGTGGTTTGCAGCTGAAAACACCTTGGGATATCACTCGATGGGGGACATTGAAGAGAATCAACTTGTATCAAACACGTGGCTCCATATGGGGAATATGGATGAGGGACAGATAACCACATGGGTTGGATTTCTAGCCAAGAACCCAGGAAGGTTTGACACGCACTATTCAAATGATAAGGAGCTTATGGATGCAAGTGAAGCATCTCTTTTCTATGAACCACAGGGGGAATGACATATGATAAATCCTAAGGCTGGTCTATGGGAAATTACAAGGACGAGAGCGGAAAAAGATGGGATAATGGAGCAAATATGGGCTAGAAAACATGTTCCTAAATGGTCCATGCGCATCTTTAAGCTCTTACATGGTGCCTTAGCGACCTTGGACAAAATGAAAAAATGGAACAACAATATATCTCCTATTTGTTTTCTGTGCAAAGAGGAAGAAAAATCCCTTAACCACTTGTTTGGTGGCTGTAATTTTACTAAGGATGTGTGGGAAAAAGTATGCAAGGAGTTCCACCTACAGATTGAGATGATTGATGATATCAAGAAGATGGTCAAGTGATGCGGTAATGCTGAAAAGAAGATGCTTTTGTTGGCTGCCTTGTGTTACCACATATGGACCGAAAGAAATGCACGCAAGCATGGAGGCATATCTAGGGATGTGAGTACTATTGCTGTGAAAATTTGTAAAGGTGTACAAAAGAGCTACGAGTTAGCTAGATGTGTGAGTTGCTCACGTGCATGTTTTATAGCGAGTAAAGGGGCTATATGTAACTCTTGACCTCCTACAATTGTAGGGGAAAGTTAGAATATATTTACCTAATTCTGATACATACATACATACATACATACATACATACATACATACATACATACATACATACATATAGGGACACGAAATATATTTACCACCCTCCTGGGCGTTCGGCCTCCGCCACGGGCATGGGAGGGGGGGGGGAGAAATCTTTCTCTCTTAATCCCATATATATATATAAATAACGTATATATATATAAATATAAATATAAATATAAATAACATATATATACATATATATATACATACATATATATATATACATACATACATATATATATATATATATATATATATATATATATATATATATATATATATATATATATATATATATATATATATATATATATATATATATATATATATATATATATATATATATATATGACCACTCATTAACTGTCTGTGCAGGTAACTAAAGTTGATTACCCTTGCATCTATTTTGTAATAGGAAGATACATAACCGTAATGAGATAGCCAAAATTTTAATGAGATGACCAAAATTGTAATAGACAGACCCATTTTGTAATACAACTTAAGTTGTTTACTATTTTGTAATAAATATCTCTTTTACTATTTTTATAGGGACAATAAAAATTTCACACTATATTTACAAAAAGAGTATTTGTATTACAATTTTGGTCATCTCATTACAATTATGTGCCTTCCTGTTACAAAATAGATCTACGGGTAACAAAAGTTAGTTACTCGCACGGAAGTGAATATATACCCCCCCCCCACACACAAACACACACACACAAAAAGTATATTCATAACAATGGAGTAATAGAGTAAACTTGATCATGCTAACTAAAAGTTGAAAGAATATATATATTTCTACAAGGAATATTCTACCCATATTTATGTTAATAACTATCATATTCAAAATATTTTTCTATACAAAATTGTAGCATGTTAAGATATTTTTATTTGTATAGATCATTGACACAGCTCCATTTTGGAACAAAGTTGATTATCATATTTGTATATTCATAGAAGAATACTAATTCTAAGTCTGCACAATAATTCTAAAGTCATCATTTGGATAAGTAATGAGCTAAATACATTATAATCAGATTCACTTCAATAACAAATACAAGATGTTAAGAACATGAATTTGTTAATGAATAATATCATTTATCTTTAGCGTATTATAAAAGCATTCCCATCTACTAGTCAACTTATGCATTAGGTATCATAGAAAATAAGTTCATATTATCTATTCCAACAAGATAAAATCAATGTATTTATTGAAACTATGACTAGAATTACACATGCACAAATATGTGTAATGGAACAACATCATACTCAATATCAATTTTATCTAAATCAACCTAATAAAGAAATAGATTTTTTTTATATTATTTGACATATTCTAATTTTTAAGTAATTTCTCCATTCAAATTAGCTCAATACTATAATTATTATCTATATCAATATAATCAACTAAAGTTAATATCATTTTTTAGTAAATCCAACTGAACATCCTTATAAATTGTAATCAACCTTGTTATTTCTTTCCATATGCCTTGATTGGTTTGTTACTATATACCAAACTAGAACTATGTCAATAAAGATATCTATTATAGATGTTACTATTTTAGGCATTGAGATTGACGAGGCAACACCTCAACCAGCTACGAGATTGTCACATCAAGCTAGAAGGGCACATCTATACATTTTATTGAATAGAACATGACCCCTTGGAGCAATAGAAAGGTGCACTAGTACATTTCTGACCTCTAATGTCACTTTCCTTAACGTCAACTCCTTGAAAAACTGACACCATAACATCTACATTATCGGTTGTAGAGAAAAAATGTCACTATTGGTAAAGCCCTACTGATTTTGAAGAAACATGAGTATTGATTTTTGTATAACATTGGTTATCTCTTTAAAAAAACTACGTCCTAAATAACATGTGAAACACAAATTTTCAAGGAAAAAAGTTGCCTCTAGAAAAATTTAAGATTAACATCCGTTCTCGCAGAACTTATGACATACTCCTTACTACAAATAAATCTATAGTCGGTTTGGCAATAGAGAAACTGACGTTGTATGTCTTATCAACCATAGAAAAATCATACATGTGGTGTTAGCTTGTAGTAAAAAATCAACAATAGAGGATTCGACCCACGTCCCCGTGAAAATATAGTTTCTTAAATTGCTCTTTGGTGTAGGTTTGTCCAAAAGAACTGACATCTTAGTCCTTACTGAGGTTGAGTTTTTTTTGTTTTGATAAGGGCCTCTATCATCGATTTTGTTGATAGGACTGACGTCTAACCCATTACTTAGTCATCCTTTTTTTTTGACAAAATCAGCATTTACGTGCTTAATCATCAGTTGTCGCTGACAACCAATGACTAAGTTCACTTAATAGCACCCACAATTTTTTTCTTTCCCCCATTCTCTACTTCCCCTCTACTTTGGCAATCTTTGCCGCTTGTGCTGGTCATTATCATCATTGCTACTCTTATTGACCACCACCACCGCCTTTGTTGCTTCTCGTGTTGACCACTACTACTACCGCCATTGCCACCTGTTCCAACCACGACCACTATCGTCATCACCTACAATGCTGATGTTGCAAAGGAAGCAACTCCTGTTGCCACCGTCTTCTCTACTGCCGCTGTCATTCTTCTCTAATATTGCTGTGTGCTTCTTCTCTGTTGTCACAGTGCTTCTCAACTATTATGCTTTTCCAATATTGTTGTGCTTGTCTACCTCTGCATGTGCTACTGCCACTACCATATACTCTACTACCGCCACTTCCACTACTCTTGAGGTCAGCCTCTACCCCTTCTTGTTACTTATTTTGATTCATTTCATCATATTTTTTAATGTTCATTGTGTGTATGAACTAATATACAAAAAATGTATCCTATATGTGTTGATTTGAATGGTTTTTAGATATCTATTTGTCTATATATTGTTCAATTACAAAATTTACTTTATTTATATTTTTCATCTTTTTCTATATATATAAATGCATACATATGTATAAAACCTTAACCTTGGTATAAGGAGGTTTGTGGTTGTCATCCACTCATAACTAGTGTAATTCTCACGACTTGATGAACCTTAACGTTCATTTAGAATAGTTGTCATAAATAATGTAATAGTCATCTAAAAAAGATGGGACATAAAAATTACATGAACCTTGGACCACACTTTATTGAAAATGCATGTATTATTCTAAGCCTATATAAGTTTATATTTTTTGCACCTATGATATGAATGATGACACTAAGAGTATATGTATATAAATGACAACATTGTTTGTTGTCCTAAAAACCCATCTCAGATTTACTCATTAGGAGTAATATTGGATAGTCTCCGGTTTGCGACTTTTCTTGAACACTTAATCACACTTAGAATTTAAGTGTATAATGTGTATTCAATTTTACGATGTTTCTTCAACATTTCCCCATTTGTTCTCTAAGTACATATGTAGGTGGATATTTACCCATCTATATTGGCATACTTGGAGAACTGTAGGGAAATACTGTCGATTTTTTTTTTGAAAACTGAATACACATTATACAGTTACTAATGAGATTAGGTGTTCAAGAATGAGATAGGTGGTACACACATTCATCACTGAACCCTAAACCCTAATTTGTAGATGATGGAGCTTCCACTCACGTGGAATTGCATGCACCACTAAAAATCCTAAAGATAGTTAGCCTTTAGGTTTAGCCTTGCTTATACTAGATTGAGAACTCCACCCAAATATGCTAGGATACATGGAAGTCTTATCGTAGTATAATTAAGGGCCGAATCCATAGGACAGCAGTCTTGTTGGGAGCAACAAAATGGAAAACATTAGAATTTCACTTAACCTCTTAACAGTTGGTATCTAGATCGAAAAGTTGGATTGGTTGTTTTTAAACTAAGTGCAAGTAAAATAAAGCAATAAAGTAAATTTAAGGTTGTAAACAATGATAAGAAACCACTAGGATGTGATCGGCTTTCACCACCACTACGCACAGATCAAAACATGCAACATAAAAACATAACCTGCAATAAGAGTCTAAATAGTTAGTATCTTTGTAGATTTAGTTTCCTTTCGGATAACTAACTACAAGAAGTGTGGAAATGTTGCAATGTCAACCATCCCCGAATGAATGATCACCTACTTTACATAATTCCCTTCACAAAGTGTGTTTCTCGACTTATCAAGGTTATACTTTCATATGTCAACTGATTCCATTTCATAGTAAGAAAGTAAAACGATGGAAGTGAGTTTACTCCACTTCTTGAAAAACACTTCTAGATACCGAAACAGATGCCTGGTGGATACATGCATCAAGAACCAACATTCAATCGAGATTCCAATCTAATAGTACAAATATAGACAATTCATACTAAAAGATAAAAGGTAACACAAGTTGGTGATCAAGCAACAAGCATTCATTAAACGATTGATGTTGAACTGAAAAGAAAGTATATCTCTTTTGCAAACTATCGATTACATTGCATGAAATGAAAACATGGGTAGCGGGGCTACTCCCCGCACCCTAGTGAATAAGACTACTTGCTCATAGAAAGGACAAAGAAGGAGGTGAGAAGAGAGAAAGAGAGAATGTCATCCCCACGAAGGAGATAGGAAGGTCAACCCCTTGGAGAGAGAGAGACGATCTTCACACTACGCAGGTTGCTTGATGATGAAGTCTCCTCCTCCCACCTTCTTTGGCGATGAGAGAGAAAGCAACTTCTGGATGGAGTGTGGATCTCAGACTGGTAGCCTCGGGGTGGAGGATGAAGGATGAAACAACTCTGGAGCAACAGAGGCAACCTTTGGACGTCTAAAAACTTGCTATTTTTTAAGACCCCTTGGGTCTTATTTATAGGCTTTAAGTGAAGTCCAAATGGTTTGGGTGGTTTTGGGTCCAAACGGTCGTGAAGACCGTTTGGGTTCTGAGACCGTTTGGACCCCGAGACCGTTTGGACCCTGAGACTTTTTGAACACCATGCGGTCTTGAGATAGTGTGACTCCATGCGGTCTTGGGACCGGTTGGCTTCATGCGGTCATGAGACCATGTGTCTCCATGTAGTATCGAGACCGGTTGGCTTCATGCGGTCTTGAGACCGTGTGACTCCATGCGGTCTCGGGACCGGTTGGCTTCATGTGGTCTTGAGATCGTGTGACAACATGCGGTCTCGGGACCGGTTGGCTTCATGCGGTCTTGAGACCGTGTGACTCCATACGGTCTTGGGACCAGTTGGCTTCATGCGGTCTTAAGACCGTGTGACTCCATGCGGTCTCAGGACCGATTGGCTTCATGCGATCTTGAGACCATTTGGGGCTTTTGTGATTTTTTTGTGTTTTTCTGTAAGAATAAAAAGAAGAAAAATTAGTCTAATGGTGTATTTGTAATAAAGGAAGAAAGTTAAGGTTTCTGTCTAATTTATCTGAGAAAGAGTAAGGAAAACTGCGGAAAAACTATTAAAATAACATCACAAAATGGGAGGTTATCACCCCCCCTAAATTAGAGTCTATCTTGTCCTGAAGCTAGATAGAGCTGAGGAATGTAATGGCGAGGCGATTTTATTTAGTTGAGATTTCCATACTCTTGCTCCAATTCTAAACCATAGGTCTCCTAAAGTTGTATCGGGGCCTTTTCTTTCCTGAACTCTTTTAGGTATTGAGAGTTTCTTGGATCTCAGGTTTCTTCCATCTCTTGTAGCCTGCATTGGGACCACTTTTTATTCTGTGCATGTCGTTGACTCTAATTAGTTTTATACTTCTCTAAAAATCCTGCCGGAAGCTAGAGTGGGTATGAGGGTTGGTTAAGGGCTTGTTGTGTAACCCCCCCTTCAAGTGGGGGAGGGGTTATATATTCTTTTAGGATCTCACTACCGGGCACGATACATCTGCCTTTGTGAGGGCATCTGAATGTACCGGCCGGGCGAGTCCTTTGTCAGCCTTTCATATATTTAGATACCTTAGGGTTTTACTACCGGGCACGACACATCTGCCTTTGTGAGGGCAGCTGAATGTACCGGCCGAGCGAGACCTTCATTGGCGCTTTATATAGATCCTTATTCATGGCACAACTCTCATAGTTTTATTCAACACTCTGGCTTTTATTCATAAACTCATAGGCTTAGGATTTTGGTTTTAGGAAAATTAATTGGGTGGCCAAGCCTCTTTTATTTGAAGAGAAGAAAGTTGTTCTTAGAGTTTCTCGACATGCACTTATTTGGTTTCTACTTAGTGGTCCACTTGCGAGGCTTCTTGATTTGGATGTCACCTGATGTCCCTCCCATCCTTGAGAGTGTTTGGCATATTTCGGCCCTGATGTTGACCTGTGGAGAGTCAGATGTAGAAATGAAGCAAAAGCATGAAAATCGAGTGTGGAGATAATTTATTAATTTTCCATTAGATGTCTATGTGATATTCTTGTTATTACTTTTGAGGAGTAACTGGATTCTAAAGTTAGCTGGGGATGACTTTGTTCCAAGAGGGATGTTATTCTTTATGTGCAAGATTTATTATCAAAAAGCTAATTTTTTTTACAGAATTTGAAAGAAAAGGTAAAGAGGGAAGGATTTGAAAATGATACCTCACCTATGTCTAGTGTACTCCCCCCTTAACTTATCACTCACTCTGTCCTCAGAGTGTCAAAGTGATAGGTTGAGAAGTACAAGGACAAGGACATCATGCTTCTGTTAGTCCTTTATTGGCGCCATGTGTGCGAAGGAGATTAGCAGCGAACTTTCCACATAACGCATGGTAATCCACATCTGTCATGTCCTCTACTGGTCTTCCAAGGACCATGATGGTGTATATCCAGTAGAGGACGTGGAAACCACAATTGTTTGACTCGCGAAGCTACTGGGGACATTTGTGGTTGAAGGCAGGGCAATGAAAGTGTTCTTTACCGTATGCCCTTGTGTGATTACTGAGAAGGTCATGCAGTTGGTCGGCACACTCCTTTGCCACCTCCTCCGTAGGCGTTCTTGGTGTTGTAGTGTACTATTGCTGATCTGAATTGTACTGACTGTCAGAACTGTTGTATATGATTGTTGTTCCGTCATGAAGATTTGTTGCCAACAACATCCAATGTTCTGAATGAAGGAAAGGAAGCATGATAAACTTCAGAGTCGTATGTTGTAGGAAGGAAATGAGTGCCTCAGTTGTTCCTAAGTTCCTTAGCTTTAGGAGATCGCCCTTCATATATGCGGATGCCATATAGGTTGTAGGGTGATTCTGTCTGAGAAGAAATTGATAGGCGGCCATTAAACTCACGGATAGAGACCCTTTGATCTGTACAGTTTCTCGTAGCGCATCTGCCATGACCAAAATATCACCGGATATGAAAACAAGGTCATCTTTCTCAGCGTAAAGCCTTCACATGATGAGGCGAAGTTCATTGTCGAAGAGGCTTTTGCAGGTGCTGAGGTCAAAATTGGGGAAAGTTGGTGTAATGGCAGATAGGGGGACCATTTGTGAAGATGATCTATGGATGGTCGCCCCAATTAGCAACTCGGTAACCCCTTTATCATCCTCCAGATCGAAAGAGTAAGGGTTCCATTGCTTCTTCTCGGGAACCTTGGCGGGCTATTGTTTCTCCAACTCCTCTATTGTTTGCCTGAATGGCTGTTTTGGAGGACGTTGGATGGCCGAAAAGAGATAGCAAGGAATGTCGTTAGGTGCTATAGTTGGGTCCTTGAAGAACCTTCTATCACAGATTAGGTCCATGACGTAACGACCTCACAGGGAATGAAAATCCTTAGTGTCCAGCTCAGTGAAAGGGATTTGTTGGTTGAGCGTTTGAATGTGATGTATAGCGTAGAAAGTGCAATCCCTAGATCCCTCTTGCGTTTGGGCATGTGGGTTAATGATTTGGAACTAGTGTTGGTTCCAACCGTTACGGAGGGATGGGCATGCGGCCCAGATTAATTTCAGTAGCCTGAAAGGGATGCATCTGGCCTCCCCGGCTTCGATACCAGCAAAATTAATTATTTCGGCTCTTAGTTCAGTGGCGCAAAAATTGTACACCTTGGCGTCTCGAGCCATGGTGTCCATGATTGTTAGCAGCCAGTGACCGGAGACTTGAAAGGGCACGGTAATATAATGTGCCTTTTTGGCAATCCACCTCTGCAACTACTCGATAGATTTGTTTTGTAAGTCTTTATATAAAATACTCATGGCCAGAGCAGGTGAATCGTTAAGTACTGGTTGCTTTCGTTTAGAGCTTCTGTAGATTTCAATAGAATTGGCAAGGAGGACACGGAAGATTGCCATCTTCACTGCTGATTGTGGTCGAAGGATGGTGCGTAAATCTTCACGGGTCAACTTGCGCTGAGTCTTTCTATTATGGTATATAATATTGCCCCCTTCTTTGGCATCATTTACTATAGTGTTTAGGATGAAGATATCTTGAGCATCTAGAGTAGAGATGGCCTCCATGTCTAGATCATGCATCTTGTGAGGTAGCGGTGGCGGCGGGGGAAGCTCCTGGGGAATGTGGGAAGAAGTGTGCTGCAAATCATCGATGTAGCACTGCAGATCTTCTTTTTTATCAGAGTCAGAAGTAGAGTCGAGGTCTTCGTCTGTATCTAAACTGACTCTTTCGAATTCTTCTTGTTCTCAGGGAAAAGGCATCGATTGTTCTGGTGCAGAGAAAAGTTGAGCTGGTGTTTCTTGTTGTTGACTCGTGCTGGTTCCGAACAAACATTGTTGGAACTCAACAAAAGCTGCTTCTTTGGCAGTTTCCCCCAGAGATCCCATTGCTGAATAGTCAAGAAATTGGTCCCCATATGACATATTGACGTTGTCATTGTGAGTAGGGGATTTGGGATCTTTATCACCCTTGCGGTGATCTTTCTTTTGTTTCGGTGTAGCTCCTTGGCTGGGCCCTCCCCAACATTGTCAGGGTCGTCAGATTTATCGTCTGAGGAGGTGCTATTATCGGAGTCAGCCGAGGAGTCAGAATCCTCATCATCATTTTCTTCTTCATCATCTTCCTCGTCTGCCGCCTTATCTGTTGTCTTCTTTGATGGAGGCTTCTTGCACTATCGGTGGAGTGCTTGAGCTCGTCAAAAGTCACTTGCACATGCTCGTGTGTTTCAAGCAGTGCATCGTGGGTTTCTTTGAGATCTGAATAGAGAGCCTCGGCGGAGAGGAGTCGGGCAGAGAGGTTCATCACTTGAGTTCTTAGTTGGTTAATTTTGGTGTTGGATGACTCCTCTTGGCAGTTATTTAGTTGTCTGAGGGTGGTGCTGATGTCATCCAAGCGCGTTCTTAAAGCAGTTTGTTGCTGCTTAAGATCATGCATAGTTTCTGGCAATGGTTGATGTTTCTCAGAAATCCTATTGACTTGCTTGACCAGATCGTCTTGCTGGCCTTTCACTTCAAGCACCAACTGTGGCAGGAGTTGCAGGAGGTCGTCGATGTGATCGATTTTCATGGCCGCTGCTTTCTATTGTTGGTGGATGCTTGAGAGGATGCCTGGCAAGGCAAGGTTTTACACGTCAATCTTGGCGACCTGTGTAGTTAGACCCTGCACACAAGAAAAAATAGATTGTAATATGTTAGAAGGGTCAGTGAGGAGGTTTCTAATAGTGTCGAATTGATGTCCAAATTCCTCACCGACATTTTTGAAATGGACCCCAGATGTGGAAGGGTGGTGTGGCTGGGGTCGGGGTGGAAATGTGGTAGTGCATTGTGAAAGAGACACTGTTGATGGTACCGCGAACTGTGTGGTGACTGTGGATGGAGTCACCAGCGGTGTCGGGGTGGTGGCGGATGAAAAAAATGACGATTGTCCGGGTGAGGATTGTGGGAGTGAAAATGTTGAGGAGAAAAGGGTGGATATGGGGGATGAGTGGGTGAAGCCAGGTGTTGGAGCGGAGAATGGAGTGTCATGGGAGAAAGAGGGTGAAGTGGAAGATGTGGGTGGAGGAATTGTTGTTGGGAATATTGTAGAGAAAGGTGGGAGGGTGGTGGTGAGCTCATCATGTAGGCTCATGATGAATGAGTCTAATGATGAGGTATTGTTAAGTTCCTCCGGATGAGGGCGTTCTGTCTCCGGATTAAGCTTTGATGTTGGCGTCCCTGACAGCTGTGGTGGTTGTAAACGTGCCTTAGATGGTCATTTTACTGATATCTTTGTTACCCTAGCTGCCGGGGCAGTAATACTAAGCTCTGTCTGGCTTGATTTGATTGTCTTCTCTTGTACTTTGACTGAAGCTAGGAGTTTGGTAAGCTCATCGTCAGTAAATATAAGTTTTTCCTTGTCATAATCTGCGAGCTCCGGAAGCAGTAGCAGAGTTCTGGAGGATCTGACAGTTGGGCAGAAAATGTAGTGTAATTTCACATCCTTTTCTTTGATAATATAAGAATTCTTCAAAGTTTGCTCATTGGTAAGGATGTCGCCCTTGATATGCGTGCACCTGGGGAGTAATATGTCCATCTTGAGATATTTGATAATGGAAGTTATGTGCACACCCATGCAGATTTCTTTCCCTATGGCATAAGCTGAAACTTTTTGTATCATGTGCCGTCCAATGTTGTTCGACATTCCATGTAGAATGGACCATAGGAGAAAGAGGTTAGCGGTGATAACATTTCCTCCTTCTGTTCTGGGGAAGAGCGCACTGGTGAGAATCTTGTGAAGCGTGCGCACTAGCCCAAAATGAATATTAGAGGCCTTGCATGTCTTTGCATCATAGGTTGGGATCCCTGTTAGGGATTTCCAGAAGTTATGTCTATTGAATTGGGAACTCTCCGTGCTGGCTGCTTTGGCCTTTTTTATCTGCTCTGGGTTGTCTATAAAAATTTCATTCAAAAGATTTTCTATTATGACAATGTTGTTACCAAAAAGTTTGGTGACCAGCCTGCGGTCACCTCCGTCCCTTGCCCTGTGCATAATGTCCACAGATTCTTTGGTGAGATATGTAAAGAATTCTGTTGTGGGTTCGACGTATGAAATTTCAGGGACAAAGCACAGTCTTGATAGATTGGCATTGTCAAGCATGGTGAGGATTCTGTCGTATATCCCCATCTTGTGCAATACGTGTGAGCAAACGTACTTTGTTGGTTTTAGTATTTTGTCGATGGATGGGAGGGTGTGGATGGAAAGGTTTTCTGGTGGTGGTGTGGTGGTGGTGAGTACTGAGAAGACAGGGGTAGAGGTGGCTGTAGGAGTGGTAGTGGGGGTGGTGGTAGCGGTTGATGGGATATAGCATGCTAGGGTTTGTTCCGTAGTAGTGGCGGGGCAGACTTGTTTTCTTGCCCGCTTTTTTGAGGGTTGTTCTGTAGCAGTTTCCTGGACCTTTCATTTCCCCTTGGACCTTTCAGTTGGGGATTCTTCCTCGGAGTTTGGCTCGTATTCGGAGCCTTCATCACTGGAAGAGATTTCTTCCACGTCTTCTTCAGGCTCCTTAGCTAAGCATTTGTTGATGTGGTCAATTTCGCACATGACCGCTATGATGTTGACCTTTGGTGGGATCTTTCCGGTCTTTTTATAGGTATCTACAACTTTCTGGAGCTTGGCACAACCTTATATTAGTTGCTCCGTTGTCCAGAAAGGAGCGTCGGCATATCCGGTGGCTTCTTTAGCTGGTGATGCCATATCTGAAAGAGTAAATAGAAGGTCGTGTTAGAATAACAAGTTTAATTAAAAAAGAAAAATTAGATTTGGTATGTGTTTATGTGTTTTTATGTTTTAACGGAATTCAAGCGGTTTTGTAAGACCAAACGGTTTGAAGACCATTTGGCTCCAAACGGTTTCAGGACCGTTTGGCTCCAAACGGTTTCAGGACCGTTTGGCTCCAAACGGTTTCAGGACCGTTTGGAAGGTGGAACAACGGGAGCGCAGTAGACGGGGGAGAGGCAATATCGGCGGCGATAGTGAAGGTGGCGGCGATGGAGATGACGACAGTGGTAGAGATGATGGTGATGATAGAAAAGGGGGCTGTGCCGGTGACATAGACGTCATCGAAGGTAAAAAATGGAGGTGGTGCTAAGACGAAGGTGCTGATGATGGTGGTGCGCTGATCTACCTTACTGCTACGGGTGATGATGACGGCGATGTGAAGGGCAGCGGTAACGGAGGTGCGATAGTCGTGAAGACACGCAGAACTGGGAGTGATGGTGGCAGAGGGAACTGGCATAGCGCGCTACGCAGGAGTAGGAGCAGGGGAGATGAAACAGTGTTTGCGAGGGTTTAGAGAGCTCGAGAATCGAAAGAAAGAAGAAAGAGAGGGGTGGGGTTATATTTATAGGATTCGGGGGTTGACCTTACAAATTCCCGAGGTCAAATGATTTCGAGACCGTTTGGCTCCAAATGGTCTCAGGATAGTTTGGCTCCAAACGGTTTCAAGACCGTTTGAGATGGTTTAGGTTTTTGAATTTTATATTTTTATATTTGTTTTGGTTGTTTATGTGAATTTTTATATTTTCAGATTAAATATGATAAACCTAAATTAAACAAAGGAAATAAAAAATTAAAAGATAAATGGTGAGAAACAGATCTTGGGTTGCCTCCCAAGTAGCGCCTGGGTTTTACGTCGCTGGCTCGACGAAGTTTTGATTTTGTTATGGTGATACTGTGGGGTCTCTGATCTCAATAGTTTGTCTCAGGATTTTGTCTGCTGGAGTATAGTAATTTTTCAATCTATGTCCATTGACGGTCCTTTCTCCTCCATTGTTGTCAACAATTATGATGGCTCCAGTCGGGTATATGTGCTTGATAGTAAAAGGCCCAGACCACTTTGTACGAAGTTTCCCGGGGAACATTTTTAGTCTGGAGTTGAAAAGAAGGACTTTGTCTCCAATGGCGATGTCTTTTCTTTTAAGATGGCCATCGTGCCACATCTTGGTTTGTTCTTTGTAGATCCTGGCACTTTGGTATTCCTTCATTCTGAGCTCTTCTAGTTCCTGCAATTGTAATTGTCTATTTTCTCCAACACTTTTAAAATCGAAGTATAGTTGTTTAATGGCCCACCAAGCCTTATGTTCCAGTTCTACTAGAAGATGACATGATTTCCCGTATACCAAATGGAATAGGGTTGTTCCAATTGGTGTTTTATAAGCTGTTTGGTAAGCCCAAAGGGCATCGGGAAGCTTGGTGGACCAGTCAGTACATTGTCTATTGACTATTTTTTCTAAGATTGCCTTCATTTGTCTATTCAAAACTTCAACTTGACCACTAGTTTGTGGATGGTAAGGTGTGGCAACTTTATGGTTGACTCCGTATTTCTTTAAGAGGGCTTCAAAGCTTCGCTCCAGAAAATGGGTCCCTCTGTCGGATATGACAGTTCGGGGGACTCCGAATCTTAGAAAAATGATATCTTTAAACATCTTAATGACTGGTTTGGAATCGTTGGAAACTGTGGGTATAGCTTCTACCCATTTCGAGACATAATCCACTGCAACCAGTATGTAGGAGAATCCATATGAAGAGGGAAAGGGACCCATGTAGTCTATCCCCCATACATCGAAAAGTTCGATCTCTTGCCACATAGTGAGGGGCATTTCATTCCTTTTTGTTATATCGCCAGAAAGTTGATATTTATTGCATGATTTTACAAAATCATGGGAATCTCTTGCTATCGTTGGCCAAAAGAAACCCGATTGTAGAACTTTTGTAGTGGTCTTTTTTGAACTCATGTGTCCCCCAGTGGGGCCAAAATGACAATGTTCTAAGACAAGAGTAATCTCTTCTTTAGGTAGGCAACGGCGAAAAAGTCCATCTGCGCATAGGCGAAAGAGATAAGGTTCATCCCAGTATTATTGCTTAACATCATGGAGGAGTTTATTTTTGTCATTATGAGAGGAGGAAGGATGGATGATTCCTGTAGCAAAATAATTCACTATGTCGGCATACCAGGGGAATCCGATGGAAATTTTCATTAGTTGGTCGTCTGAGAGGGAGTCTCAAATAGGTACTTTATCATCATCCTCGACTTCAATGCGGTTGAGATGATCAGCGACGACGTTTTCCACTCCACTTTTGTCTTTGATTTCTAAATCAAATTCCTGAAGCATCAACACCCACCAGATAAGTATGGGTTTCGCGTCTTGCTTCTGAATTAGATATCGTATGGCGGAGTGGTCAGTGTAAACAATGATCTTTGATCCGATTAGGTAGGAGCAGAATTTCTCAAACGCAAAAATGACAGCTAAGAACTCCTTTTCTGTAGTGGTGTAGTTCTTTTGTGCTTCATCAAGAGTCTTAGACGCATAGTATATTACATAAGGCTTTTTTTTAATTCTCTGTCCTAACACCGCTCCTACAACATAGTCACTGGCATCACACATTATTTCAAATGGTTGCGACCAATCAGGTTCTCTTAGGATAGGCACAGAGACTAGAGCGTTCTTTAAAGTTATGAAGCTATGTAGACATTCTTGGTCAAAGTTGAACTCGACGTCTTTGGTCAATAATTGGGTCATGGGTTTTGCTACTTTCGAGAAATCTTTAATGAATCTTCGATAAAACCCGGCATGACCCAAGAATGCTCATACTCCTTTTACGTCTTTTGGCGGAGATAATTTCGAGATAACATCAATTTTTGCCTTGTCTACCTCAATCCCTCTGTCACTCACTCTATGTCCCAGGACGACACCTTCAGTTACCATAAAATGGCATTTCCCCCAATTTAAGATGAGGTTTGTTTCCTCACATCTTTGTAAGACTTGTCCAAGGTTGAGTAGACAGTTGTTAAAGAAATCTCCATAAACTGAAAAATCATCCATGAATACTTCCATTATGGACTCGGTTAGCTCTGCAAAAATAGCAGACATGCACCTTTGGAAGGTGGCAGGTGCATTGCATAGCCCAAATGGCATTCTTCTGAAGGTGTATGTCCCGAAAGGACAAGTAAAAGTTGTTTTTTCTTGGTCTTCTGGATGTATAGGGATTTGGTAGAATTCGGAATAACCATCGAGATAACAGAAAATTTTTTGATGGGCTAGGCGTTCGAGGACTTCGTCAAGAAAGGGAAGCGGGTAGTGATCCTTTCGTGTTGCTTTGTTTAGTTTCCTATAGTCGATACACATTCTCCATCCTGTGACAGTCCTCGTGGGCACTAGATTATTTTTATCATTTAACACGACAGTGGTTCCTCCCTTTTTGGGGACCACTTAGACAGGGCTGACCCATTGGGAATCTAAAATTGGGTAGATAATACCAGCTTTCAGTAGTTTGAGGACCTCAAGGCGAACCACCTCTTTAAGATTGGGGTTCAACTTTCTCTGGTGTTTTGTTGAAGGCTTAAATTCTTCTACCATGGGCAGTCTATGCATGCATAAGGCTGGGTTTACTCCTGTCAGGTCAGTTATTTTGTACCCAATGGCTTTCTTATGTTTCTTCAACTCAACGAGAAGTCTTTCTTCCTGGTCTTTCATTAGAGTGGAACTGATTATTACTGGACATAGTTTTTCTTCATCCAAGTAGACATGCTTAAGTCCCGTTGGTAGAGTTTTCATTTCGAGAGCCTTAGGTGCTTCTGTTGTTTCTAAAACAGTGACATATTTGAGCTCCTCAAAAGTGGCTGCTGGTGCTTCTTCAGCTTTCTCTAAGTGTTGCAAGCATTGTTGAACTAATTTGTTGGCTGAGAATTCGACTTCTGGATTTATTAGGACATTTTCTAACTCATCAGATGGTTCAGATATTTCCAATTGTGAGATTTGATGTATTGCATCTAAGAGAAAAACTTCCTCCTGGATGCTGGGACCTTTCATGCTATTGAGGACCCGAAACTAAATGGCTTCTTTCCCCATTCTCAGAATGATCGTACCAGCTTCAACATCAATGAGCACCCTAGCTGTGGCAAGGAAGGGTCTGCCAAATATTATTGGGCATCTGAGATCTTCCTTGATGTCCATAATGACAAAATCACATGGGACATAAGAATCCTTGCCTATCCTGACTGGAATGTCTTCAATAATTCCTAGAGGTGCAGTGATAGTGGAATCAGCTAGCTGAATTGTCATCGTTGTGGGTAGTAAATCAGTAAAGCCCAATCTTTTACACATGGAGTAGGGCATAATAGATATGCTAGCCCCTAGGTCAGCTAATCCCTTTTTGCTCAAAGCATTTCCAATACAACATTGAATACCGAAAGAACCATGGTCCTTCTTTTTCTTGGGCATCTTATTAAGAATGATATTGGAGGTGGTCTGAGCCAGTTTGACCATCTCTTGTTCTTCAGTAATGTATTTCCTTGATAGCAATGTTTTTAGATATTTAGCCCAAGCTGATACTTCAGAGAGAGCATCGAGGAGCGGGATATCGATATAAAGTTTCTTCATCACCTCCTTGAATATTTAGAACCTAGTGTCCATTTTAGTCTCTCTCAATCTTTCTGGATATGGTATCCTAGGTTTATACTGCAGAATTTTTGGCCCTTTGGAAGCTTGTTCCTTTTCTTTTCCTTTTGCGGTCTCTGCAGACTTCTCAATTCCTAAATTTGGGCTTGCATTCAGAGTAAAGACAGGTGTATCATCATCATTATGAGTGATTCTCGTAGTTTCATGAAGGAAGTGACAAGATCTTGTAGTGACGACATTCAATTTCTCTGGTCTATTTTGATCGTGTCTAGGGTTTGACTCTGGTTGACCAATAAAAGTTCCTCCTGGTGGCTTCAGTTGGGCAACAATTTGTGCTAGTTGAGCCTCCACAACCTTCTGCTGAGCTTGCTGATTGGCAAGCATGGTTTGTTGTGACTATAACATCTACCTGATCATAGTCATCTCGTCTGTTGGCTGGGAAGGGGCATATTTCTGAGTGAGTTGTTATTTTCCTTGATGTGGTTATTGCAGAGGTGGTGTTAACTGAGGTTGTTGTGGTTGCAGCAGATGAGAGTTTAGTTGTGGGTGCAGATCATGATGGGTGTATTGATAGTAGGCAGAAATATTTCTAGGGTAGTTGGATCTTGGGATTATTTCTAAGGTTCCCTTGATTTTGGTTAAAGTTACTTTGAAATCCAGGTGGCAACCTATTGGAGGATCCGCCTGGTGTTTGATGTTGTGGGTTGGCAGTCCCTGTAGGATTCCCATATTGAAAACCGGGGTGGTTTCTTGGTTGGTTTGGATTATAGTAAACTTGTCCCGGTATGGAATGAATGGAATTGACTTGTTCATGCATCTGATCTTCAAGGTGCTCGAAGATTGGTTTGTACTACTGTTGTGGTGGTTGCATATCCATCATCACATTATAAAGTAAGCCACATGACAGTGTAGGGTGATCAGATGCGTGACAGGCTTCACAAGTCCCTGTAGCAGCTTTAACTTGTTGGAATTGGGGTTTTTTCTTCTTATCATATTCTCCAAATGAAGTTTCAAGTGCCTTCTGTTTGTGAGATATAGTCTTTAAACCTTCATCAATAGCCTTCATTTCCATTGATTCCTCAGCTTTATAAACTTTGAGGACTCCCTTACCGGATGATCGTCCCCAATTGGATTGGTTCTCATCTCCAAGTGTAACGATTTTCCAACCATCCTCGTAGTTCTTCCTCATAAAATTTCCTCCAGACGAGGAATCCAGAAATTGCTTGATATCATCACTCACCCCCCTATAGAATGTTTCTATTAATTGATTTTGGGAGATACCGTGATGAGGACACTTCCTTAGAAGCTCCTTGAATCTTTCCCATGCTTCTGCGAGTGATTCTCCAGGAAGTTGGGCGAAGTGGTTGATCTGCCCCCTAATTTCGTAGGTTAATGAAGGAGGGAAAAACTTTTCCAGGAACTTTTCTTCCAAGGGAGCCCAGGTGGTGATGATTGGCTCCCTATCAAGTGAGTTGTACCAACTCAGAGCCCTTCTGGATAGAGTGAAGTGGAAAAGATGTAGCATTATTGCATCAAAGGTGACTCTGACTTGTGGGACAAGTCGACAAAGTGCCTTGAACCTATTCAAGTGATCCATGCAGTCATCTCCAGAACCACCAGAGAATGAGATGCCCTGCATGATTTGAATCCATTGTGTCTGGATTTCAAAATTGGGTATGTTGATGATTGGTGGCCGGACTGGATGATTATCTTCATAGTTCTTGGGGATGGCATAATCTCTCAATTGCTTATTTCTTAGCTCTAACTGGGCAGCTTGGTCAGCTGCTTCATTTTCGGATCGGATGCGGGCCTGCTCTTCAGCTCGGATCTCCACTTGGATTTGAGCATGGGTGTCAACAATGAGTTGTGTTCTCTGAGCGGCTATGGCGGCATTGATCCTTTCCATTACTAATGTAGCTTGGCATTGATCTTCATCCATTTGCCTGGCTCTTTGGCAGTTAAGTCTGATGCTGCGGTGGAAGCTTCTCTCTACCTCAGAGTTGTACTCTGGATCAGGGGAGAATCTGAGATTATGCGATGGTCGCATACACGTCTTCTACTTGAGTAGAGAAAGAAACACACCTTTTAGATGATGCATGAGATATGATGAATTCAAGAAGATATGGAATAATGTTTAAAGGAAAGTGTAAAACCCTAACCAACTAGCAAGATGGTAAATGAAATTAAAACGTTCCATTGTCCCCGGCAACGACGCAAATTTTTTGATGGAGCTTCCACTCGCGCAAAATTGCATGCACCACTAAAAATCCTAAAGATAGTAAGCCTTTAGGTTTAGCCTTGCTTATACTAGATTGAGAACTCCACCCATGTATGCTAGGATACATGGAAGTCTTATCGTAGTATAGTTAAGGGTTGAATCCACAGGACAACGGTCTTGTTGGGAGCAACAAAATGGAAAACGTTAGAATTTCACTTAACCTCTTAACAGTTGGTATCTAGATCGAAAAGTTGGATTGGTTGTTTTTAAACTAAGTGCAAGTAAAAGAAAGCAATAAAGTAAATTTAAGGTTGTAAATAATGATAAGAAACCACAAGGATGTGATCAGCTTTCACCACCACTATGCATGGATCAAAACATGCAACATAAAAACATAACCTGTAATAAGAGTCTAAACAGTTAGTATCTTTGTAGATTTAGTTTCCTTTCTGATAACTAACTATGAGAAGTGTGGAAATGTTGCAATGCCAGCCATCCCCGAACGAATGGTCACCTACTTTATATCATTCCCTTCGCAAAGTGTGTTCCTCGACTTATCAAGGTTGTACTTTCATACGTCAACTGATTCCATTTCATAGTATGAAAGTACAACGATGGAAGTGAGTTTACTCCACTTCTTGAAAAACACTTCTAGATACCGAAACAGATGCATGGTGGATACATGCATCAAGAACCAACATTCAATCGAGATTCAAATCTAATAGTTCAAACGTAGACAATTCATACTAAAAGATAAAAGGTAACACAAGTTGGTGATCAAGAAACAAGCATTCATTAAACGATTGATGTTGAACTGAAAAGAAAGTATATTTCTATTGCAAACTATGGATTACATTGCATGAAATGAAAACATGGGTAGCGGGGCTACTCCCCGCACCCTAGTGAATAAGACTACTTGCTCATAGCAAGGACAAAGAAGGAGGCGAGAAGAGAGAGAGAATGTCATCCCCATAAAGGAGAGAGGAAGGTCAAGCCCTTAGAGAGAGATGATCTTCACACTATGCAGGTTGCTCGATGATGAAGTCTCCTACTCCCACTTTCTTTGGAGATGATAGAGAAAGTAGCTTTGGGATGGAGTGTGGATCTCAGACTGGCAGCCTCGGGGCGGAGGATGAGGGATGAAACAGCTCTAGAGCAGTAGAGGCAGCCTTTAGACGTCTAAAAACTTACAATTTTTTCAGGACCCCTTGGGTCTTATTTATAGGCTTTAAGTGAAGTCCAAACGGTTTGGGTGGTTTTGGGTCCAAACGGTCATGAAGACCGTTTGGGTTCTGAGACCGTTTGGACCTCGAGACCGTTTGAACTCCATGCGGTCTTGAGATCGTGTGACTCCATGCAGTCTCGGGACCGGTTGGCTTCATGCGGTCTTGAGACCGTGTGACTCCATGCGGTATCGAGACCGGTTGGCTTCATGCGGTCTTGAGACCGTGTGACTCCATACGGTCTCAGGACTGGTTGGCTTCGTGCGGTCTTGAGACCATGTGACTCCATGCGGTCTCGGGACCGGTTGGCTTCATGCGGTCTTGAGACCGTGTGACTCCATGCGGTCTTGGGACCAGTTGGCTTCATGCGGTCTTGAGTCCGTGTGACTCCATGCGGTCTCGGGACCGGTTGGCTTCATGCGGTCTTGAGACCGTTTGGGGCTTTTGTTATTTTTTTGTTTTTTTTCAGTAAGAATAAAAAGAAGAAAAGTTAGTCTAATGGTGTATTTGTAATAAAGGAAGAAAGTTAAGGTTTCTGTCTAATTTATCTGAGAAAGAGTAAGGAAAACTGCGGAAAAACTATTAAGATACCATCACAAAATGTGAGGTTATCACCCCCCCTAACTTAGAGTCTAGCTTGTCCTCAAGCTAGATAGAGCTGAGGCATGTAATGGCGAGGCAATTTTATTTAGTTGAGATTTCCATACTCTTGCCCCAATTCTAAACCAGAGGTCTCCTAAAGTTGTATCGGGGCCTTTGCTTGCCTTAACTCTTTCAGGTATTGAGAGTTGTTTGGATCTCAGGTTTCTTCCATCTCTTATAGCCTGCATTGGGACCACTTTTTATTTAGTGCATGTCGTTGACTCTAATCAGTTTTATACTTCTCTAAAAATCCTGCTGGAAGCTAGAGTGGGTATGAGGGTTGGCTAAGGGCTTGTTGTGTAACTCCCCCTTCAAGTGGGGGAGGGGTTGTCTATGGCTTTAGGATCTCACTACCGGGCACGATACATCTGTCTTTGTGAGGGCAACTGAATGTACCGGCCGGGCGAGTCCTTTGTCAGCCTTTCATATATTTAGATACCTTAGGGTTTTACTATCGGACACGACACATCTGCCTTTGTGAGGGCAGCTGAATGTACCGACCGAGCGAGACCTTCATTGGCTCTTTATATAGATCCTTATTCATGGCACAACTCTCATAGTTTTATTCAACACTCTGGCTTTTATTCGTAAACTCACAGGCTTAGGATTTGGGTTTTTAGGGAAATTAATTGGGCGGCAGGCCTCTTTTATATGAAGAGAAGAAAGCTGTTCTTAGAGTTTCTCAACATGCACTTATTTGGTTTCTACTTAGTGGTCCACTTGTGAGGTTTCTTGATTTGGATGTCACCTGATGTCCCTCCCGTCCTTGAGAGTGTTTGGCATATTTCAGCCCTGATGTTGACCTGTGGAGAGTCAGATGTAGAAATGAAGTAAAAGCATGAAAATCAAGTGTGGAGATAATTTATTAATTCACGATTACATGTCTATGTGCTATTCTTGTTATTAATTTTGTGGACTAACTGGATTCTAAAGTTAGCTGGGGATGACTTTGTTCCAAGAGGGATGTTATTCTTTATGTGCAAGATTTATTATCAGAAAGCTAATTTTTTTTTTACAGAATTTGTAAGAAAAGGTAAAGAGGGAAGGATTTGAAAATGATACCTCACCCTTGTCCAGTGTACTCCCCCCCTTAACTTATCACTCACTCTGTCCTCAGAGTGTCAAAGTGATAGGTTGAGAAGTACAAGGACAAGGGCATCAGGCTTCTGTTAGTCCTTTATTCATGCGGTCTTGAGACCGTGTGACTCCATGCAGTCTCGGGACCAGTTGGCTTCATGCGGTCTTGAGACCGTGTGACTCCATGAGGTCTCGGGACCAGTTGGCTTCATGCGGTCTGGAGACCGTGTGACTCCATGTGGTCTCGGGACCGGTTGGATTCATGCAGTCTTGAGACCGTGTGACTCCATGCGGTCTCGGGACCAGTTGGCTTCATGCGGTCTTGAGACCGTGTGACTCCATGCGGTCTCAGGACCGGTTGGCTTCATGCGGTCTTGAGACCGTTTGGGGCTTTTGTGATTTTTTTGTGTTTTTCCTGTAAGAATAAAAAGAAGAAAAGTTAGTCTAATGGTGTATTTGTAATAAAGGAAGAAACTTAAGGTTTCTATCTAATTTATCTGAGAAAGAGTAAGGAAAACAGCGGAAAAACTATTAAGATAACATCACAAAATGGGAGGTTATCAGTAGACCAGAAATTCTAAATCCTAATTTGTAAATGCTAAACCCTAATTTTTATACCCTTATCCCTAAACCTAAAATGATAAACTCTAATATATAAACTCCTATCCCTAAAACCTAAATGATAAACCCTAATATCTAAATCATAATCTCTAAACACCTGATTCAATAATTTTTTTCTCTTTAATAATAGATTGGATAGATCATGGATGTCAATTTCAAATTATTACACCCCCATAGTTTATTACTGGTCTTGATCAATTTATAAGATTTATAGAGGAACATGGGAAATGACATGGATATAGGTTCTATTGTTCATGTAGGAATTGTAGTAACAACTTGAAAGTCGACACTATTGACGAAATCAAAAGTCATGTCGTGTGCAATGGGATTGTACAAGGCAATACATAATGGTACTACCATGGAGATATTTTGAGTATGAGATTAGTATATTTTGATAGCAGTTCTTGTGTTGAAGAAGAATTTTCCAACGATGATGTAGATGTTAATGAACCAATTTTGATAGACATGGTTGATGTAATGCTAGATAGTAGTGGGGTAGAGCACACCAATCCACCTTTTATTTAGAAACAATGTGAAGGTGCTGAGAGACCATTATACTTAGGTTGTACTAAGTTTACGAACCTGGGCACTATGTTGAGATTGTATACTTTGAAGGATAATAATAGATCGAGCAACAAAAGCTTTACGGCATTGTTGTCTTTGTTGAAAGAAATTCTTCCTAAAGGCAATAAGCTTCTAATCTCAGCATATGTATTAAAGAAAATGTTGTGCCCATATGGGAATGGAGGCTAGGAAGATGTTTGCATGCCCAAATGACTATGCGTTATTTCAAAAAGACCATATCAATTTGAAAGATTGTCTTAAATATGGGGCATCAAGGTATAAAATGAAGACTCCAGGGAAGTCCAAAACTGGCTCTCCTACCAAGGTGATGTGGTATCTACCTATAATACCACAGTTCCAAAGATTTTTTTTCTAATAATGGAGAATTTGCTGTGGCATGCATATGCAAATAAGAATAATGATGAGATTCTATGACATGCGTCTGATTCCCCATAGTGGAAGAAGATTGATTTATTTTACCTTGAATTTGGTGAAGAAGTCAGGAATCTAAGAAGTTGGTTTTGTACCGATGGGATGAATCCATATGACACATTGAGATGCCAACATAGCACTTGGCTTGTTATGATTGTTATATAGAATTTTCTTCCCTTGTTGTGCAAGAAAAGTAAGTATGTCTTGTTGTCATTGTTGATATAGGGACCTAAACAAACTAGGAATGATATCAATGTATATCTTGAACAAATTGATGACTAAAAGAAACTATGGGGAGAAGGTATGATGACATATGATGCTTTGCACTAAGAGATATTTAGTTTGCATGCTATGTTATTTTGCAATATTGCTACCTTTCCTACATATGAGAATTTGTCTGGATACAATGTAAGAGGATCCAAAGCATGCCCTATATGTGAGGAGAAAATTGATTCAATATGACACAGATATGGTGGCAAGACTATATATCTTGGTCTTTGAAGGTTTCTTCCAAATGTTCATCCTTAATGAAGGCCGCACAAAGCGTTCAATGGATTAAATGAGTAACAAAGTGTCCCTAAACCTATATCAAGGGAGGTTGTTTATGAAATAGTAAAAGACTTTATCAAAGCATTCAGTAAGAGATCACAATATACTATTCCCACATAAAGTGACAAATCATTATACAAGAAACAGTCAATATTCTATCACCTTCCTTATTGGTGTTCTTTGACATTTAGGCATTGTATCGATGTCATGCATGTTGAAAAAAAGTCTGTGATAGTGCCATTAGTACTCTGTTGAATATACCAGGTAAGACGAAAGAGGACATCAAATCCACAATTTTCCTACATGAAATGGGCATAAGAAAAGAATTAACTATAGAAGTTAGTAGTGATTGAAAAACATATTTACATCTTGCTTGTTAAACATTGTCTAGAAAGGAGATGAAAACTTTTGTCTACTGTTTGCTTATTGCTAAGAAACTACATGGATACTCTCCAATATCTGTAGATTGGTATCAATGAAGGATCTAAAGCTGATATGTCTTGAATCTCATGATTGTCACACTCTAATGCAACAAACTCTGCCTATGGCTATTCAATGTATACTACCAAAGCATGTAATATATGAAACCATGAGGCTTTGTTTCTTCTTCAAAACTATACACAACAAAGTTATTGATACTGAGAATTTCGATAAGTTGCAAAGGGAAGTGGTCATTACGCTTTGCCTTCTTAAGTTGTATTTTCCTCCTTCATTCTTAGATATCGTGGTACATCTTGTTGTCCATTTGACTAGAAAAGTGAAAAATTTGGGACCAATTTTCTTGCATTGGATGTATCATTTTGAATAGTACATGAGTGTTTTTAAAGGTGATGTTCGAAACTATTATCAGCCTGAAGGGAATATTATCAAGGATGGTGTCTAGGGAGGTTATGGACTTTTGCAATGACTTTGTAGGTTGTAATGAAGCTCTTGGCAACAATAAGAATATTAAGGACTATTATGGAAAATAGACTTTAGGAGTAGGAATCAGCCATGAGGTATCTGAACAAGAACACTTGTATAAATTACACAACATTAATGAAGTGAGTATTTATTTCACCATACATACCAATTTCATCAAGACAAGATATCCTTGAGCCAATTCAATGTGGATTGCAAGAGAGCATAATAAGACATTTATTAGGTGGTTTGAAGATGAAGTCTTGGTCAACTATCTCAAACACCAAATAATGTTGCTGAAACTATCAAATGTCTCTCCTTTAAATTGAAAATGAATGCTATGTCTTATGAGGGGTTTCACATAAATGGATTTTCATATTACACAAAATGTCAAGATGATAAGAGTGTTGTCTAAAATATTGGAATCACCCTTCAAGCATCTTCATTGTATTTTCCTAGTGTGAAGTATAAGAGTCTATGTGAAGCTAAAATGTCATATTATAGTGTCACTGAAGGCATATGGGAGTTTGACTACATATATTTTAGAGCTCCGGTCTTTAGGAGTAATTCATTTGATAACACCAAAGGAGTTATAGTGTATGAATTGGATTTCACGTTAGTAGATTTTGAAAATATTGATGTGAAGGGTGAACCATTCATAATGCATAGGCAAAACAAGTATTTTATTTTGATGATCCTGTAAATGAAAAATGGTTGGTTGTTCTTTGTGGTAAAAGGAAGTTCATTGCAGATCCTATAGATGAAGAAGAGTACTATGACAAGTATGATGACTCCAATCCATTCTCAGTTGACTTGTCAAAACCAAATGTTGAAGCAGACACTGACTTATATATGCTTGGAGATCACATAGAAGGAATGTTGATTGATCCAAGATCCAATCAATATTAGAGGCTTGCTTTTATTTTTTTAAATATTATAAAAGGAATGTTGATTGATCCAAGATCCAATCAATATTAGAGGATTGATTTTATTTTTTTAAATATTATAAAAGGAATGTTGATTGATCCAAGATCCAATCAATATTAAAGGCTTGCTTTTATTTTTTTAAATATTAGATGTGCACATTACATTCTTTATCATTTATATTTCATTGTTTGACTATTTTTGATATGACATTTTTTAGATGGCATCTTCCCATGAGTATGATGACTGTGATGATGATTATCGTGAGGGTAAGCATCATGAAAATATGTACTATGAGGATGAAATGAGTGTAAATTGTATTGTTTTATTATGTAGACGTGTTTTTGACAATGCCTTTCACATTTATAAGTTACATTTAGGTATGACATATATGTGTTTCGTTACAATTATAGCATCTTGACGATGTGCACCCTGAGGATGTGCGACCTGTGGATGTCCACCCTGAGCTTGCTGATGAGCATTGTTAGCATGAAAAATTAAGAGACATAACTATGATGAACAAGTTAGTAGAGAAAAGAGGTAAAGGACCATAGTTGTTCGTTGAGTTTGATGATGCATGAAATCCTATTGGGAAGAATCATAATTATTTTGTATAATATTTTGGGGTTCTTACTCATAGTAAATTAGATATAACAATAGAATCTTAGCATACAATTTCTCAAGGCATGAAATACTTAATATGGAAGGAGCTATATATGACATATTGTGATTTTTAAACATATTTACAATTCTATTTTAAAGAATATTCCATTAAGTATATGGACTTTTACAGAGCATATTTGACCTAGATGAAAAATTGCATCATAAAAAGGTGTTGCAAAGTTATGGGAGGGTACTAAGGAATTATAGGACAAATTTAACAAGAGAATTCACAATGAACGAGAAGAAGAAAAAGTCAACCAATGGGCAATGGAACTATCTTGACCTGAAGGTGTGGGAGGCGTTTCTTGATTCAATAAAAACTGACAAATTCAAGGTATTAAGCTTCCTCATTTAGAATACACTCTTACCAATTCATTATATTCCACATTTAACATACATTTTGGACTAACCAGTCTCTAATCAATGCTCAAAGAGAAAGGTGTGCAAAGAATGTGCACAACCACAAGATGGGTCCAGGTGGCTACGCATGGCTTCACTAAAAGAGACTTGAGACATCTTCTTCTCAACACCTACTCTTGAGACCTCTGAGTCCTCTACTACTACTGCCTCCCTACCTTGCCACGATCTATGGATAGATACGAGGCAAACCAAATCTGGAGAAATACCCAACCCCTCAACCGCTGAGGTGGTTGCACAAATGGTAAAATTTAACTCTCAGAGCAATTACAATTGATGATTGTTGTATTTTACCTTGACCTTGATTGTTATGTTTTACTTACCAATTAGTATTGATGATGATTAGTGGGAGATCTATGAAGTTCATCATTGAGGGTACAAGGGATGAAATGATAGTTTCTCTAGGTAATGCAAAATAGCTTGGGCATGTTAGGCTGCTAGCTTTGGTGTTGGTATAAGAGCCCTTTTTGGGGCATCAGAGAATAAGCACAATCTATTCAGAAAGGAGGGTTCTCAAAAGAGAAGGTACAAGAGATGATTGCAAAGGGATAGAGGGAGCAACGAGATAGTATTATACTTATCATTTAACTCCTCAGACAGTACCTGTGGAACCCCACTCTTCATATGAGGTGGATCCTCCTACGGTAGAGGTAGTCGGGAGCAATTCCATGGATCTGCCAGCTAGCATGTCTGCTGCAAGTTTTTTTATGATATAGTACTCTGTCAGAATGATTTGTATAATATTCTTGTATTGTGGGTATATATAACACTATATACAAATTTGTAGAGGTTGAGGTCATTTCGCATTCTACTAGAAGGATATGTTGTTGCACAAGGTACAACTTACCCACACCTTTAAGGTGAGATGATTCATGGTGCTGAAATACCTGTCGATGCAGTTTGCATGACACCAAGGGTTTTCTACGGTGCTTGGAAATAGACTAAACTGCCATATGGCCAGCTCGATCATGAGATGATAGGTGATGTAGAAGGCGGCGTGGTTGTGTGGCCTAAAGAGGGAGTTGTCTATAGTGATGTATGCTAAATTCACATTGCGTTTGTATCTGTATATAATTGACAATTGATATGATGATATATATATATATGCTGGATATAGCACCCAAGAACCCCCCTACAACTTATCCTCCTTCCTCCACAAGATATTTGATTACTTGGTTGGCTTACAAAGGACCTATTTGACTTGCTAGGTCCTAATTGTAGGGGTTGGAAGTAAGACTAGGTGACTTTGATAAAGGGTCGCTAGTGATGGTCATATTAAGGTGAACGTTGTAGATCAACCTCTTGATACTAGATATTTTTTCTGACCCCAACATGGTTGGGATTGAGGCTTAGATGATGGTGGGTCATCATAAGTTTATCAAACAGACCCACTTGGGAAAACAATTACAAAACAAAAATTATGGTTTGCTGGCACAATAAAAACTTGAGTTCTAATCATGGTTAGCACAGTTGACTAGCTTATTTTCTATAATTCTGAAATGTATCTAAGGTCTTAGGCTAGCACAAATATCTTGCATTGTTACATTGTTCTTTTTGCTACATGCTACTTATTTTTTACTTATAGCCTTACCAAGAACAAATTAGGGGTTGCAAACAACAAGAAAAAGTTATGTGAGGGTGTTCTGAGATGGTATAGACATGTGCAACACAAACCTACAAACGCACCAATTTGAGATTGTACAATTAAGTTGAAAACAACTAAAAGGAGAAGAGGCAAGCCTGAATAATCTTGGAAGTGCTCAAAAGGAGAGATTAGAATATTTCAATATATGTGAGAATGTGACCCATCACATAGCTGAAAGGAAAAGTCAAACACATATATTCTAACCAGCATGGTTGAAAATGAGGCTCAGATGATGGCGATGATGATAAAGATAATGATAAAGATATATAGGTATATACACGCCTCATATCAAGCTGAGAAATACATGTACCCCCAATACTACAAAAAGGACTTGGGCGATTTAAAACATTGGGTGTGAAATAAAATTTTAGATTGTGGCAGAGATACTTGAAGATGTGAACTAGTAGGTGTGCAGTCCCATATGCTCTATATGTTCATAAAGAATGAGATGAACAACTCCAACTATCCATGGCATAGAAACAAGATAGAGCTATGCCCCAAAAGCTATAGAATATCTCTTGTATATTGTTGTCATAGTTAGATCGGGAACTTTTTCTCATTTCATTTTTTCATAATCATTCATGAGATAAGAAAAACCTAATCTATGCTCAACGCTCAAGTTAGTGAGCACGTCACCAATGTTAAAAGGTATCTCCACTTGAGTTGGAACCCAGTTATGGACTGGTACATAGCTCTTTTCTAAGGGCCTCTTTGATATCATGAATGGAGGGGAGGGGAATGGAGGGAAAAAGACTTCAGTTGTTCAGTTGGACAAAATAATGGGGTAGGGAGGCGAATGGAGGGGAAAAACTAAGTGTATTTTCAGTAACTTTTCTCTCATTCGGTTGAATGAGACTACTTCTATCACCACAATCAATATAAAAAAATAACAGTTCCATTTTTATATCATCAATGTTTCATATCACATGACCATTTTTATAATTTATGTTGTTTCTTTACTTCCCTTCCCTTCCCCATTCTAACTGTGACTCTAACATAATGTCCCCATGCCCTCCATTCCCTTACCCTACCTGTACCAAATGTCAGGGGAGTAGCCCACTTTTTAGAACAAAATCTACTCCGCACTTAATGCGGGCCGACAAAACAATTCAAGAAAGTAGTAGGAGGTCAAGGTGGCTGACCTTTTTCTCGTAGTGGTTTTGAGGAATAAGAAGTCACTATGCATTCTTCCTACATGACTGCGGACGGTGGTGACTCCCCACGTCACTACAAGCAAAGGGATGGCACTGAGGGCGGAGTAGCTAATATCGGCGTCACCTGATAGGCTATTGCAGCACATAGGAAGCAACGGGCTAGTCAGGCAGCAATGTCGGTGAGGAATACATGGTTGCCGCCCTCGTAGAAATGGGGTGGATGGTGATACTGAAGGATAATGTCGTAGTCCCTAATAGCTGTGATATAGGTGGAGATCAGAGTTGTTTTTGGGCGGCCATCTTTCCTCTTCCTTGCCAATGACTTCATCGTAGCAGAATGGCAGAGGAAAAATAGCGGCATTTGCTGAAGCATCAAGGGAGGTTGCTAACTACCTCCTTGAGACGATGCACATTGGAAGTGGATTGTAGATGGAAATGCGCAACCAAGTGGAGGCGGTTACAATGATGGGGAGAGGCAGGGATCATGACATCATTCCCCAGATGATTGAAGAATGGTCGTAGTAGATTTCGGTAGCATGTATCAAGTGGCGATAGGGTTCCTGAAGTTGACGGTGGACTGATGAGCAGAGATGGTGTGGACATATGCAGCATAGAACGACAAATGCACCTATTTATATCAAGGTTATTAAGTCAAGCACATTTAAAAGAAGCAAAGACAGACCTAAATTAACTTGGGAAGAGCTTATAAAGAGGAATTTTGAATCTTTACATCTTGATCGGAGTATGATCAATAAAAGAGTTTATTGGAAAAAAATGATTTGTGTAGCCGAACCCAACATGGTTGGGATTGAGGCTTAGATGATGATGGGTCATCATCAATTTATCAAATAGACCCACTTAGGAACACAACTACAAAACCAAAATTGTGGTTGGCTGGCACAATAAAAACTTGAGTTCTAATCCTAGTTAGCACAATTGACTACCTTATTTGCTATTATAGATCACTGAATAGAATTGTATTGGATGATTAAAAGGTTTACCATGCATTCTCTTATATAGAATAAGAGAGGAGATAAAAAACCAGAGATGAGAAATATGGGACTACAATAAGTGAGGCACATGCTAGGTGCATGACACTTAGTGAAACATAAACATATCCCTACATTCCCCCTCAAATTGGAGAATAGATGTTGAACATGTCTAGTTTGTCCACTAGAGTCTGGAAGCGTTCCTTTTAAAGAATTTTGGTGAAGATGTCTGCTACTTTTTGCTCGGTGCTAAGATATGGAGTACAAATACGAACAAAAAGAACATTCTCGTGGACAAAGTGATAATCGACCTCTATATGTTTTTTCCTTTCATGAAATGTTGGGTTTCTCCCAGTAAAAATAGAAGTCTTGTTGTCGAAAAACATCGATATAGGACTGGAGTAGGATATGTCAAACTCCTTGAGAAGACTTTGGACCCAAAGAAGTTCATATGCAGTGTGGGCCATGGCTCGATATTCGACCTTTGCATTAGACCTGGCTACTACGTCTGCTTTTTGCTTCACCAAGTAACTAGATTGCCACCCACAAATGTGCAATAGCCAGATGTAGATTTACAATCAGACCGACTTCCTATATAGTCAGAATCTGAAAAACCTGAGAGGTTGCAATGATCGTGCTTCTTATATAATAAGACTTTGCCTGGAGAGCTTTTGAGATAGCGCAGAATGTGACACACAATGTCCCAATGGCACTATCTTGCTTATGAAACCTACAACAACAGTAAGGTCAGATCTTGTGATAGTGAGATAAATGAGCTTGTCAATAAGTCTTCTAAATTGGTGGTGATCAGCATAAGGGTGAGAGGTTTCATCGTTCCAAACTATATTTGGGTCAAGAGGGGTGTAGGCTGGTTTACAGCCAAGCATACCAGTTTCATGCAAAAGATCAATGACATATTAGTTGGGAAAGACACAATCCTGCAGAAGATCTAGATACCTCAATGAGTAAAAAATATCTCAGCTTTCCGAGATCCTTGGTGACAAAGTGTTTTTCCAAGTAAGTTTTAGTAGCCCGAATGCCCAAGGAATCATGACCAGATAAGATAATATCATCAACATAGATGATACAAATGACTAGTCCGGCAACATTTTTGTAGATAAACACAGAATGATCTGAATGGGAATGACGAAAGCCAAAATTTACTAAGATCTGACTAAGCTTGTCAAAGCAAGCACGTGGGCTTTGTTTTAGGTCATAGATGGCCTTTCACAGTTTATAAAATCACGAGGAAGACTCCCCCTATGATATAAATCTCGATGGTTACTCCATGTAAACTTCTTCCTGTAAGTCTCCATACATAAATACATTTTTGACGTCTAACTGAAATAGGGGCCAGTCTTAATTGACAACAACATAAATGAGAATTCTAACAAAGTTTAATCTTGCTACTAGAGAAAAGGTTTCAAAGTAGTCCACACCATAAGTTTGTGTGTAACCCTTTGCCACAAGACGAGCTTTCAGTCGCTCAATCGTACCGTCCGATTGATATTTAATGGTGAAGACCCAACGACATCCAACAATAGTGCAGGAAGCATGAAGATTCACAAGCTCCCACATCTTGCAATCAGAGAGTGTCTGTATTTCATGTTCCATAGAATGTTTCCATGTGGGAATGAGAAGAGATTCTTTAACAGTTTTGGGAATAGAGACAACATAGATAGTAGAAGTGAAGCACGCAAAATTGTCATTCAGATTAAAAGATGAGCATAAGTGACTAATAAGATGTTTTGTGTAGGAACGAACACCCTTACATTGACTAATAGGTAGGTGTAAGTCAGAAGTTAACTCAATGTTTGTATGATCATCTACAAAAGGAGGAATTGGTTGTGGAGGGGCCATGGAGGGAGTATTTGTCTTGTTTCTTCACTTGTAAAATTGTAGATGTCGGGCTTCAGGTGGCATCTTAGAAGAGGGAACAATCTCAACAACATCAGGCAATGGCGTGGGTAATAACATATCACTTGTTACAACCCCAATTTTTGGGTTCATTTGGAGAGAAATGTAATTTCTCATAATAAAGATAAATGAACAAATAATGATGTCTTTTGATTGAATGCGTGAATTTTGTTTAAAATAGTCTTGTTGATTTACTTGTGGGCTTTATTGGCTATTGGGCCCAATAACAAGGAAAAGACAAAAGAAACTCCATTATTAATAAGAAGTGGAGAGAAGAAAAATGTAGAAACCTCTAGAAGGCAAACGTATATAATCCAAAGGTGGATTTCGTGCCTCTTGGGTTCCTTGGGGTTCCAAGGAGTCCAAATTTGGAAAAAGAGAGAAATAAGAAAAGAAAAGATCAATTACGTATTTCTTTATTAAGAAAGAAATTGAAAACAATGATAAAATGTAGAAAATAAGTGAAAAGAGGTATAATTGAGTTATCTTTGATGAATTTTCATATACATGAGGTTTCTTATGTTAAAAGGAATTCCAATGAGGAAAATAAAAAGAAAGAAAAAGAGAAATCCTCAAAAAGAGATATTTTAATAAGAAATAAACAAGATAATGTGAAATAATGAATATTGATGCATCTAGAAGGATAGTAAGTATCCTTGTGAAGGAATTTCGAAATCTTGGAGTTTCTTGGGGTCCAAGGAGCTCCAATGAAAAAAAAGGAAAGAGAAAATACCAATAATGTCAAATAAGAAGATAATATGATGCATAAAGAATGAATTTCATGGTATTGTTAAAAAGGAAGTATTTTCTTCTTAAGGAAAATATATTTTCATGGCCAATGAAGTAAAACGCAAGAATAAAGAGAATAATGAAAAAGATTTTCGTATTCCTAAATATCCAAGTAATAAATAATATTAAAGGAATAAGTTAGGAGAGAGAAGATTTCTTCTCAATGAAGGAATATGTTTCCTTTAAGAGTGGGACTTGTTTCCTCTTGGATGAATGTCTTTAGGCATGGATACCCACCCCTAAATAAGGGGTAAGCCCTTGGGTCGGGTTTAGAGAGACCCCACACACCTCTCTTTCCCTTCTTCTTGTTTCTTGCACGCAAAACCCTAACAAGGGTATAATTCTATCCCTGGAACGATTGAGGGTTGTGGTTTGGTTCTGTTGGATGCTCGATGCACCCACACAGTCGGAGGGAAGCCTGGCGGTCATCTCTTCGCCCTCACCTTGACGCAGCGGTCCTTGGACGGCTGCAAGGTCGGCCGCAAAGGCAGACTTGGCCAGCGCGGGCCAGCGACTTTGGCTGTGAGATCTTGGCATCTAGGGGAGCTCCGAGGAGCGTCGGAGGTGGAGGAACCATCTCCGATGATCTTTGGGGTCCAGGAGAGGGAGGAGGAGCACAAGTCGCGGCTAGGGATGCTGCGACGACCGATCACAAGGTTGAAGATGAGCTGCATGTGTTGGACAAAAATACCCCTCCGGGCATTGCTAAACCAACAACTTACCCGAGGGCAAGAATGTAACTTGGTTATAATCTCAAGTGGGCTGTGTTGCATGGACAAAGGCTACATGTCGCCTCCTTATTGGCCAAAGTAAGTGGATTTTGTAAAATTCGTAGTTAATTATTTGTAGCTCGGATTAGTACGTATAAAATATAACAATTTCTTAGAAAAACGAGAGGAATAAAAAAAAAATAGTTTTAGAGGCTAATTCCTCTTGCAATTCTAAAAGTAATGGAAGTTATCAACTTTAATACTTTAATGATTAAGAAACCTTATATTGAGATGATTAATGTGTTTAGTAGGGTTTAATGGATGATTAAAGTTGATATTAACATGTTTACTGTAAAAAGGTGCATTAAGAATAAAAAGGATGAACTTTGCACGTAATTAGTTTAATTTAGATATTCATGTGCATAAATATGCTTTAATGGGTCTTGAAACCCTAATATTGGTAAATGCGACTCCTAATGGCTTAAATTATTCAAAATCGTGAACAAAGTTAAGAGATGATGTTTTTAAGCTATTTTGAGTATAGAATTTCTTAATTGTGGATAAATATCCTTAATATGATAATTAGAGTTTTTCTAATGGATAAAGGTAGAATGAATGATAAATAATGTTCATATGTGAATTAGACCATAATGAACTACGGATTGATGATAAAGGAGCATAATGATTTTGTCATGGATTAAAAGGATAAAAATGGTAGCTTTAATGAAAAAGAGGCTTAATGGACTTAATTAATGTTTAATTGTGTTGTTTATGCAATTAAGGTTATATGTTGTTAAAAGGTGACCTTAATAACTTTCATGAAGGATAGATGAGAAATTAGGGTTTAAAAGAGTAAAATGAAGTAAAAACCCTAATTGCAAAGTAAACCCTAAAAGAGGTAGAAATCCTAAAAAGGAATAGAAACCTTAAGTAGCAAGATGGTTTGAATAGTTTTTGATAAAAAGGAATTGGATGTAATTTCAGGACTCTTGTACTTGCTTGATTGGATATCTTGATTGATTGGACTATTCTATCTCAATTTAGCCTAACAGGTATGTGGTTAATTATGATTAATCACATTAGTTTTCCCAAAGATTTCCCAGATGGTTAATCACATTGATTGAAACTAAATAGTTTGGATGTTCATACTGCAATTATAAAGTCAGTATGGTTATCACAATTATAAATACATGTGTATTCTCGCACCTACATGCCACCCTGATGGAAGATGCCATAAAGGTCAGGCCCAAGAGGGTAGACCAATGGGCACCATGAGAGGTGACCCCAGACACCAAGCTCAGGAATGAGAAGGTGGTCTATGTTGCATGACTATGGGGCACCATGAGAGGTGACCCCCAGGCACCAAGCTCAGGATTCAGAAGGTGGCCTTAAGTCAATGGCTAAAGAGAAACCCTAGAGGGGTATTCCAGGGATTAGGGCAAAAGCTATGGAGAATGACACATTGAAAATGTAAATTGGTTTTCTAATTACCCTGATTGTGATAAGTAAATTGTTAGCCATATTTTTGAAATTTTGGTTGTTCCCACATACCAACATATTCCGATATGTTCACCGACATTTTGTTTGTCGGCGTTTTAGGTACAACAATTGAAAGAACAAACAGTAAAGTGACACATTGTGGAAATAAGAAATAAGGTGCAAGGAGGATTAGATAGAATGAATCCAGGCTGTGGATAGAGAAGCTTACCAACGTTTTAAAAAGGTATGCAAGGTTTTATTTTATACCAGTTTTTAGTTTAGTTAGTAAAATTTGATAATTGTTATTGATTAATTGTCGAACCTTTGGTCCTGTTAATTGAGATAATGGCTCTGACCTCTTGGTCTCCCTTAATTGGGGGTTACTGGGAGGCGGGATCGTTACAATTGGTATCAGAGTGTACGTTCCTCATTTAATCTTTAATAATTATTAAATTTTACAAACTCTATAGAAATAAGGGAGTTATTAGAGGAATTTCCGAAAGATAGAGGTGTCTAGAAAAAGGATCACATCCGGGGGCTGGAAAAATTTTCCTCTGCACCGCTAGTCGGAATACTAGGACTCCCAGATTAGTGTGATTGTTGTGCCAATGTCTCAGGATTTGACTCGAAATTAGATACCTTTAGGACTCTCTCATCTTGTTCATCCGTTCTCACCTCAAATGTTGTTAAGGATTATAAGGATTAGGGTTTTCTCTCTTTTCCTCACCCTCTTGAGGTATGGGTAAGGTTGATAAGGTTTAAGAAATCCTCCACCAAATTAATGAAAAGCATGCAAATAAGATGGCATGGACATAAGCTTAATAGATTAAGCGTAAAGGAATAGATACATGCTTAGGTCGTATGACATAAGTTGTGATGCCCTCAGGAGAGACCTGAGGCTAGACCTTCTTGTCAGGTGGATAAGTAAAGAGAGAGTTAGTCTTGGAGGTAGAGATCTCCATTAAAGTAGAGACCTGGAACATCCTTTGAGGATGATGTTAACCCTAACCCTAAGTGAAGGTTAGAGAGAGGGAAGGTGTGATGAGTTAGACCAAGTGTTTAGATGGACACACCTTGGGAAGCCATACAAGCCATGAGAGGTTAGATAACCTAGTAACTTTGATGACCCAACCCTGGAAAGGATCATGCATGTTAGAGTGAAGGATAACTCCTTCATTGATGAGGTTAGTGAGGAACCTATAGAAACACTATGGGTTTATGCAAGTAGGGGATAACATGCACCCAGAGTTCGTCAGTGGTGTGAGAAGTAGGCTAAAACCTTGGCTAAGAGAGTTGAGGGATAGCTTATGAGATAAGCATAAAGGGTTATGGATAACCTCGAGCAAACGTAAGTTTGAACATAGGCTTCACCCATGAAGAGGTGTGCTTGTGAGCTTGATCCTTCATGGAGAGAGGACCTCTAATAGTGAGGATGGTGGTAGGGTTAGCTCTAGATAGAGAGAAGGACCTCGAGCAGGAAGGTTAGAAGCCTAGACTCTGAGATACGAGGAAAATTGGGGAGTTGAGGATGATGCAACCTAAGTAGATGTTTGTGGTTGCCTCATACTTGATCTTTGGAGGCTGGTGGTGTCTTGGTTGCCATGAGAGTAACCAAACCCTAGAGAGAGGATGAGTCTGTTGGTACCTCTGTACCTTTGGTAAAGATGAGAGGAAGAGTTCCTTAGACCTGAAGAGGTTTAGTAGCAGGTTATGAGGCCTTTTACCTTATTGGTTGTCCTTGAGGAGGACTCCACTCTGAAGTGTTGATCGAGTAGAAGGATGACATGAAGTGCATGCCATGCCTTGTACATGTTTGGATCATAGTTAAGAGGTCAAGCAGATAGTGGACATCAGAGAAGTGAACCTAGGGTTCCTAGGCCTAAGAGGGGAAGTGGTGTACCTGATGCTCATGAAGAGGTTTTAGTTTCAATAGATTTGAGCATGGTACTTCTCATGTTTAAAGGAAAGAGAAACCCCTTAAGTTTAAGGTAGGTTTGATGAACCCCCAAAACTAAGTTGATGACATGGGAAGGTATGATCTTGATCCAATGTTGAGGATGAGAACAAGTGTGACTTAGCATGGTTTAATAGATGGTCTGCTTGTGCCTTAGTGGCTGCTGGGTAAAGCATGCTCATGTGAATATAAACCCTAGGGATGTTTGTGACCTTGTTGTCAAGAGTTGTAGTTTCCTCCTATCCTGGGAGAGGAACCCTTTGGTAGGGTGTGTACCAGTTTTGTTGGTTTTGAGGTAACCTAAAGAGGTTTTAGAGGATCTTGAGAAGTTAAGTAGAAAGTACATGGTAAGAGAATGAACCTATAGAATCATATATAACCATCTCTATGTGCATATGGGTGTGTTACCATGGAGGTAACCGGTATGGGGCTGACCAAGGTAGGCAGGTTGCCATGACCCTATGAAAGGATGGAAGCCAACCCATGAATGCAGAGAGAGAGATGATGAAGGCTTGGGTAAGGTTCTAAGATGGACATGTACTATAATAGAATCCTAAGTCTATCCTAGGGTCAGGTAGGGATAAGACCGATGGAAGTAGGAGTTGCCCAATTCCCTAGTTGCACATGACCATAGGGTCGGGAGGTAACAACTATCATTGTCTGAGTGCCATGGGTTAGGAGATTAATCACCTTCATGAACTCATGGGACCCAAAGGGCAGATGAGTAGGGTACTCTCTGGATGCATGAGGGAAGAGGGATGACCCCAAAAGTGCTGACACCCTATAGACCCAGAGGAGATGACCAAGGATTGTGTGTAAACCCCAACGTTTCAACTTAGATTTGAAGGTGTACTGGAAAGGTGGGATACACCATCTCTACTCTTGGAACAGGAAGAACTCTATATTTGGACGGCCGCCAAATGCTTATTTCTTCTTGTTATGGGAGTGAGAGATAGGACAGTACACATGCCTTACACCAAGGATAAATATGATGTGAGTTAGAAAGTGGCTATGAGGTATGAGGAGAGAGATGATAACATACCCTTGCGAAGTGAACAATAGGTACAAACATTAAGAGTATTAAGGTAATCATCTTGTGAGAATGTTTTATCATGAACTATGTCGAATTTGCAAGTGACACAAAGTTGAGTTTGATAACCAAGAGGATGAGCTCAGGGTGTTCTGATGAAGATAGACTCAACGTTTGAGATGAAATGATAAGTGGAATACATGGAAGTGTATGTCTTCAACACTACCTAATACCTAAGGATGTGAAGTGGTAATAGATGCTCTAGTTAAGATATAGCTGCCTAGTTTGGCTAGAGACTAGAAGATGTTGTTAGGCTAACCCTAAGTTGGAAAAGGGATAAGTTTGGCTAACACTCAGATGGAACAAGATCTGTTGAACAAGTTAGTGGTTGTTTAGTTAGCCAGCCTAGTCCTTAATACAATGAAAGGATGGTGGTAGAACCTCAGATACACTTCTTTGGATAGGAAGGTAATAAAACCCTGATGAGAGTGGTTTAGGGATTATGAGGAATCGATCTTGAGGAATCATGACTTATAGGAGATCATGATTTTAAGATCACCATACACCGTGGTACTATAAAAATAGTAAGTGATAGTAGCACTTTAGATGCTTGATATGAAGTTGCATGTGACATATGGCCATGCAAGCTGGGGGTGAAGGATGAACACCAGTAAGACAGTGCTTTGGCATAGAGGATAAAGAGTCCCCGAGAGGGAATGGGAGTTCACCACTATGGATGTTGTGGTAAGTCTCCCCTTGACCAAGGAAGGTTAAGATACAATATGGGTTATGGTAGATTGCCTTACCTAAATGACATGATGAAGAAGGAAACTGTCAAGGGACGATTTCGGTTGAACTACATATGAGAGAGAGTTAGTTCAACTACACCATGATGCGAGTTCTTGAGTTTAATATAAAGATTCACTTCCATAAGATGGAAGTAGATACATGAAGAACTCGATGTCAGTATAGTTTATCACCCCTTACTAATGGTTAGTATGATCCAGACTAGAGGGTCTGATGAGAGCATGTGTGCTCATTCAGTGTGATACATCTAGAGACAGTTCTTAAGATGTGATGTTAACCACCATAGCCTTTATCGGGATGCAAGAAGTTCTATAAGGAGGTTTTGTCGGTCACCACTTCATTAAGATGATGTTGGTGAAGGAGGCCTTGCGAAGGTCAAAAAAGGACCAAAGTGTGTGTATATGAAGTCGCTTTGATCGTGCAATGGCTGATAGGGAGCCAGAGGCGGCATGAGTCACGAGCTGATGCAAAGCAGACTGACATGCAGTTCACTATGGGAGAGTATGTGATGTGGAAATCCAACCCCTCTAAGCTACAACTGAGAAAGCTGGGTCCCTGATATATGGGTCCACTTGAGATGGATTGGTGGACATGGTTGTGTTTAGCCTTACCCCTCAGGATAACATGATGTGTAATGTGTTCCATGAGTTTGAGCACTATGTGAGGTACCCAAGTCATGTGCTGAGCCCTAAACCTATTCAACTTTTGAGAGGCTGAAATGTCCTGAGTCACCTATGAGGGTACGATATACCAAGGTAAGAAAGAACTCAGATGGAAGAATATGAGATGATGAAGGTTCTTGGGAAGCACCATGAAAAGGGTGAAGCCACATGGGAGCCCTGATGGACATAAGAAAGGCTTATCCTGAACTGTTTGTTTGCTTGATGGAATTTTGAGGACAAAATTCTTATAAGAGGGGAAGGATGTTACAACCCCAATTTTTGGGTTCATTTGGTGAGAAATGTAATTTCTCATAATAAAGATAAATGAAAAAATAATGATGTCTTTTGATTGAATGTTTGAATTTCGTTTAAAATAGCCTTGTTGATTTACTTGTGGGCTTTATTGGCTATTGGGCCCAATAATAAGGAAAAGACAAAAGAAACTCCATTATTAATAAGAAATAGAGAGAAGAAAAATGTAGAAACCTCTAGAAGGCAAAAGTATGTAATCCAAAGGTGGATTTCGTGCCTCTTGGGTTCCAAGGAGTCCAAATTTCCAAAAAGAGAGAAATAAGAAAAGAAAAGACCAATTAAGTATTTCTTTATTAAGAAAAAAATTGAAAACAATGATAAAATGTGGAAAATAAGTGAAAAGAGGTATAATGGAGTTATCTTTGATGGATTTTCGTATCCATGAGGTTTCTTATGTTAAAATGAATTCCAATGAGGAAAATAAAAAGAAAGAAAAAGATAAATCCTCAAAAAGAGACATTTTAATAAGAAATAAACAAGATAATGTGAAATAATGAATATTGATGCATCTAGACGGATAATAAGTATCCTTGTGAAGGAATTTCGAAATCTTGGAGTTTCTTGGGGTCCAAGGAGCCTCAATGAAGAAAGTGGAAAGAGAAAATACCAATAATGTCAAATAAGAAGATAATATGATGCATAAAGAATGAATTTCATGGTATTGTTAAAAAGGAAGTATTTTCTACTTAAGGAAAATATATTTCCGTGGCCAATGTAGTAAAAGGAAAGAATAAAGAGAATAATGAAAAAGATTTTTGTATTCCTAAATATCCAAGTAATAATGAATATTAAAGGAATAAGTTAGGAGAGAGAAGATTTCTTCTCAATGAAGGAATATGTTTCCTTTAAGAGTGGGACTTGTTTCCTCTTGGATGAATGTCTTTGGGCATGGATACCCACCCCTATATAAGGGGTAAGCCCTTGGGCCGAGTTTATAGAGACCCCACACACCTCTCTCTCCCTTCTTCTTGTTTCTTGCACGCAAAACCCTAACGAGGGTATAGTTCTATCCCTGGAATGATTGAGGGTTGTGGTTTGGTTCTGGTGGAGGCTCGATGCACCCACGTAGCCAGAGGGAAGCCTGGCGGTCGTCGCTTCGCCCTCACCTTGACGCAGCAGCCCCTGGATGGCTGCAAGGTCGGCCGCGAAGGCAGACTTGGCTAGCGTGGGCCAGCGACTTTTGCCGCAAGATCTTGGCATCTAGGGGAGCAGCGAGGAGCGTCGGAGGTGGAGGAACCATCTTCGGTGATCTTTGGGGTCCAGGAGAGGGAGGAGGAGGAGCGCAAGCAGTGGCTAGGGCTGCTGTGGTGACCGATCGCAAGGTTGAAGACGAGCTGCATGTTTTGGACAAAAATACCCCTCTGGGTATTGCTAAACCAACAACTTACCCGAGGGCAAGAACATAATTTGGTTATAATCTCAAGTGGGCCGCATTGCATGGACGAAGGCTACGTGGCGCCTCCTTATTGCCCAAAGTAAGTGGATTTTGTAAAATTCGTAGTTAATTATTCGTAGCTTAGATTAGCATGTATAAAATATGAAAATTGCTCAGAAAAATGAGTGGAATCCAATAAAAATAGTTAAGAGGCTAATTCCTCTTGAAATTCAAAAAGTAATGGAATTTATCAACTTTAATACTTTAATGATTAAGAAACCCTATATTGAGATGATTAATGTGTTTAGTAGGGTTTAATGGATGATTAAAGTTGATATTAACTTGTTTACTATAAAAAGGATGAACTTTGTACATAATTAGTTTAATTTAGATATTCATGTGCATAAATATGCTTTAATGGGCCTTGAAACCCTAATATTGGTAAATGTGACTCTTAATGGCTTTAATTATTCAAAATCATGAACAAAGTTAAGAGATGATGTTTTTAAGCTATTTCGAGTATAGAAGTTCTCAATTGTGGATAAATATCCTTAATATGCTAATTAGGGTTTTTCTAATGGATAAAGGTAGAATTAATGATAAATAACATTCATATGTGAATTAGACCATAATGAACTATGAATTGATGATAAAGGAGCATAATGACTTTGTCATGGATTAAAAGGATAAAAATGGTAGCTTTAATGAAAAAGAGGCTTAATGGACTTAATTAATGTTTAATTGTGCTATTTATACAATTAAGGTTATATGTTGTTAAAAGGTAACCTTCATAACTTTCATGAAGGATAGATGAGAAATTAGGGTTTAAAAGAGTAAAATGAAGTAAAAACCCTAATTGCAAAGTAAACCCTAAAAGAGGTAGAAATCCTAAAAAGGAATAGAAACCTTAAGTAGCAAGATGGTTTGAATAGTTTTTGATAAAAAGGAATTGGATGTAATTTTAGGACTCTTGTACTTGCTTGATTGGAAATCTTGATTGATTGGACTATTCTATCTCAATTAAGCCTAACAGGTATGTGGTTAATTATGATTAATCACATTAGTTTTCCCGAAGGTATCCCAGATGGTTAATCGCATTGATTGAATCTAAACACTTTGGATGTTCATACTACAATTATAAAGTCACTATGGTTATCCCAATTATAAATACATGTGTATTCTCGCACCTACATGCCACCTTGATGGAAGATGCCATAAAGGTCAGGCCCAAGAGGGTAGACCAATGGGCACCATGAGAGGTGACCCCAGACACCAAGCTCAGGAATGAGAAGGTGGTCTATGTTGCATGACTATGGGGCACCATGAGAGGTGACCCCTAGGCACCAAGCTTGGGATTGAGAAGGTGGCCTTAAGTCAATGGAAAAAGAGAAACCCTAGAGGGGTATTCCAGGGAGTAGGGCTAAAGCAGTGGAGAATGACACATTGAAAATGTAAATTGGTTTGCTAATTACCCTGATTGTGATAATTAAATTGTGAGCCATATTTATGAAATTTTGGTTGTTCCCACATACCAGCATATTCTGATATGCTGACTGACGTTTTGTTTGTCGGCATTTTAGGTACAACAATTGAAAGAACAAATAGTAAAGTGACACATTGTGGAAATAAGAAATAAGGTGCAAGGAGGATTAGATAGAATGAATCCAGGTTGTGGATAGAGTAGCTTACCAAAGTTTTAAAAAGGTATGCAAGGTTTTATTTTATACCAATTTTCAGTTTAGTTAGTAAAATTTGATAATTGTTATTGATTATTTGTCGAATCTTTGATCCTGTTAATTGAGATAATGGCTCTGACCTCTTGGTCTCCCTTAATTGGGGGTTACCGGGAGGCGGGGTCATTACATCACTAGAGAGTGATGCTCCATCATCCAAGTAATATGGAATATACTAAAAAAATACCATATCAACGTTGACAAACCATTTCTTCAGAATTGGATCAAAAGAATGATATACTTTTTGGTATCTAGAATATCCAAAAAAGATACACTTGGTGGAGCGATAATCAAGTTTTGTTAACCACGGGTGTAGGATTTTGACATAATAGGTACACCCAAAAATGTAGGGACAGACAGAAAAAAGTTGGGCATCGGGAAAAAGAATGTTGTAAGGAATTTTATTGTGTAAAATAGAAGATGGCATGTGATTGATAAGATAGCATGTCATAGAGACGACCTCAAGCCAAAAATGATGAGGAACTTTATAAATAAGTATAGTGTGGGTATCCTCTAACAAGTGGCAGTTTTTCCTTTCAACCACTTCATTTTGTTGTGGAGTGTAGGGGAACATAGTTTGGTGTAGAGTGTCATGGACAGAACAAAAAGATGTCACCAATTTTTGCACAAATTCAAGGGCATTATCGGTGCAAAAAACATTAATGGTTTTGTTGAATTGTGTCTGTACTTCTGAGAGAAAAAACACTAATATTATCCAAAACTATGCTACAATCATTTAGTAAAAATAGCCAAGTATCACGAGAGTAATCACCAATGAAGGTCATAAAGTATTTAACTCCAAAGTCGCTAGGAATAGAACACAGACCCCAAATATCCACATGAACAATGTCAAAAATTCCTTCAGATCCAATATCTTTCTTAGAAGAAAACACAGTACAAATTTGTTTACCCAACTGATAAGATTCACAAGAAAATGTTTTTTCAAATAAAGAAGGAAGTAAATGTTTTAGTTTTGCAGAAGAGGGGTGACCAAGCCGGTAGTTCCACTAGAGTCTCGTCACTGATGTTGACAAAAGAGCAGACGCCGCTAGTGGTCCATCCAGATAGTAGAGTTTGTATGTTCCTTCATGGCCCAAACCAATCCTCATCTTCACACAAAGATCTTTAAAAACACAACCAGAAGGATCAAACGTAATGGAACAATGAAGATTTTTTACAGTCTTACTAACAGAAAGCAGGTTAATAAGAAAATTTTTGATATATAAAATGGATTTCAAATGCAATTTATGAGACAAGGGAATAGTGTCAATGCCATGAACAGAAGAGTTAGAACCATCAACAACAATAACAGGTGGAATCTGAGTAGTTTTAGTAAGAGTAGAAAATAAGTCGATATCATCAGCCATATGAACCGATGCAATAGTGTGAATGCACCATTTATTGTTACTAGTAGAAGGAGAGGCTAATAAAGAAGAAGATCTAGTAGCAGACGTAGATGGAAGATGAGACATGTGTTGAAAAAATTTATCAAACTCGGAGCAAAGACACTCAGTTGAAGGCATAGCAGGTGGTTGTTCAAGTGTAGTAGTATCAGTCAGAGACTCTGTAGATGCTTGGTTTGCCCAAGCATGCTTACTATGCTTGATCCAACATCAGTCTTCATTGTGATTGTCTCGTCCATAGAAGTTGCAAAAGTGAGGAACAACAGGTTGTCCTCAACCATTAGTAGTAGAAGATGTGCAATCTTCGTTAGTAAGGAGATGACCTCCACGACCATGGCCTCGACCTTGTCCCCAGTTGGAATCAGTGTGAATAGAAAGAGCTAGATGTTCAACTGTAGGAGTGGATGTCCTAGAGGGTAGTCTTTGAACACATTTGAGGATGTCCCAAAGAGTGGGCAGTGGGTCACTCGACTGAATATGGTTGACTACTCTAAAAAAGAAGCTAACAGAGCTGCCAAAAATTGGACTAGTTGTAGTTCATTACGTTGCTTCTGGGTTTCATTGTTGTCGGTTGTCAAAGGGTGATAAATCTCGTATTCATTCTAGAGGGCAGATCTTTGATTATAGAAATCTTGAATAGAAGTGTCAGATGAAAATTCCTTCTTGGCCAGAGTTTTGAATATTTCAAAGACTCTCTTGGGATTTTGTTGATGACAATATACATGAAATAATTGATCCCACATTGCCTTAGCATCATGCAGAAAGAGTAAAAATTGGTTGATCTATGGCTCGGTGTTATTAAGAATCCATAACATAACATCTGAGTCATATGACTATTGTGCATATATTTACTTAGTTTTCTCATCCATCATAGCAACATGAGTGGCGGGAGGGTCAATGGTGATATGATACTTACAACCTTGTGATTTGATATACAAGATGAACAACACCTATCAGAATTGATAATCGGATCCATCATGTTTGACTATGGTAACACACAGGGAACAAGGAGGCTTAACGGAAGCCATGACAAATATGGATGAAGAAGTAGAGAAGACCGCCAATGTAGTAGCAACAGAACCCGCAAATAGAGATCAATAGATCTAAAGAAAGACTCTATGGGGTAGTAGAGAGCAGTTGCAGATCTGTTGCATTAGATCAGAATAGACTTGCTACGGGCAGAAAAACTGATAAAAGAACCTACATTGTCATGAGGAGAATTAAGATCCCACCATGAGGCATAGGTAGAAAAAGCTGAATATCCTGGAGATTCTCAACATGCAATGATGATGGTTGTCCGGAGATGTAAAAGAAGAAGGAGAATAGATAAAGGAAGGGGGTTAAAAAGGGAGAGAAGGTGGGTGATGGGATTGATGGGAGGTGGGTGAGGGGGGTGGATCTGGGTGTTGGAGATGGCATAAACATGGGGTGGCGGTGGTGGCAGTGGGGGGTAGAGGTAGTAGGGGTGGCAGTAGGGTGGGAGGGGAGGGGGTGGGGAGCCGGCGGTAGTGGGGAGAAGGCAGAGGGGGGTGCGGAGGGAGGGGTTATAGGTGGGAGGGAAAGGAGGGGAGATAGAGAGTAATAGTGATGGTAAGGGTTGTAGGCGGCAGAGGGGGAAGGGGGGAAGAGAGGTGGCAATTGGGGAGGGAGAGAGGAGGGGTGGCGGTGGGGGGCTACAAGGTAATGAGGGGTAGGGTTAGGGTGGGAACTTGCATAGGAGGAAACCTACTCTTGATACCATATAGATTGTTGAATAGAATTGTATTAGATGATTAAAAGATTTACAATGCATTCTCTTATATAGGATAAGAGAGGAGATATAAAACCAGAGATGAGAAATATGGGATTGAACCACACAAGTAAAAGTATAAATGAGGCACACACTAGGCACATGGAACTTAATGAAACATAAACATATCTCTATAGCCATAATTCAAAAATGTATCTAAGGTCTTAGGCTAGCACAAATATCTTGAATCGATACATTGTTCTTTTTGCTATATGTTGCTTATTTTTTACTTATATCCTTACCAAGAACAAATTAGGGGTGGAAAACAACAAGAGCAAGTTAGGTGAGGGTGATATGAGATGGTATAGATATGTGCAACACAAACCTACAAATGCACCAATTTGAGATTGTACTATTAAGACGAAAACAACTAAAAGGAGAAGAGGCAAGCCTGAATAATCTTTGGAAGTTCTCAAAAGGTTATATTAGAATCTTTCAATATTTGTGAGAATGTGACCCATCACATAGATGAAAGTAAAAGACAAATACATATAGCCCAACCAACATGGCTGAAAATAAGGTTCCAATGATGGCGATGATGATCACAAAAATGATAAAAATATATAGGTATATACACGCCTCATACAAAGCTGAGAAATACATGTACCCACAATACTACAAAAAGGACTTGGGCGATTTGAAACATTAGGTGTGAAACAAAATTTTAGATTGTAGGAGAGATACTTGAAGATTTTAACTAGTAGGTGTATGATCCCATATCCTCCATATGATCATAAATAATGAGATGAACAACTCAAACTATCCATGGAACAGAAACAAAATTGATCTATGCTCCAAAAGCCATAGAATGTCCCTTGTATATTGTTGTCATAGTTAGATAGGGAACTTTTCATCATTTCATTTTTTCATAATCGTTTATAAGATAAATAAATAACTAAATATGTGCTCAACGCTCAAGTTGGTGAGGACATCACCAATGATAAAAGGTTTCTCCACTTGAGTTGGACCTCAGTTATGGACTTGTACATAGCTCTTTTCTAAGGGCCTCTTTGATATCATGAATGGAGGGGAGGGAATGAAGGGAAAAAACTTGAGTTGTTTGGTTGGACAAAGTGATGGGGAAGGGAGGTGAATGGAAGGGCAAGGAGGGAAAGAACGAAGTACATTTTTAGTCACTTCTCTCTCATTCCCTCCCCACTGTATTAAAGTGGAGACCAGGATAAGGGGAAAACATTGGCAGGAAACATAAGGAGAAAATACATATAATACAATAGAAAAACTAGTATCGCCAACAACCAATTGGAATAGAGCAGATGTAATCTATCACCGAGGTTATCAGAACTAAACCGGACTGGCCAGTTGAACTAGTTGAATCGAGAACCGATCACTCTACCCAGTTTGTTCCCTCCCAAAGCCGGAAATGAAGTTTGACCGACATCAAACCAATGAACCGGCAAACATGTCCAATTTTAGCCCAACTAGTTACGTATGTTTACTGTTATTTTTGTTAATTACTATTGAAAATTGTATAAATGTTGGTATATAAATGTCCATGAATAGAATAATATTAGTTATTTGGTATGTTTATTAAGTTATTGTGAGTAGTTATGCTATTATTCATGTTTCATAACTTTTGTTGGGATACTTTCTATAAGTATCAAAGACATTTATATATTTTTAAACTATTAATGACGTCACTGGTTGAACCAGTCAGACCACTGGTTGAACTAGTGAAGTGGGAACTAGAGACCTCACCGGTTCGCTGACTGGTTTGAGTCTGACAACATTGTCTGTCACATATATCGTACATCACTTGGAGGGACATATGAAATGTTACAGAATTATTTATCAATATAGAAGAAAATTTTAATGAAAAAAATAAAGGAACATAAAAATAATCTTATGTGCACTTGGAGGGATATTCATTTCACATTATCAACAGAGTCAAAATACACAATATTCATTATATCTATTTTGTTTCAGTACATATATTGGCAAGTATAATTATATTTTATCAGTTGGAACAATGTATCATTTGATATTTTGATGTAATTTTTGAAGTTTTGAGTTATATATTCACAAAGTTGTGTAGTCACCAATGAAATCATGTGTCGTGTTATGGTATGTAGTTTGTGTTTATATTTCTATTAGTTTATTGTTACAAACATATTTGTGTGCATATTATTTAAATAAGGTGACTATAAAGATATATTATTAGTTTTTTGCTTCATGAATGATATGATGTGTATTCTGTTGTATGTTAATGAGTTATATTGACTTCCTATGTCTTGATCTCTCACTCTCTCTTATCTCTACCTCTCTTTCCTCCCTTTCTCTATCATCCCTTCCTTACTCCCCCTTTCTCTCTCATACCTATCTCCCTCCTCCCTCTTCTTATTTTTTATCTCCCGTACCTACCCCCTCCTACATGTCTCTTATTGTTATATTTCTCTCTATTTCCATTTCCTCCCTCCTCCCTCTTATATTTTCTACACACTTTTATGTATTATTCAAATAAATGTTTACATTCACTAATACATATTGTGTTTCCAAAGAATGTGTATTTTGCTAAATAATATGTTCTTTTTTTATAATATGTTGTTAATTTTGTGTTATGCATGTTGTATTATAAAATAATATATTGTTTGTTACATACATAACTCTAAAATTCAAACTAATCCTCCCTTCACCTTATGACTTTTCAATATGTCGGACTTAAAATCATTTTCCTAATTTAGAGTGTTTTGTGATCTTTAGAAATCTGAAAAAATAATGTTTTATCTAATAATAATCCTATTAGATGTTTAAGTGCAAGTAATTAGATTCATGACACAATCATGGATTAGTCATCATAATAGATTATTGTCTAAAATCCATTCTCTAGAATTTCTTTACAAACTAGATGAGAGAGGATAAGAAAATAAAAATAAAATTGGATATTCAATGATTTAATGAAGATATAAATAATACTTCACCTTAAAGTCATGGTTTTATTATTTAAATGTGTCTATAATAAAACTTGAGTAAATATTGAAAAATATGGATATAGGTTTAAGAGAAAATATTTAATGGATACATGATCTTAAAATAATAATAACTACCAAACATGATAACCAATTAATATTCGTATTGATGTTTATCTTCACAGTACTCAAAATACCTAGCACATAAATGGCTTGAATATGGTCTAAAAATAAGAAATAGATGTCAAATTTGGATCATACAAATCATCATTAGGATACATACAAAATTTCACTTCAATTGGAAAATGTTGGTGTGATAACCTAGATTTTCTCTCTCCCCATTCATGTATTGTACACTTAATCCTTTCCTCATGTTTCCCACTCTTGACTTTAATTTCATGATTGAAAGTAACTCAATGCTTAGTTGAATCATTTTATGCACATGTGTCTTTTGTTGACACTCAATTTGCTTTTAGACCAAAGTTTCAATCTTTAACATGTCACCATCTTGTAAATTAATTTGAACCAAATTAATGTCCTCGACTTAGTCTCTAATGTATGTCAAGTTATAGAGATTTTAGTTATCTTTCTAATAAAATAAAAAGAATATCCCTCATACCAATGTAGCTCGAGATATGATATTTGGAAGTGTGCCTTTTTAATTGTATTTTCGTCTTGATTTGACTCTTAATGGGCCAATCTTGGGGGTGTGGCCCAACAAGGTGGGTGCCCCCTGACCTTGAGCCACATCAGCAATATGAACCACCCCTATCGGCCGATGAGAAAGATCTATTTTAGGAGCAGTGGATCCATACTCCCTGCCTTTGGATCAACATCCAATGACTCCTAGTCGTCTTCTACCTTGTGTCAAACAAGGTACACAACTTTTCCAACCCCTTTTACCTTAGTCAATCAGGCACGTCAAACCTCCTTTGCTTAAATTGATGACCCCATTGGTTTCCTTTCTTTGTTTCTCTCATTTCCCCTCTCTTTTTCACCTCTCTCATGAACCCTAAACCCCCTCTTGCTTCCACCCCTTCCTCCCACCTTGGGTGGCGATGGCCACAATGCCTAGTTTGGCGTTCCTCAATCATGAACAATCAGTGGTCCCTTGGGCCTTCGCTATGTCCGCCAGCCTCGCCGAGGTCAGAAAGCATGCTCCCAGGGAATTTCCATCCCTCTTGCTCCACCGACACCCCGTTCGAGGGCCAAACGATAGCGATGTTGATGAGCTACCTGAGCAGTAGACCGGGTTGCACCACGATGGCTTTAGGTGACCAACAATTAGGGGTTGTGGTTAACAACTGGTGTGGTAATCGACAACAACATATGACCACGGGCCATTAAGGTCATTCCCCAGTCGAGCCAGATTACAAGGTCGTTAACCGCGAGACTGACTAGTATAGTTGTGGCTCAACATCACCAGCCAGAGTCCACCTCCCCCTTTTCTAGCCTATAGATCAAGATCCAAGGCTCCAAAAGTCATGTTTTCATGGTAAACTTCAAAAAATCATATCTTTGTGATTTTTTATCCAAAAATAGCATGTAATATATGCTTTTTGATCAGAAAAATATGTTCTATCCAATATATAAGTTCCATAACCTAAATCTACTTGCTCATTTTTTAATATCCTAAAATGCATGTTTTTGGTCTTTTAGGATGATTATCCTAATTGAATGACAATCTTGATCTTTTATGCCCCAAGACATGGTTATTGCCTAATATTAGTACCTTGTACACGTTTATGCATAAATATTCAAACCTTATCCATCTCTATAGTCTAGAATGACCTAATGCAGCTTAAATGAACTAAAATGTGTTTTTATGCTAAAGGATGCTTCTTTAATGCCTAAACTTGATCCTTTGTACCCTAAAACCCTATGCTTGATCCAAATTAGTAGTTTTTGGTGCATGCTATACTAAGATTCAGGTTTGTTCATAGTTGTACTCCTTTTTGTCCTAATGATGTACTTTGAACCTTGAATATGCTTTAGGTGGATACATTGATGTTGAATATCAACCCTAGCTCACATATGGGTCTTTTATGTCTAAAATGATCATGAAAACTCATAAGTTAGTCACTTATCACACTTTGTATAATTTCTATTTGGATTATTATTGTGCCCTAATGTGATCAAATTCCCTACACTTGACTTGATTTTGTGACCTAGTTGACATGTTATTAACTAGGTTTCTAATTTTGCATGAACCTTGATCTAAAGATGATCTATGATACTTTATTACTTCAAATAAGTGTCTTTCTGATTTGCATAACACCAAATCTTACTTGGTCCATCTTATACTATAATGGTGACAATCTTGCATGATCATGAATTAAATGACTAGTATGACAAGAAGGAAGCTTAATTTCACTAATCTTGCTTAAATCTTATGATTGCTCTATACAAGATCTTGAAACCCTAATGTTATATTGATGAGTTGGTAGTGATGTGTCACCCTAATATATGAATAAGTCCATATTGCATGATGTAGCTTGATTATGATCATGCATGACCTAGTTTGAGATCTTAAAATAAATGATGAATGATATGATACCTAGATCTAGGAGACACATCCAACCACCATGATTATGATTAACAATACCTAATATTTTGATGTTAATCCAAGTATACTCACTTGTAATGTTAGAATATATATGATGGATAAATATCTAGGATCTACTCAAGCTTGCTATTTCAGTTTTCTAAATCAAGTTGTTCATCTTGTGCTCTGCTTAAGGTACACTTTACCCTACTATTAACCAGACTAGTGGTATTGAACTTGCTCGTATGTATGTATGTTTAAATTGCTTGGCTGTATATACTTGTTTGAGCTACTTATTCCCTATGATTCATAAGTTCATTTGGCTTAAAATACATTGAAAAAACCTTGAACATAATCAAACTTGTCCATTATACAAACCTTGTGCACCTGCCTAAATTCTTGGGGTAAGGGCACAAGCATCCTCATGGACCCTTCCATTGGGAAGCAGGTCAAATGGAACTAAAACGTTGTTTAGTATAATGGAAATGCATGTAAAACACGTTTGCTTGTTAATAAGGAGGTATTCAATGTTGTTTATTTCTTTCTTACAATTATATCAAGTTTTGCAAAGCATATATGCTATCTTAAACTTATGAGTTTATGTATTTTATAGCGTACTCAACACAGTTGTGCTGATGTGTACCCATATTATGATTTGGGTAATAGGTAAACTAAGACTCTCTTACTATGATCATTTCTTCTAATGTATTGTGATAGTTTGATGCTCTTACTTTGGTGATCTATATTTTCATGCAAATGCAATTCACATGTTGATATTTGGGTTTACGATCTTATGTTAGGTATTAGTTTAGTTTTCCTTGTGTGCCATGTTGTATCTTATTTTGTTCTTGTTTGTGGTTTTATTCATGCATATGTTATTGATCCATTCTAGAGACGGACACTCAGGTCCACTCGTCTTTGGCTGTACAACCATTAGGAGTGTGAACTTAGGGTAATAAATGGTTCTGTAACAAATGGTACCAGAGCAATCACATATCCTCTATGCATTTATGTTTAATAACCCAATTCCACCTACCTTAGAGAGTCTTATAGCATCTCATATATTCTCTAAGGACTGTCGTAAGCCACCCATTAGATGATCATTAGTTAGTTTCTTATCTCCTCATGTGGTCTCTATCATGATAATGAATCACACAATCTCTCAATTATGGGTATCTTATATATGGGGAAGACTAAAAATTTAAATGAAATGGTAAAATTTGAGTAACATAATGATGATGCCATGATTTGACCTTAAATTGAAAACTCTATTATGAATAATGAAAGTACTCTTTTAGCTAAGTACTCATGTATGACCCCTCCAACTATGTTAACTCAACTTTACCAGATCTCGACCACATGCTTTCTATGTTTTAGGTAAAATGATAATGATCTTGAAATGATGAGATAAGGACGAATTGTACATTATACCTCATAATTTATGAGGTCCCTATTTGATTGAATCCATGTTTCCCTATTCTTGACTAAAACCTCAAACATGATTAAGCAAATATTTTTTCCTATTTAATATGCACCTTGATCATGCCATGGAATGACTATGCTATTGGACTCTCAAAATAATGACAAAAGACTTTCATACAAGAGGCATCTTCCCTATTGATTCATATGCCTCTTAGTAATATCTATTTTGAATAATGTGATGGACATGAATCTCACTCTTGGCAAATTATTCTCTAACTCTTGGAGTGCCATATTCAACTTCTCAATTTCCAAAGGCATCCCTTTCCTTGATCTATAGAAGGAAGGGAGCAATATTAGACCCTCAACTCATTATTAGGGATGGTATTCCTACTTGGAGAGGGTCAATCCATGAATGGGAAAAGGATATATGGGGGAGGCATGACTCTAAAATTGTGGGATCATGTGGTGGCTAGAAAGCTTGACCTCCTCATGTGAGACAAGAAGGTACCCTAGAGTAGGACCTCCCCTAGATGAATGTGCTAACCAATCGACTTAAGAACTGATGTAACCTTGAATGTCACCTAAAGTCTAAGGGATTAAGTATACAAATCATGATAGAACATATCATGAGTATAATTATTTGAACCCAATTATGCAATCTCTGAGGGACAAAAGGAGATGTCACTGAAGAAGTAACTAATAATATGTGACCAAGCCTAGAAGGGAAGTCCACGATGAAGACCAAGCCCAGGAGGGAAGGTCACTAAGAGGCCAAGCCCAGGAGGGAAGGCTACCATTAAGACCAATCCTAGAAGGAAAGGTCACCATGAAGACCAAGCCCAGGAGGGAAGGTCATCAAGAGGCAAAGCCCAAGAGGGAAGGCCAGTATGAAGACCAAGCCTAGCAGGGAAGGTCACCAGAAAGACCAAGCCTAAGAGGTAAGGTCGCCACGAGCCCAATGTTGAGACATAAAGTAACTAATGTGCACCCTAACTGATGAAGAAAATATGGGTTAAATAATTATACATAAAGTAATGTACTTGAATATTGTTAAGAGAAACCTCAAGAAAAATGTGTATGCCATCTCAATTAAACCTTAGGAAGGATAGAACCCTGAGTCAACCCTAATGTCTAAAATAGGAATCTAAACCTAGATTTGAACTATTTGGACATATGACCTTGATGTCCAAACTTAACTCCCCATATTGAATAATAAAATCTTAACTCGTGATTAATGATATTGATATTGATATTGATTTGACTCCTATGATCACCCTATTTGGATCTTGATATCACCCTCGATACATGATTAATGACTTCCATGATCCCAAATATCAAGAATGTATAAAGATGATTATGTTAACACGCTCGATTTATGACTCAAGGCTAAGCTTCATGTGGACTAGGGTGGGTCCTTCAATCGATTTTGAGCATGTAATCATGATGATTGAAATATGATGGTTGTCTCAAATTGTTGAAATATAAAATATCAATCATGGATGTATAACCCCACCTAGGAGAATGTAGAATCTAGAAAGAGAAATGCTAGAAATTAAAGTCATGTCTTACTCTTGAACTCTATCCAATTGACTTGAAATATGATCTCTCCAAATTTGGTAATGTATAGGATGATCACTCTAAAAATTGTGACTCATGTGATGATACTTCCAATTTGATGATCTATGTGACTATGTTATGACCATGATGCTCGATTTCCTAATTTTGGAATGAGATGGATACTTTGAGTGGTGATGATACCCTATGAGGATACTATGATGATACTGATGTTCAATACGAAAACTCAATCTTGATTGATGACTTGATTAATTTTGGGGACACATTTTTTTAAGATGGGAAGGATGTGATAACCTAGATTTTATGTCACCTCATTCGTGTACTATGCACTTCATCCTTTATCAAGTTTCCCACTCTTGACTTTAATTTAATGATTGAAATTACCTCAATGGTTAGTGGAATCATTTTATCGACACGTGTCTTATGTTGACATTCAATTTTCTTTTAGACCAAAGTTTCAAATACTTAACAAGTCACCATCTTGTAAATCAATTTGAAACAAATTAACGTCCTCAACTTACTTTGTTGTGTATATTGAGTTATAGATATTTCAGTTGTCTTTCTAATGAGACAAAAATCATCTCAATCAGACCTATGTCGCTTGAGATATGATATTTGGAAGTTTTGCCTTTTTAATCTTATTTTTGTCTTGATTTAAGTCTTCATGGGCCAATCTTGGGGGTGTGGCTCAATAAGGTGGGCGCCCCCTTGACCTTGAGCCACATCAGAAATCCACAGAACTACCTCCCAGACAATGAGAAACCTCTATTTTAGGAACAACTGATCCACTCTCCCCGCCTTTGGATCGACATCCAATGGCTCCTAGTTATCTTCTACCTTGTGTTAGACAAGGAACACAACTTTTCCAGCCCCTTTTACCTTAGCCAATCTGGAACCTAGAGCCTCCTTTTCTTAAATTGATGACCCCATTGGTTTCCTTTCTTCATTTCCCTTGTTTCCCCTCTCTTTTTCACCTCTGTCATGAACCTTGACCCGCTCCCACACTTCAATCCCTTCCTCCCACCTCTGGTGGGGACAACCAAACTACCCAGTTGGGCGTTTCTCATTCATGGACAATCACTCATCCCTAGGGCCTCCACTAGGTCTACCCAGCCTCACTGAGGCTAGACGACATGCTCCCAGGGAATTTCCATCCCTCTTGCTCCATAGGTGCCCATTTGAGGGCTGCACGAAAGCAACATCGATGAGCTTCCTGAGTAACATATTTTGTTGCACTGTGGTGGATTCATGCAACTAGTGATAGAGGTTCACAGTTAACAACTTGTGTGCGGTCGACAATAATGCCTGACTGCGGGCCATTGGGGCGATTCCCTAGTCAAGCTAGATCACAAGGCTTCTAACCGCAAGCCCAACTAGTATAGCAGTGGCCCAACATCATCAACCAGAGTCCACCTCCCTCTTTTCTAGCCTCAATACCAGAATCCAAGGCTTTAAAAGTGATGTTTTCATGGTAAACTCTGAAGAATCACATCATTATGATGTTTTATCAAAAAAAATAGCATGTTATATATGCTTTTTTATTAGAAAAATGTGTTCTATCCAATAAAAATAGTTCCAAAACCTGGATCAACTTTCTCTTCTTTTGATATCCTAAAATGCATGTTTTTTAAGTCTTTTTAAGATGATTATCTTAATTGAATGCATGATCTTAATCTTTTATTCCCTAAGACATGGTTATAGCCTAATATCAGTACCTTGTACATCTTTATGCATAAAGATTCGAACTTGATCCATCGTTGTACCCTAGACTAACCTAGTGTGGCTTAAATGACATAAAATGGGCTTTTATGATAAAGGTACTTCTTTAATTCTTAACCTTGATCCTTTGTACCCTAAATCCTTATGCTTGATCCAAATCACTAGTATTTGGTGCATGATATACTAAGATTCGAATTTGTTCATAGTTGTAGTCCTTTTTGACCTAATGATGTACTTTGAACCTGGAATATGCTTTAGGTGGATACATTGATATCAAATCCCAACCCTAGCTCACATATGGGTATTATATGTGTAAAATGATCATGTAAACTCATAATTCACTAACTTATCATACTTTGTATGCCTAATTGCTATGTGGATCATTCTTGTTCCCTAATGTGGTCAAATTTGCTAAACTTGACTTGATTTTGTTACCTAATGGACATGTTATAAACTATATCTCTAATCTTTCATGAACCTTAATATAATGATGATTTATGCTACTTTATGACTTCATATAAGTATCTTGATGATTTGCATAATACCACATCTTACTTGGTTTTTCTTATACTAAAATGGTGATAATCTTGCATGATCATGAGTTAAATGACTAGTATGACAATAGGGAGATTTATGTTAACTATGATTGCTTAAATCTTATACTGCTCTATTCAATATCTTAAAACCCTAATGATAGATTTATGTATTGGTAGTGATGTGTTACCCTAATATTTGAATGATTCCATATTGTATGATGTAGCTTGATTATGATCATGTATGACCTAGTTTGAGATCTTGAAATCAATGATGAATGATGTGATACCTAGATCTAGGGGACACATGTAACTACCACGATTATGACTAATGATACCTAATCTTGTTGATGTTAATCGAAATATACTCACTTGTAATGTTAGGATATCTATGGTACCTCAATTGTGATGATCTAGTCAATCTTTTTATTTCAGTATTTTCTAAATCAAGTTGTTAATCTTGTTCTCTACTCAAGGTAAGTTTTATCCTCCTATTAGCTAGACTAGTGATATTGTAATGTCCCTGGATTCTACCATCTTGAGACTTAGAAGGCCCGAGAGGACAAATTTGAAAATGTTAGCTAATTGTTTCAGAGAGCGATGCAGAAGCATAATACACATACATGAACATATACATATAACATACACAATGCAACAATCTCAACATTCAAAATGTATATTACAAAATGAATTAAATTTACAACTTACATTTATATAATTTGAAGAACATTTTACAAGTCTGCGAACATGTATGCTAACATGATCTTAACACAATAGGTAAAACCTGGATAACTGTTCACTCCCATCTTTTCCACCCATGCTATCTCTGAAGCTAAAACATAAGTGAAACAACGAATTAACACACAAGGTGTTGTGTACGTGGGTAGAAAGATACATACTAATATGCTTGCATAATTGGAATAACTTGATAAAGAAAGGGTAAAAGAAAACATTGTTTAAAGCGATAATCAGGTAAACACATCTTTTATACATTTCATTAGATGCAGTTGTACTGCAATTTTATAAGCACTTCTCATACATCCAGTATGGGCAAAATTATTTCATCATACATCTAACATGGGAAATTCATCATACATCCATGCTAGGAAATATACATCCATATTGGGCCATATGCACTAGTAGCTACAACTCATCAAAATGTCCTTTTATGTTTCGTTATGTTTTGGCAGAGCGTATAGTATATTAGTTCAACCAATAAGATATAAGTAAGATTTTCACACAAGGTACATCATATCATAAGCAACCAAGAAAACTAGCCTTATACTTAATAAAGCCCACGTACCTGAGTTCAGAGAATCCTAATCATCCTGGATCATCTATAACTTGTCCATGACCTGATTAAATATAATTGAGCATCATGAATATATGATCATTATTATTCATAAAATTTTAGGTCCAAATTAGGGTTTAGCTAAATTTAGGTTCAAATATCCTCAAATATGTGTCTGATATTTTACTACTGATCTAGAGGTCATATTAGGGGTCAGAACCAATTTACATAATTTTCTGATGCTTTATCTATTTTCTAAAATTTAATGAAGTTTAAAGCATCTAATTAGTCAATAATGAAGAAAGATCTAACATTTTGGCATAATGCCCAGATCATAGTTCACATTTAGTATGCACATGATTTTAAGAGTCAGAAATATTTTTCTTAGATTTTATATCCATCATTCACTAATTATTCTAGTAAACTAACCCTAAAAAGAACCATCGTCTACTAATTCAAAAACCATGAACATTACTACTTCAAAGGTCTGATGTAAGGGTCCTATAATAAAGTAGTCATTATTCTAAGTCCAGGGATATTGTTGGGGAAATTATTGGCTATGGGAACTATTTAGTAAGCATTTTCTAAGTTTTCATGTACTATTGAAATGGTAAACTTTTATTTACCTTTAGGGATTTATTGGAGTTGTTGATCTTATCTTCACGATCCCCTAGATGTTTGCCACCTAGACATTTGAGTGGGGCACAGGTTCAACAGCTTGTTCATCCTAGACCGGATGGTACAAGGGATGACTCGGCCAATGTCGAGTTTACTAGACCGGGAGACACCCCTCTCCCTCACCCTCACGTTCTCTAACCCCTGTGTGCGTGAGCGTCTTCACCCAGGTAGGACTCTGGTGTGACCATGGGCTTGTTTTGCTCCTGTTTGCCCCTCCCAAAATCTCCTATGTAGTGATGAGAGCAATGTAGAGGATGAGAGGAGTGTAGGGGGATGGTCTTCAAGGAACTCAAAGCTGTGCAACTTTGTTCTATGAAGCTGCCATGTCGTGCTCCTTCGATGAGCACTAGGCACCATTCTATCCTCACTCCACTGAGCATCATTGTCCCTAAAGAATCCCAATGAGTCATTGACATCTAGGGATCCATCTACCTTCTCCCGCTCGTAATCTATCTCCAAGTCTACAACATTGCACCCGCCACGTGCGTCACAGATCTCAGCGTCGACGCCGCTTGGCCCAACTGAGGACTTGGTCGCTGCTTCCATCTCCTGCCAGCTGAGGACTTGGTGGCTTCTTCAATCAATTGGATGATGGGAAAGTGGCTTCTTCTTCCATGAACGATGCCACCTGCAAGTGATCTTGCTCCAGGATTGTCCTCGCGAGGAGCCAACAAAAGGGCTGGTGGGGGTATGTCTTCATCTCCATAGAGTTAGGGTGATAGGCTTACGACTTCTCTCCATGGATAGGGTATTGGAAGCCTATCTTGGCTCCATTACACTAGATGGAACACTCTGTGGTCTCCCTAGAGTTCTGTAGATCAAGTTCCTCCTCAAAACAATCTCGGTCCCTTCTACAACAACGACAATGGAGGATTTCAATGGCCATGAAGACAGTAATCATCGATAAGAGTAGATTGCATATGAGCTTGGATCATTGCCAATGAGTACACACATAGATACTTTTTGCACCACCACATAGTCTCATACGCCCACTACCTGCGAGTTGCAATTGGAAGGCAGAGAGAGGACAAACTTCGATCCAGGGGAAGGCTTAAACTAGATCTCAGCCCCCTTCACCCCCTTCCCAGCCTTCTGGTGTTTTCCTATGAGTAGCGATGGCAAAGGGAGGAGAATGTCTAGACTGGACTCACTCACCTAGTGTCCTTAACCTACAACAAGGGTCGCTAGAGAGATCTATGACTGGTAGGGCTTAAGGGATTCTCTTAAATCTTGTTCCCTTTACTTTGGGTGTGTGGCACCAGGGGACTCAGTCTTTCTAGTACCAACTCCATCGTAAGAAACAGATGTAGAAGATGAAGCATGACACAATATCACTTATCCTAGAGTTTGAATGGTGTCGCAAGCCCAAAACTCATTGTTTCAGTACACTCATGGAGACATGACAATAGTGGATGTGTGACACATTTTAATTAAACTTAGGTCTAAAATCATTTAATCAATAATCATATGATAAAATTTCAAGAATCCATATCTCTCACATGGCTAGTGCAAATCCTATGACATCTTAGTCGTTAGTTCCTTAGCATGAAATCTAACATTTAGACAAGTTTGATACCAAAGATCCACTATTTGACAACCAATTAATTCCTCTAAACATCCTCATATTTAGGGGTATTATGGTCAATGTGATTACCCATCAATCACTAAAGATCTGAACAACTTGTGATAACTTTCTTTGATCGTACAACACATCAAGATCCATTCCTATCACAATGTAGTGCATGTATGTCCTAGTTTGGATATTTGACTCATAAATACTCAAGTTGACTAATAGAGACTACTCATCACAGTTCAACTTAAATAGGTGTCATAATCATCAACAATATCTAGAATCATACCTTATAGGTGAAAATAATTCATAATTGAATAACCTACTCTTCAATTTGAGTTCAACCATATACAAGCATCTTTAGTCTTAAAGTACTATATTGGATATCAAAAATCCTAAAATCAAGTTCATCACAGATATTGAATTTGCATGTATGTATGCTTAAATTTCTTTGTTGTATATACTTGTTTGAGCTATTTGTTCCCTATGATTAGTATGTTTTTTTTCTTGAAATATGTTGAAAAAAGCTTGAATATAATTGAACTTGTCCATTATACAAACCTTTGTGTACCTGTTTGAATTCTAAGTGTAAGGGCACAAGGCTTCCTCATGGACCCTTCCATTGGGAAGCAGGTTAAATGGCACTAAAACGTGTGTAGTATAATGGAAATGCATGTAAAACATGTTTGCTTGTTAATAAGAAAGTCGTTAATGTTGTTTATTTCTTTCTTACCATGATATCAAGTTTATCCAAGCACATATGTTCACTTAAACCTAAAATTTCCCCAGATTCGTAAAAAAATGATGCAAGTTATGTATTTTATAGTGTACTTAGCATACTTGTGCTAATGTGTACTCATTTTATGATTTTAGGTAATAGGTACACTAAGACTGTCTTTCTATGATCATTGTTTCTGCTATATTATGATAATGTAATGCTCTTAATTACTTTGGTGATCTCTCATGCAAATGGAATTGACACAGGCTGTTATATGGGTTTATAGTCTTATGTCAAGTATTAGTATAGTTTTCCTTGTGTGCCATGTTGTCTCTAATATTGTTCTTGTTTGTGGTTTTATTCATACATATGTTATGTGATCTGTTCTAGGGAAGAATGCCCAGGTCCACTCACCTTTGGCTGTGTAGCCATTAGGAGTGTGGACTTAGGGAAATAAATGATTCAGTGATAGTTAGTTGTCTTGATTGTATTATAAAGAAAATAACAAGATAGTGCTAAAAGATCCAAATTTATTAAATAACATTCCTAAAAGTGGAATTTGATATGAGAATTGGAATTTACATGCTTTAATTAGCCTATGTGTGAAATTTTTCTTAGTGATTGTTAGCCAATAAAATAGGAAATAAAGGAGCCTAGAACTGTCCTAAATAGTTTAGTATTTTATTTAATTACCTAAATTTTACATAATAGTAGAATATTTTGATATCATGCTATACTTTTCCACTTTACTAACTTCTTCATTGATATGGTACTTCACGAGCCAATAGATCTAGATCAGATCGTGAGGAACTCATCTATTACTTGATTGTATTATTTTCCTCATTGAACAACATCCCTAACACCCCTCCCATTTTCTTTGTATATTCCCCTCCTTCCTCTGATTCCCTACGTTTTGCTCCATTAGTTTTCTAGCTTGATTTTGAGTTAGTTAACACATACCTTCCCTATTCTCATGCACTAGAATTCCCTAAACAAATGTATTTGCCTCTAGGTCATCATCTTCTCCTCCAGTTCATATGTCCTAATCACAAAGTCTATCAAAATTGATTCACCCTATACACGCCATTGTCAGAATCCCAAAAGAGTCACTTTTGTGGCCCCTACTTCCGTAGAACTTCTACATGGCCTCGATTTCCTCTATACTCCCTCTTGATGATTGGATCAGCTTTGCCTTTCTCCTCCAACTCTCACTGATGTTCGAGACTTCATAGATTAGGCCAACCTATATTACATGATTCTAAACCACCCTGACTATTTATTGAAAATGTTGTCAAGATTTTCAACCCTCGTCGTGGTTTCTATCTCCCTATCGATCTCTGCTTGGTGAGCTCACTAGAGCAGTTTTTATGGTTGATTGGGCATCCTCTAAGCATGAAAACCCCATGAAAAGGTTCTCGTTGATCTTGTGAACTTTTCCAACATATGAAATTTCTGTAATGTAAGATGTTTCTAATTTTCCAGTTTGCTTCTCTATTACATATTTAACACAAGCAAATGATGGACATCCTTTATGTCTTCGGTTTTCTCATGTGTTAACCCTTTCCTCAACTCTATTAGCACTTCTAGTTTCTAATTGGGTTGTGATGATGTATCGTAGTGGTTATACTGGAGGAGCTTGAGTCCTCCCGTCTGTGTCCATGGCAAGGTTGGTCATGCTATCTATGGCTCCCCAATGATCTTTATAAGGGGTCAATGAGACCAAAACATAATGAGGAACTTCACAAGGATTTTAACATAATTGGAGTTTCAAACCTCCATCTCCAAGTTATGCATTATGGTTGTTCTTCACACAAGCATCATGCTCTCAAACTCCATGATTTAGTTTCTCTTTTCAAACCTTGCTTGGTTTTTATCTTGTAAAGAAACTATAAGGGCATTCATATCTCTTTGCAAACATTTATGATCTTTCCTATTATAGTTTTGGAGAGACGAGAGTTACCAATTTTCCATATCACACGTTGTAAGCCTAAAATGTGATAAAGGGACTCCTTTGTATTTTGGCACATGATTTTCCTTCTAATATCTTTAGTTAATGGCTTTATTTTATAAAAATCCATAACTAATTATCTAAAGCTTAAAAAATAATTGAAGGTATGATTTTGGACTCAGAAAAATGAGTTCTTGAGTTTGGTATGCTTTCTTATCTAACTCAACTTGGTTTTAAATTCGAATTTTGGACTTTGTTCTATAAATCTATACATTAATCTAGAAAAAATCATAACAAATTATTCCGACGTTAGAAATTATAATAAAATATGTTTTGGAAACATCTGAATTTTCTCAACAAGATGGTATATGTGTTCTGGCCTATGTTGATAATAATAAAAATACCATTTATAGGTTGTCAATACTTAATGAGAAATGCACCCTAATTACTATATATATGTTACTGGGTATGTTGATAACCTGAGGTGGACCTAATGTTTGACCATAGACCTTCTTAGACTAATAAAAGGTATGTTCATCTACTTTATTTATTTGGGCATTATTATAACTAAAACTCTAATTTTCTATATGAGGCATCTACCCTGAATATGCTTATCCTTTGCTTGATTCTTATGAAATTTGGAAATACTCTTATTTGGAGATTATACCCCCGATTGTTATTTGAATTATGAAATCAATTATCCATTGTCTTCTGACCTAAATTTGGCTTATGTATGGATGTTTTCATCTTCTCTACTTGAACCAAAGTTAAACTTACTAAACTCATTATTTCCTTCCTTATTGTGTATGGCTTAAACTTATTTTATCTTTAGTAGTGGTACATGTGTAAAATCATACATTACAACGTGGGTTTTCTACACAGAGTGTGCTTTATCCACTCATATTATACCCGAGTATGCTTATTTTGTCCAGGGTGAGAGTTTCCACCCATATTTTGTCTTAAGATGCAACAATGTCTCATCCCAACTATAAATAATCCTAATTTGTATTTTGTTTATATGCACTATTGATTATTGTGAGATTATTAAACTATAAAGGCAACTTCTATTTGAAATAATGATGTTATCTGAAAATAAAGAATGCCTCATCTGTTTGACATGATGAATCTCTTGAATATACCTTCTCTTGACTATCTTATTAATTGGAACTCTCTAATTATAATCTTCTCATTTGTTTATCTTTGCCTAAAAACACCCAACTATTTATTACTACACAAACTCAGTTTCTACTGATAGCATTTTTCTTCATTTTCTTCTTTTTGGGTGATGTTCTTAACCCATCCAAGTATACGTATGTTAGAGGATGATGGAAAAAGTTGGACATGTATGAGAGAGTAGAATATCGAGGATAGCTTGGGATGGCTATGTTGCCCTTTGTTGCTAGTCCTTTTGTGTAAGTTGTGCTTGTAGCTTCTCATGTATGTCATGCCACCCTTAACATGTGAGGAATAATGTAAATGATTATTTTTTAGATAATATAATAGTTATCATTTATTGTGGGGATACAAATTCATGTTTCTTGTTTACCATTATACTCAAAAATATAAAAAGAACACCTAAGCCATCATACTTGCTAGTTTGTTTGGATTGGATGGGTTTATTCCTCAATTAAGGGAGGAGTGGATCTCCTCTTGGGCCCAACTCCTAACAAGATGGTATCTAAGCCTTTGCAATCGGTGAACTTGACTATTTCAAATTATCCAAACTTGTTCTTTGTACCTATTCCTTATGTAGGTAGATATATGACCCATAGTAGTTATTTATGGTTCTACCTATGAGTCATAGGATACCAATTTGGGTTTAAATCTTTGCCTAACTATTTGTTGTATGTTATGAGAGAAACATAAATAATTCGTATATATTTTTATTATTAATAAAGACTATTTCACTTAATATGGTTTCTTTAGTATTGAGATAATGAAAAAAAATATAATAATGTCCTAAGAATGTTTTGACTCAAAGACATATGGTGTGGGTTGAGGATCTAAACATGAGATCATATGTTTACTTAAGAGTATTCATTTTTGTTATGTCCCTAGACATATATTATTGTTGATATTATAGGACAACAAATAATGCATAAGAGTAGTGTGTATTTTGAGTCATGATTATGTTTCTTTAGTCATGATATTGGGTATCAACTCAAATAGATGGGGCACTTGTTAGAGATAAATCTATACTAGATAGGCCCACTCTATGAAAGACATATGGAATCCATGACATGGCAAGTCAGAGTCAAATCTCAATTTGACAATGGTGATTGTGATCCTTAGACCTAAAGTCACTACAATTATTACAAGTTGTTTTGTGTACTTTAACACTATCCCAACGTGACCCTAAATAAGGGTTTCCATACAAGTGGTGATATGGTGCATCGGACACTTTTGGTTTATTGCGAGTGATGTATTTGCAATTTATCCCTCCATCAGAGTGATATCCTTACAACTTGATAAAGTGAAACTATGAAAAGCATGTCCATTCTCATGCGACTTAATATGTGATATTCGATCACACAATCACAATAGTCTGCTCTAATTTAAGAAACATATATTTACTATTAAGAGGATGAAAACATCATCAGTTTGAATGTGGATATATGTGACAAAGTGACTATACAATCATGGTAACATTGGTCACTTTACATGGTGAAGTTGTTCTCAACTTATTCTGATTACTTGGGTAGTAATGATGTGTTGTTAGATGCCAAATTTTCTTGTGAGATTCTTAACATCAATGAGATGTGGAACCTGTGGGGTCACACATTTAAGGATGCATAAGAAAATTGAAGTTCATAATCAAAGATATGATTACAATGGTTTCAAATCATGTATATGCTAGTATCATGTCCAATCAGTTGATTGGAAAAGCTCGTCAATCAAATAGATGGTTTGGATCAACTACACGATTGAATATTAATCAATCAACTAACTACTAGTTTTAAAAACTGACCATTTAATTGACCAAATATCCTAGTTGTTCGAGTGGATTGAAGTTAGGAAACAATAAGGAATATGTGGGTTGTTTGGTTTGGAATCAAATTGGTCATTCGAAATCACACTGCGACTAGTGAGTCAGTTAGCTGAGCATGTTACTAGGTTGAATGGGTGATGAAACGAGTAAGTTGATTGGATAGTCTAGTTCGGCTAGAATTTCTGGTAGTATTCTGAGGTTGGTTCTATTTTGAGTTGTAGTTAAGAAAGGATTTGAATTTAGGGAAATCCAAGCCCATGATTCTTTTATATAAAGGGGTGGACGTCAAGGGGAGGCATATAACATAATGAGACAAGTTTTTTGAGAATCCTTCCTCTTAGAGAGAGAAAAAGTCATTGTAACATACCAAAACCTTGAACTTAATCCTAATCCAAGGTTAAGAGGTTAGAGATCTTAGTCTTTGGGCTTAGCCAAACAAGGATAAAGGTATGTTCATTAGTGGATAATTGAAATCCTAATATGTTACTGCATAAATAAATCATCTTAACATGTAGACATATAAACATGGATGCCATAATATTTTCAATTTAAGCATAATATCAATGAAAGGTACTTAAGATATGTCACATGAGGTAATAATGTGCATAAAAGGACAAGGTGTCCATTGTTGAGAATAATGATATATATAATTCAAATAAATATGAAATAAATAAACCTATGTGAGATAAAGGATACATATATTTTATTTCGTGCATAAAGGTGGCATATAACCATTTGGTTGCAATATGAATAAATAATAATAATAATAATAATAATAATGAATTAATATGTTGACTGATATAATAATGGACCACATACGCAAATTATGTAAAAATCATAAAAGGAAGACAAATTGGTTAGAAATAATCTCATATTCTTTTTCTTTGGATATGCTTTGGCTTGGAGGCCAAGTTTCACAAATTTAGGAAATAATGATCACATCTAAATTGTTTATAAAAGAAAACGTATTTCTCCTTCAAAATATGAAATAAAATACTTAATGACTCCAAAGTGGAAAATAACCTTAGATTCGTAATCTACACATTAACATATTCCTTTGGGTGAATTTTCACTCAATTTGGAGAATATTTGATTAAAAGATGAAATCATGAGAGAGAAAGTGTGTCGAACCATAAAAATATTAAATAAATATACAAACAACTTCAACATGAGGAGTTAAGGGAATATTCGTATCCAACATATCTAATTTGACTTGTGGGTGAAGTTTCATCAAATTTGGAGAATCTTATAACCATTAATGATGGAGAAAAGAGAAAAAAAGATTTGATTTATTTAACACTTCAAAAGTTTTCAAAAGGAAAATCTAATTGCATAATCAAAATCTACATGTCTTAATTACTCTCTAAGAAAAGTTTCATTTAAGTTGGAGTTTGTTTGCACCCTCTTTGGAAGAGAGTGAAAATAAAAATTAATGTGAATCCACTTTATTCAAATCATAATGGAAATCCATATATGTGTCACCCCTATTTTTGTTCTTGTTCTTATTTTGCATGCAATTTATCCTCAGCTACTTGATCTTGGATCTGACGGTCCAGGGGTTTTCTTCTACCCTGCACTTGTTTTGGAAACAACATGTATTTTGTTTTTGGGATTTCTCCCTCCTCACTCAATGATTCTTTAAGATCTTTTCTCCGTTGGATTCCTTGTTCAATTCTATACATAGTGATCACTTGTTCACACCCTAGAGATCTATAAATAGGAAACACCCAAATTGGCTTTCTCAACTGATTTCCATAGACAAGCATCCTTCACAACCCGTCCTCACATGAGAGCACAAAAACCATCCCCTATCACTTTGCAACTCTCCTCTATATCTAATTGGAGCACTACTTCCCCCAAAACCATGGACCTAATCGCTTTTCTTCTTTGGCAACCTTGGTGTCATTCTCTCCTTCTTTGCCATATCCTATGCAATCAACATCATGGTAAGCTTCTTGGGACCTCCATCATCATTTTCCTTGTTTCATTTTGCCTTGGTTCACCCTAGTTGATGTAACTTGTAGCTGTAGTGAAGTTCTCACCGAAGGTGTGGGTTTTGGCTACTCAGTGACCCTACGATCATGAAGACTGAGTAGTTGTCTTCATTGTGTCTTGGTGTTTGTTTTCACAACCTTTGATTGCTGGGTGATTTTCATTTTTTGGTAGTTAATCAAAACCTCTGATCTGGTCATGGAGGGGGTTCACTTTTAGGGCTTTAGTCATGGTAGTTGTCTGCTCATGTGCTTGTTGTCTTTGTGGCACTTTAAAGAAGACGTTGGGGTCATTTTCTGGTTGTTTTGTGGATTGGAACACTGTTGTTCCTTTTTCTTGATGCTGCTCAACATCTATGTCATGAGGGCTGCTTCAAGGAGAAGAATCACTGATGTCTTTTCCCCTGTCTGTCCTCCTATTTTCCCTTCTTGCTTTTGTTTTCAAATAAGGGTATTTTGGACCTTTTACCATGGTTTTGTTTCTTATGCAGTTACTTGTGTGTTTGAGTGGGTGACCTAGTTGGCCAACCCTGATTTGGCCAACTCAGACCGTGCCTCCCACTCTCTCTCTCTCTTTTCCTCTTCCTCAAGTTTTATGCCACATGGGATTTTTTTATTTGCCAAAAATTTCAAAATTCATATTAAATTATTTATTGATAAAAAAATTCAAATAAATAATCAATAAATTCTAAAAAAATAAGATCTATCTAATGGTGTTGTTTTATTGCCTAAATCTAATGTTTTATATAGGATGTTTTTCAATGGATTAATCTAAGTAGATAATAACTTGCAAAATTTATGACTAATAATCTATAAATCAGAAAATATAGTAAAATATGTTTCAAACTCAGAAAAAGATAATATAAAATATGGCATGATTTTGATAACCTAATTCACTAATATTAAAAAGGTGAATTTTAGGGTTTTTAACAATTAATGAAAACCTAGCCCTAATTCTACATATATGCAACATAGGTGTTTTGGAGACCAAGGCTTGGATCTAGGATTGACTTTGGACTGTTTAGATTCTTGAATAAGGTATGTTTGCATCTCCTATTATTCATATTGAGCAATTGGCCTATGTTATTCTTTCTCTCGGTCCTATGGACATTAGCCTACACCATATCTTGTTCTTTTGGAAAATATGGTTGATGTGAACTACTTTATTTGGTACTAATCTTGTGATCATATTTGGACATTCTCCTAGTCTCTTTCTTATACATTGTTCATGTTGGAACACTATTTGATGATATGTGATATATTTTGCCACTTGTATGGTGGATGTTTATGTTGACCATTGGTATGATGCCAACTTCTATATAATCTAACTATACTTTCTACTTGCCTCTACATTAAACATTCTATGTGATAGTAGCACTATAGTAGTTTAATTACATTGGTTTTCGAGAATATGCCCCTATAATTATTGGGATGGAGGCAGTGGTGCCCCATACCCGGGTTTCAAGTTTGTGAGGCTTGGCTCAAATTTATATATATTGGGAGTTGGCAGTATGTCAACTCTATCAGGTTTCAAGTTTGTGAGACTTGGCCACATTTGTTATTATATTGTTATAGTGTTATGCTTATCTCACATGCATGTAGGTTGATGATTATGGGGTGTTCCTAATTCTTTATATGTTCTAGTATGTCACCCTTTTTATATTTTTGGTTATGGAAAGTATCTCATTTATTGTGAATCTTTTCTTTTATTCCTGATTGGGTAGCCCTTATCTTTTAATTGGGAAGCCTTTTCTACTTGATAACCTTTTATTCCATAATTGCTCAACTTTATTTTAGTATGTACCAACTTTTTACTGATGTTATCTTTCCTTTTCCTTTTTTGAGGTACACTTGCAACCACATGAGTTGGACAAGGAGAGGGAAATCAAGGTGGACTTGCACCACAACAAGTGTAGCTGATCTTGTGGGAGACATTGCTTGAAGTTGTTAGGTGATCCTCAACTAGTCCTATGTTAGTTCATCTTTCGTTTTATCTCACCCTACATTGTGAAGGATAGTGATGATAACATGCTTTGTAATTGTTAGATACATCTTTATATTCCGCTGCTAGTATGGTGTTATGATACATTCATGTTGAATAAATTGGTTATCATCCCTTTCGAGAAAATTTTTATGTTGGTGTTTGGTTGGGGATGTTGCCTTTTTATTTTAGTAGGGAGTGGTTCCCCTCTTCGATCCCACTCCTTATAGTCATCCTAAGGACAACAATCCTCAATAGGAGGAGAAGGAGAGCAAGTGATGCTAGCACATCGAGAACTCTAAGTTTTGATTCCTCTAGGTGAACAAGGTGGTGGACCAAGGGTTTTTGCATCCCCATAGGTAACGTAGAGGATGAGGCCCTTGAGAGGATGCTTGAGAAGAAGCAACTTCTTCAAGGAGAAGACAAGGTATTGCTACAACGACACATTGGAAACAACAACAATCACTTAAGATCCAAGTAGAAGTGTACGTTCTACACCGACATAAGATGTGTCTACCTAATGGACAACTAGTATGTACTAAGTTATATTTGATACCCCTTTTATACCTTTAATATATTGATATTTTGTGACTACTACTGATCTGGAAGATGGGTTTTATAAAAAAATATGTATTTGTGTTTCTCCCCTTAAGCCAAAACCCTATAGTGGTATTAGTGCATGTGGTGTATGCCTTTAATGATGATTTGGGTTTTAAACTGCAAATGATTCGTTGGACAAATATTATGCAAATGACATATCTATATTACATAAACAAATGTGACACCTTTGATATTTAGTTTTTTGGGTGTGGATATGGATACTAAGTCATTTGGTGAATTCTTATTTATGAAGCAAGCAATTCATGGTTTTTATTATGATAAATAAGTAACATTTATATAGATTGCTTGAAATTCCTCTCTCTATCTACATTCTCCATATAAATTTAATTCTTGCAATTAGAATAGGATAATGTCCTGACATCACTAGTGGACTATGGTGGAGAATAAAAGACAATCAGAAGTCCATACCAACAAGGAAGGTCCTTGGAGGGTTTGTGATGAAGATGAAGCAATGAATACATAAACAATTGAAGTAACTTCCAAACAAGGATTCAAATCATGTGCCAGACATGTCAATCGGCTGACTAGGAAACCCTAAAAAGGCATATTTAGGGTTGCAATATATGTGAGTCTCTTGATAATTTTTTCTACAACTCTTGTTGGCTAAATATGTTGTATACATTGTCATATCCTATGCTATCACTTGTGCTGATTGTTGTAGTATATGATTGGTACAACAATGCATATGTAATTTTGATTGTATAAATATGATTATTTTATGAAATCCCTCAATATACTATCAAAGTTTAAGAAATCTTTCATTATGTAATAAACATAAAACTTTGATCAACAAAGTGTGGACATTTCAAATCATGGTGCACCATCTATCTTGGAAAAGTGTGATAATAAGTATGTCAGTTTGCCAAAGAAGGGTCCATATCTTATTGTATTAATCTTGAGGGTTGGACTGGACTAGGTGATCTTAATATAATTAAGCACCAAGAGGTATAAATATGTCATATACTTAAGATGATTTATGCAAGGAGTCTTTCAACCATCTATCCAAGAGTTGCATTGGATGGTATTACTTATTGTTACTTACCTGAATAGTTAAGTTCTAAGCAGTCAACCAAAATTGACTCTTAACTTAATATATTATTGATATTGGCGCACTAGAAGATTTTTTGTTGCATTCTTTTGAGTTAATAGTCAGGGTTGTTAATTTGATTCAAAATAGTGGGGGCATTATTAATTAAAGGCCAAACTAATATAATTAAATAATATTAATTTTCAAATCAAATTGTTGACTCATGCAAATATTTTCTTTGTACACACATAACAACTTCTCATTGTGATTCATCCTAGAAAAAGAAAAGTTGATTGGTAATAACTTCCATGAGTAGTATAGGACAATGATAATTGTTCTCACTCATGACACACTATATGTCCTAGAAACATCACAACCAGAGGATCCAACACCATATGCTCTTTAAGAGCATGAGCATACTAATGACACTATTGCTATCAAGTTCCTCATGACATGCTCCATGGATCATGAACTTTGAAGAAACATGAGAAAATGGATGTTTTGGAGATTTCCACACATCTCAATAATATGTCCCAAGAACAAGGAAGTCAACAGAGGTACAATGTCTCCAAGGCCCCTTTTAGTGCAACCTGACTTAAATAGACCCAGTAGGACCGTGTGTACACAAGTTGATTGGGTATGTGGAAATACTTGAAAGACTAGGATTACCCTTAGGCTTAGAGTTGGAATATGATGTAATCTTGTAATAATTATTGGAAACATATAGTCACTTTCTAAGAACTACAACTTGAACAATTTTATTTGACCACTGTCAGATTTTCTTAGCATGTTGAGAATAGCTGATACTCACATGAAGAAAGACAAACAAAATTATATGTTGATGGTCAATAAAGGAAAACACAAGCCGAAAGGCAAAGAGAAAGATAACAAGAGTACTAAATATTGACAAAGTCCAAGTTTATATACTTAAAGATAAAGGAGGTGTAGGTGAGGAAGGAAATTCTCACCGTTGTCACTAGTCTAGACATTGGAAAAGAAATTATCCTTTGTACATTGAGGAACTAATGAAGAAGGATGAGGGGATATATATCTACACTTTAGGTGCATATGTCATATATATAAACTTATTTACTTATACATCTTGGGTATTGGATCTAGATGTGGATCTCATTTATGCTCTAACATGGAGGATTTGCAAAGAAGAAAACCCTTATCAGGGAAAGGTGGATCTACAACTAGCTAATATAGTAAGAGTTGCTACTCAAGCTATAGGAACCTATAGATGTGTATATCTAGTGGGATTATAATAGACTTAGATAACTGGTATTATGTACCTTCCATAAATAGAAACATTTTTGCATAAATAGAAACATTTTTGCATCTTGTCTGGATAGGAAAAAAATTAAATTTGTAATAAAGAATGCTTGATTTTTAGTTCAAGGAGATGAGATTTTTTATGATAGTGCTCTAATGTCTAATGTTCTCTATTTTTTTTGAGCTTGATACACGTGCATATAACATAAGTAACAATAAGATAATATACTATGAATCAAACAAAACTTGATTTTAGTATTTCTGTCTAGGGACATAAATAAGAAACACATATCTAGTATACATAAATATTAAAATCTAGACTCTTTTGATTTTGAATCGATGAGACGTGTGAATCTTGTTTATTGGGCAAGATGAAATAACCACTCTTAACATGAAATAGCGACAGAGCAAGTGAATTATTAGCAATCATACATAACTATGTGTGTGTACCTTTTATTACAAGTGCTAGAGGAGGAAATTAGTACTTCATCACAGTTGTAGATGACTTAAGTAGATATCGATGTGTATATCTTATGAAACAAAAATGAGGATCTCTTGAAAAGTTCAAGAGATTCACGAATGAAGTGTAGAACGAACTTGGTAAGAATATTAGAGTACTTTATTTTTTTATGTGGAGAATATTAATCCTAGAGTTTGAGGCCTTCTTGAGAGACCTTGCTATAATATCATAGTTGACTCCCTATGGAACACCACAACATCATGGTGTGTCAGAAAGAAGGAATCACACCCTGTTGGGTGTGGTACTATCAATGATGAGCTTAGCCAATATTTTAACTTCCTTAGGTGTACGTACTCTAAATTTGTTGCATGTACATTTAATCAAGTTCCTTCTAAATATTTTCAAAAGATACCATATGAAATATGGAATGGGAAGTGTCCCACTATGTCTTTTGTGAAAGTTTTAGGATGTGGGTCTTATGTCAAGAAATAATTCTATGAATAACTTGGATACAAATAAGTTAAATGTTTCTTTATTGGTTACTCTAAAGAAACTAAGAGGTACACTTCTATGTTCCATATGATAACTAAGTGTTTGTTTCCAAACTTGTTGCATTCTTTGAAAGGAAATTCAATTCCAAAGGATGCAGTGGGAGTAAAATTGATCATAATTTAGTTATGGTCCAACAAGATGACATTGGGCATGTGGAGGTAGATGAGGAACAAAGAAACTCACAATATGTTGTGGAATCTCAAATTCCTCATATAATAATGAACCTCAAAGGTCTAGTAGGACACATATGGAGCCAGAGAGATTTGGATTTCTTGTGAGTTATGACTCAATCAGATGTTTTTTTGTCATACATGATGAGAAAACAATCTACGATGAGGCCATAGAGGGTACATAATATAGTAAATATCTTAAGTCCATGAGATCAAAGATGAAGTCCATATATACCAATAAAGTATTGACTTTTGCGGGTGCACCTATGGGTAAAACCCATAGAGTGCAAATGGATCTTCAAGAAGAAGAGTGACATGGATGGTAATTTACAAACCTATAAAGGATGACTAGTTGCAAAAGGTCTCATACAAGTTCAAGATGTTGACCATGATGAATCATTTTCACTATTTTCCATTGTTAATTCCATCACAATCATGATTGTGACTGCATCTTATAATAACCATGAGATTTTGGAAAATAGTAAGATCATGCTAAACCCTAATCACAAACCTCAACCCAAATTTTCCTAATAGACCATGTCTATAGTTCACTCATAGGATACAAGATGATTAGTTCATTGCGGTAATTTCTATACAAATAATCAAATATAAAGATAGCCATAATGTTGAAAACTAAAGAAAAACCTTTATACTTATCAAACTGTTCAAGTATATGCACACCCCATATCTTAAAAAAGATTGTGAAAGTACCATTAGAACCTAGGAAAATCTAATAAGCACAACAATGTTAAGAGAACCCTAGGATTTGGCTTAACTCTCCTTTATCGGCATTTAGTGTGAGAAACATAGTGAAAACATGATGCTTAGACTAACATAGTTACTTCTTGGTTAACATGTCACTCAATACACTAGGTTGTAGTTGGTTGGATTATGGGGAAGGAATCCTCTCTAAGGGGCAAAGTGTCATAACATACCCAAATCTAGGTATCCTGATGCACCCTCCCTTTCAATAATGTTGGACTAAAATACTTTTCTTGACTTATATTATACATGGATGATTAGACATATAAACATAGTGTTTAATCTAATAACCATCCTTTCTTGGATTATTTTTAAATATTTATACTAATGATACAATAAGGGGTTAGTTCTATAATTTATCACCATAATAGTTTTTTATTTAAAATTGATTCTATAAGATTTTCCTTTAAGTATATGAGAAAAAGCAAGAGTCAAAAATTAAATTTGGGGATTTTTTTTTAATTTAATGACTTTAGGAGGAGATAAATTCAATAAACTATTAATTCACCCTCAACTCATGGTTTTAAATATTTGAAACTATCAAAAATAGAAACTTTAAGTAAATATTAAAAAAAGACGGATGGAGGTTTAAATGTAAATATTTAATGGATAAATGATACCAAAACAATGATAATTGCAAAACATGATAATCAATTAATATTTATAGTGATGTTTATCAATATAATAGTAAAAATATCACACTTATATATGGATTGAAATATAGTCTCAAAATAAAATTAGATGTTAAATTTGCATAATGCACATCATGATTAGGCTACAAGCCAAAATTTTCAATTGGATAATGTTATTGGACTTAATTGCATAATATGAGAAAATAACTATGTAATGCTAAAAAATACTAATTTATTAAATAGCATTCTCGAAAGTGGAAATTTATTTGAGAATCTGAATTTACATGCTTTAATTAGCTTATGTTTGAGTTTTCATCTTCATTAGTGATTTGCAGCTAACCCATTTTAACAAGGAAAGAAAAGAGTCTAAACGTACCTTAAATAGATTAGTATTTTATTTAGTTACACTAATGTTATGTAGTATTTGAATATTTTTTGTCATGTTATACCTTTTCCCTTTCCCATATTTTTCCTTGTTAAGGGTCTTCCTGAGCCATTAGATCCTGGATAGGAGGGCGATGAACTCATCTCCTACCACAATCATTTTCTTTCCTTTGATGAAAATCAACCTAAAAAGATGTCCCCTCAATTTCTCTATATTTATCTCTCTCCTTCACCTCATTCAATGAATTTTGAGTTAATTGACTTGTATTTCCCTATCTCACATTCCCTAGATTACCCAAACCAAACGTGGTGGCCTCTAAGTCACCATCTTCTCCTCTAGTTCATCCATTGAGATTGCCTAACCACAGAGCCTATAATAACTAAATCACTCTCCTCCACACCATCATTAGAATACCAAAAGGATCAATTAAGTGGTCCCTACTAACCTCTCTACGTGGGAATTGTCTAACAAAGATTTATAAGAGACCCTCAGAGGATCGTTCTCAAATGCACACATAAAACTTATGTTGCAAGATCACATGGTTCATATAGTAGCATAGAGAGTGGGAAAGATAGGGGCTGATCCATGAGGAGTGAGCATACTTGTTAAGGCATCAAGGCAACACGACGTTCTAGCTGAACACCTTGTGACTAGGCGTGACTAGGCACGACTAAGTGTTACCTAGGCGGCCTTTAAAACATTAATTTATGTATATGTATTATGTATACATATGTGTCACCGTTTTTATGAATGATTACCACTCATATACACACATTATATAGTTGTATCTGTAGTTCCATGCATATTTTTGGTCAATCTCCCTATATATAATATATTTTATGTATGACAAAATAACCAATTACATTTCTAATATATTACCATTGATAATAATGTCAAGAACAAGAATATAATTATTGTAAAGAATGTAAGAGAGTGATCAACAAGTAAATATATATTTATTGTCATACATAGGTACAATTATTAAGCAATTTAAACACTTACCTTCATAGAGTAACTAGTGAATACAATCTGAATTGAAGGCGCAAAATAATAAAAAGAAAAAGATGTGTATTAATAGTATTAGATCCAGGTCAAATAAAAAAGAATATTAGATCCAATTAAAAGTGATATTTGGCACATAACATAGGAAGCAATATTGATTTTGAACATTAGGATAGCCACATTAAACATTAAAATACATAAATATAGAACCAATTCCACAAAACTAGGTCAATGTGGTATTATAGGCAAGGCGGCATTACTTAAGCGCAGCCCTTGGGAGCCTTGCCTCTTAGGCGGCCGCCTAGGCACGCCTAGGTGAGTGCCTTGACATGCATGGGAATGAGGGAGAATGGCTAGCAAGTGTTGCTTATTTAGGGTTCTAGAGCAAGAGATTAGGGTATTTAGGGTTTGCTCTTTAGGATTTTGATTACACTAAAGATGACTAGGAAAGAAAGGATATCACACCAGAACTAAACCTAAGTTAATTCAAATTTAGCAACATTATTCAAGTAAGACAAGCAAAGAGAACAGTTGAACTAATTTAACCTGCATACTAACAACAAAGTAAGCAAGAGAAAATTATGAGGTTAAACTAGCAATTACACTAAGCGAGTAAGAAAAATTTAAACCAAACAAGTAATTAAGCAAACCTAGGACAAGAAATAGATAATAACTACTTTCCCTAGCAATAGATAATGAACATGAATAAGGAAAGAAAGTTAAGTAACAAAAAGAATGAGCTAGGAAGAAGGAAAATTAGGGTTTAAACAAGTAGATTGGGTTGTGGGTTCTTTGGGGTACATGTACTAATCAACCATGTATAGTGTTATTCCCATATAGAAACTTCCAATTAAGATCTACTAAACCAAAAATACAAGGATAATACTAGAGCATGCATCCTATTCTATTAGTGGACCATGGATGGAGTGGTGGTGAGTAGGGGAACTAGTCCCTATCACTAGTTATCCACCATTTTCAAGGATCCATTGACTAATGAATAAATATGCATGTGTCTATGGGGTCCAATTCTAGCTTTCTAAATGTGTTTTGAGAATTCACTTAGGGGCAAGGAACAGTGTGGAGAGTAGAAGGTGGATATACATCCCCTATTAGGTCCTTCCAACCATTACCAGGCCATTTAGCTAAGTATATATATGGAAGGCACCTGTAAGTACTTAGTTGTCATACCTAGGAGTCAAGAAATGAGTAAATAAAGGGGAGGTCAAGAAATAAGTAAAGATCCTAAGGGCTTATGAGTTTCTCCAACAAAAAGCCCAAAAAGCACCCATTTATCCTATTCCTTAGGCGGTTTCATTGCTCAAACAACCATATCAAGAGGTAAGGAAGGAGAACAAGAAAGAACATAGAATTGGAAAATGAAATATTAGTTTGGTCCACATACATTTCCCAACATTTTGGTCCCCTCGAATAGGTACAAAAGAGCTTGAATACTCATACTCAAAGAAATAACAAAAGAAGGGGGAAAGGAGAATATAAACTTGATGCTTTGTGGATGACAGAGATGTTCTCTTCACATCCAATGGATCTAAGTATGTCCTCCTCCTCCAAGAATGACAAATGGCATGGAAAGTGGAAGCAAAATGTCAGAAACCCTAGAAGAATAGGATTTTGGGGTGGAGGCATGAAGAAATTGAGGTAGACTGGTGAATGCAACAAGGGTGGAAGATGTGAAGGGTTGGAGTGGATAACCATAGACTTCCAACCCACTAGTGTATATACAGTGTCCTAGGTGGTCTAGGTTTAAGTCTCAGTAATGTTGTAAAATGATGTGTAGCAAGAAGTAGCATTTGGTAGGTAGCACACCATTCTGGGAAAAATGATTTTGGTGGGTGGCCATGTGAATGACAGTGCTGGTGAAAAACAACCATGGTGGGAATATAAAAATATTAGATGATTTTTGATGAAAATGGGGTGGAGTATCACAGTCATTCTAGGAAGAACGGTGGTGGTGTCTTGATGGTGGGACGACCATTCTAGGTAGCACAATCATGGTGGAGAAGGTAGGAGAGGATTAAGGTGCTTATAAGCACGACTGTTATGCAGAGTGTGACTGTGATGGTGACTTGGTAGACAGCCATGGTGTTGGGAATGGACATGGTGGTTGAATTGACCTAGGGTTTTTCAAGTCTTGATCATCACTATTAATTTTGCATTAGTATCATGGTGATGTTGGTTTACCATGGGCTTTTAGGGGGCTTCTCCTTGCACTTGAATCTTATAAGTCTTTTTCAATGGTGATCTTTTCGTCATCTATCTCCTTGGCCACTTGGCTATAGGCCAAGGTAGTTTTGGGTCTCTCCTATACTCCTCTATGGTTCTAGAAGACTTAGGATACCCCTTCTTGTTTCCTTTCTATCATTGCCAAAGTACCTATATAAACATGCAAGAGCAATCCATTTGTGCATTTGATATAAAGTAATACTTATTGGGAAATTTCATGCATTCTACATATCCTGTTGCAAATAAGGGACATGACACAATATGGAGACTAAAATACCATCCCAAGCTTAAAAAATAATTTTCCCCAAGTATGCTCCAACTTTGTCTCTCTTCACTTCTATCAATTAAGAAATGATAAATATGGTCACCTATATAGTTGTTTGAAGGGAAATATGACATCATATATGGAAGCGGAAAAAAAATTACTCACCATATTCCCCTTAACCAATGGATCTATCAATAACTATGGATGGGCAAGGAGGGTTGGCAAGAGATAAACATAGTCCTGGAGCAAGTCCAACGACAACTCTTGCAGTGGTGTGTTTCTTTCACAAATTGCATGTCAAAAAATGTCGGGGATACATCACTAGAGACAATAGTGGTTGTTGTCCTCCTAGTGGGTGACAACATCCTCCTCGCCTATATTGTGGTCCACAGAGACCACTAGGAACTCCTCGTTGCACTCCAAGGCCAACAGGAAGGAGTCTTCCCTTCAAATGTCTATGTGCTAGTGCTGACTTGCTCTCCCTTTGTTATCTCGTCCTTATTGTCTCTCACATTTGGGTTAAGACTTTCTTGGGCTCTCTTGGTTACCATGCCCAGAGATGACAACAATTGTCATAGATTTTTTTTTGTATCTATTAAAGCCTAGACTACCCCACTTTATATAGGATGGTCAAGGTTAGGGTTTCTAGTTCATTTGGTAGTTGCAGACATGGAATTTCATGAATTTTTTGGATGCCACGAACGGTGAAGCGGTTGGTTCATTGTCGAACCAGTCAGTTCATAGGTGAACCATTGGTTTCAACCCTTGAACCTGTAAGTTTACTAGCTTTCCTATTTTTAACTACACTGGCATTCAATATTCAATTAATGAACAACATAACATCAACTACAGTCCTTGGTCCAATCTCATTGATCAACCAACTGGTCGGTTCATGTATTTGAACCAGTTGGTTCACTCAATTGACCTACCATTTTAGAGTTCTGATTGTCAATCTTGTTTAAATTGAATAGATAAACACTTTAGTAATAAATTTAAACATCATTCATGAATAAATCCTATTCTAGGTGCATGCTATGTGTGTGACCCGATAGGTCCCAAGTTACGTTGGTAGTGAAGGTCCATAACTAACTTATGACATCACAAGAAATGAGCGCTATCTAGCAACACATTCTTGCTACCCAAGTAATTGGGAAGTTGCAGAATAACTTCAACCTATAACCCACTGATTATTGTTACCGTGATTGTATAGTCCCTTTGTCTTTGATATTTAGATTGAACTCAAGGCATGGAATCGTCATCCTCTCAACATTCAATCCATGTTCCTTGAAGTACATCACACTGTCTATGATGCATGTAACCTCACATATTATATATTGATTCACATGAGTATGGCCATACAGTTCTCAATCTCACTTATCAAGTGGCCGGGACATCAAGTCCAGTAGGACGGACAAATCCCATCTACATTACTCACAATCAATCCCCATGTGTCACAGTGTTCCTGAGCATCACCTTTATGGCAACCCTTATTCAAGGTCATGTTGGATGATGTCAAAGTACAATGAACGTCATGTGATGAGTGTGGTGATTTAATATCGAAGAACCACAATCACCATTATCACTATGAGAGTTGATTCTGACTACCCTTCAATGGTTCTGTGCATCACTCTCATGGTGGGTCTATCTGATACACTATTCTATAACAAGTATCTATGTGCTTGGTTTGATATCATATATTGTGACTAATGAGATCATGTCATCAACCAAGATACACTCTAGACTTATGTGTTATTGTTGTCTATTAGTTTCCACAATAATAATTGACTAGGGACATAACAAGAATGTATGTCCTCTTATCGTACATATAATCTCAATGTTCACGTCGAAAACATCATTCTTTAGACATCTATGATGTTATACCATTATCTCATAATTAAACAAACATATAGATGAAGATCGCATTTATTATTAATCAAAATGTTTACGTGATATGCCATTACAATCATTACATGATTGTCTCTTTAGGCATACATACCGACAAACTCACACTTGCACTTAGATCCAATCAACCATGAACTAAATACCAAGTGATCTAACATGACCATCATGCTTTTGTCAAGGGGCCAACAACATTGATTTTGGTTGGTACTATGTAAATCTTCACATCTTGTTGTATGATCTCTCGTATGAGATGAAGCCAACATAGTATGTTCTTGGTTGATATGATCCAGGCTCCTTTGCTTGTGCAATCACTCCATTATTGTCACAATATAGCTCTATTGCATGGATGATACTTGCAAACAACCCAAGTTCAGTGACAAACTTCTTGATCCAAACAACTTCCTTTTCTATGCTCAAGGCAGCAATATACTCAACCTCTATTGTAGAATCAACAACTGTTTCTTTCTTGGAACTCTTCCATTTCACAAATCTATTTTTGAGGCAAAACACAAATATGGATTGCGATCTATAGTCGTGTTTGTCAGTTTTTAAGCTTGCATCAGTGTAACCATTTACCACCAACTCTTCCTCTCAATCATAGATAAGGAACTAATCCTTAGTTTTTCTCAAGTACATAAGGATGTTCTTTATGGCAGTCCAGTGGCCTTCACCAAGATCTAACTGATATTTGCTTGTCATGCTCAGGCATACAAGACATTATGATGAGTAAATAATGTTGCATACATGATAGATCCAATTGTAGATGCATATGGAATCTTACTCATGTGTTCATTTTCTTCACAATAATTGGGACATTAAGCTCTAGAGATAGGAACACCATGAGACATGGGAAGGTTTCCTCTCTTTAGGTTCTCCAAGCTAAACCTTTTCAACACTTTGTCAATGAATATGCTCTATCTTAGGCCAAGAAGCATTGTAGTTCTATCTCTATAGATCCTGACTCCTAAGATATATGATGCTTCTCCAAAAGTCCTTTATCAAGAATGTATTTCCTAGGTAGGTCTTTACCATTTGTAAAGTAGGTATGCCATTCCCAATAAATAGTATGTCATCCAATATGAAGAATACAATAATGCTCCCAGTAACCTTCTTGTAAACATATTGTTCATCTTCATTTTAAATAAAGTCGAACTCTTTGACTATTTCATCAAATCAAAGATTCTAGATCCGAGAGGCTTGCTTCAATCCAAGATCGACCTTTGTAGCTGATAGACTTTATTTTCATACTTTGTATTTCTAAAATCTTCATATTGTTTCATGTACACACCCTCAAGCAAATTCCCGTTAAGGAATGTGGTTTCAACATCCATCTGCCAAATCTCATAATCATAATAAGGTGTAATGGCAAGCATGATCCTTATGGACTTAATCATGGCAACTGGAGAAATGGTTTCATCATAGTCAACACCTTGAACTTGTCTAGAATCTTTTAGAACCAATTGACCTTTGTAATTTTTTACATTACCATCCATGTCGGTCTTCTTCTTGAAGACCCATTTTCACCCTATGGGATTTACCCTCTTCAGGTGGATCCACAAAGATCCACACCTTGTTGGTGTACATGGATTCCATATTAGATATCATGGAATCAAGCCACTTCTCAGACTTTGGTCCCTTTACAACTTCTAGGTAGGTTGTTGGCTCATCATCAATGACCAACTCATCACCTTCTTGAGTCACAAGATAGCCAAAATTTTCATAATCATGACATATCATGCTAGAACTGTGAGGTTCTTATGCTACATGAGGAATTTGAGATTCGACAACAATTTGTGATTCTCCTTGTTCCTCTTGTACCTCTTTAGATTCAATGTTTTCTTGTTGGTCTCGAACCAATTCAAGTTCTAATTTCCTCCCTATGATATTTTTTAAAATAAATTCCTTTTCTAGGAAAGTGGCATCCCTGATAATAAACACTTTGTTATCAGATGGATTGTACATGTAGTATCCATTGGTTTCTTTAGGATATCCAACAAAATAACACTTATTTTATCTAGGGGCGAGCTATTTAGGAAAAAATTACTTGACATAGACTTTACATCCCCAAATCCTCATAAAAGACATTTTGGGTTGCTTCCCAGTCCATATCTCATGTGGTGTCTTTTGAACAATTTTAGATGTTACAAGATTTTGTATAAATACTATAGTTTCTAGAGCATAACCCCAAAAGGTAGTTGAAAGATTAGCAAAACTCATCATTGACTGTATCATATCTAGTAATGTATGATTCCTTCTTTCTGATACACCATTATGCTGAGGTGTTCCAGGTGGAGTCCATTGTTGTAATACTTGGACCCATTTCCCAAGGCTCTAGTAAGGTTTTAGGAATGATGGCTAGCCCCACAGACCACCACTAGCCTTAACTGTGTGCTTTGTCCACACGCACACACAAGCTAGAATCAAGTTTTTGATTGGTCACCCATCATAGTACTACTCTAAGCTGATCACACTTAAATATGAAGTTCTTTAGTGATAGGCTCCCTAAAAAGGAGGTGCACCTTGGTGATTTGGGTAGTCCAATCATTTTATCTGAGGCCTCAAATCCTGGGACATTACAATTTCCCCCACTTAGGCTCTTGACGTCCTTGTCAAGGCTCAACTATATGACCTCATAATATATGTTTCCATTTCAGCGTAGACCCACAATGGACAATGGACACCTAGCTCCCAATCACGGAATACCATCACAAGGGTGGATACATAACCATGGACAACCCTTTCCAACATGTCTGGACTACACGGCTCAAGACTAGCATGCTAATGCCCATGTGGGCCCCACCTACTTGAGGGATTATGGCTCTAATATCATTTGTAATACTCGGGCCCTTTGCCTAAGGCTCTAGTAAGGTTTTGGGAATTACTACTAGCCCTACAGACCACCACTATCCTTAACTGTGCACTTTTTTGTCACTCACGTGCAAGCCAGGATCAACTTCCCGACTATTCACCCATCCTAGTACTACTCCAAACTGAGCACATTAACTTTGGAGTTCTTTAGTGATGGGCTCCCTAAAAAGGAGGTGCACCTTGGTGACATGACTAGTTCAATCATTCCTTTTAAGATCATTTTATCTGAGGCCTCAAATCCTGTGATGTTACAATTGTGATATAATACCATAGTCTTGTAGAAGATCCTCACATTGACTAAATTGGACATTATCTTATCTTCTCATTTTATGATGACAAATATTTCTTACTTGTGGATATAACATGTTACTCTAGTGTTTCAGGAACCTTCTTCGCAAACTCAAGATTGGAACATAAATTGTTTGAATAAATTGTTCATATGTGCTTATTTGTATTTCAAATATACAAGTGCTTAGAATTCATGTAAAATCAAGCTTTGAATTAGATCCACCTATCCCAAAAACATTCACATGTCAATACCAAGTGTCTTGGATAAGTAGGTCATACTAGATAAATCATTAGATAAGTGTTTCCATAGTTTATCCATCTTTTACAACCTATTGATCAAAGTGTTTGTGGACCAAAACTCAATCATTCGAAGTTATTGTCAATCAAGACACTACTCGAACGAGGACTCAAGAAATAAAATTCACATTAAATTACAAGTCAAACTATTTGTGGACCAACACATATTCGGTCAAAAATATTATTGACTGAGATAGAGCCATTGCAACCTTTGACTAAGAAGTTAGACCAACTTATATCTGTTGGAGATATTGCACATCCATCCTTGAATCAGTAAAAAAAACTTGTCGACCGAGAACCTATCCTCTTGAGAAAATTGTAGACCAAAGAAGTTTTTGGAATAAGTTTTTATTACAATTAAACTAATCACCATATCTAATTTAGTTTTGTTCAAACGGATAGTTGATGCCTTAGAACCCTCTAGACTCTCCCAAAATATGCCCTAGACACCCATATTCCATTCCTATATATAGTAATGGTCTAGGAGCATCCTAACACACACTTGAGCAATAAGAGTTGTAGCTATCCATCAGCAAATCATTAATGACAAATCATTTAGTGTCCTTGCCTTAGCTTAGCCTACCACCATTCATCCTTGATACATCATTAGTGTTTTGGTCCATAAGCTTGATTCATAAGGATAATTGTAGAGCTTACTTGGTGTATTTCTTTTTCCCAACTTATTCTGTTAATTGTGATTGCAGTTGGACTACTCCCCGCAAGTGGTGGTGCTCGTCCTCACCCCTTGGTGCATCCATAAAAGAAGAGGTGTGGTGGTGCTCTTCCTCATCCCTTGGTGTGTCCGTAAAAATAGAGGTGTGGTGGTTCTCTTCCTTAGCAATCGATGTTTCCATAAAAGAAGAGGTGTGATGGTGCTCTTCCTCGACCCTCGATGTTTCCATAAAAGAAGAGGTGTGGTGGTGCTCTACCTCGTCTATCAGTGCTTACTTAAAAAAAGAGGTTTGGTGGTTCTCTTCCATGGATGGTAAAGAAGGGGGTTCAGTTGCAACAATCATTTTTAAATTTTCATCATCGATAAATTAATAAAAATGTTCATAGCAAATCCTAGTCAGAAACAACTAGGTAGTGGACTGACATTGTAGATGGAACCACTCTAAATCCTATCCCTCTCTTGTGGTTGCCTCTTTTATTTCCGTTGCACTTCAAATTTCTTTAAATATTTTGTAAAGCTCCATTCACCCCCCTCTAGATCTTTGATTTGGTATCGCAACAGGTCTTCAAGGAGACATCACAAGTCTTGAAGAATGGGGAAGGGCATACTTGTCAACCTCAACATGGAAGGCTCACACATGATCAAACCACCCATGTTTGATGGGACAAACTATACTTACTGGAAGAGGAGGATGTATTTCTATTTTCAAGGATTGATATTTTATTTAAGGAAAATGATAGCCAAATCCTACAAGCTTCCAACGACTGAACTAGAACAATGAGATGTAGAGACGGTAAAACAAACTACATTAAATACAGAGGCTGTAAACATACTCTACTATTCCTTATCTGCAAGTGAATTTAATCATATATCCACTTGAGATACCACTTATGAAATATGGAACAAGCTCTCCATAACTCATGTGGGTACCATACAAGTGAAAAATACTAACATTGGTATGCTAAAATATAAATTTAAATTAACTCGTATGCTACCTAACAAAAATATTGCGTAGATGTATGCTAGATTTTCTAACATTATAAACAACCTAAGTGCCTTGGTAAAGAACACAAGTGAAGAAGATCAAGTATTAAAGATACATAGATCATTTCCTATAAAGTACAAATACAAGGTCACTGCCATCGAAGAAAGCCAATGATCTTACAAATCTCAAAATGAAGCAACTCATTGGAAACCTAGACACACATGAAATGACTCTAGAGAAATAAGAAAAGATCGAGGTTGAACAACAAAAGGAGAAGAGGAAAGAAATTGTTCTCAAAGCCACCTCCAAGCCATAATCAAAAGTAACTCAAGAAAGCAATGGAACAAGTGGAAAAAATGAGGAAGATGCTTTAATTGTAAATGGTAATAAATATAAACATATTCACCCTTCCATGTGTTTTGAGTGCGGAAAGAATGACCACCTAAAAATTAATTGCCAAAAACTCAAGAAGAAGATATGCTCATTTTTGAAGAAATACATGGGAGAAAAATCCTACAAGGCTGCTTGGGACCACTCAAGTGATGAAAATGGGAGCAATGAAGAAGAAGAAATAGAATGATTCATGTCAAAGGAAGATGAAGAAGACACTAATGAGGTAGATATTTTTGAATTATCTAGGGAGGAATTTGTAACTATTCTTGATGAAATTCATGCTAAGTATATCGATTGCAAGAAACCAAAGAAGAAATTTTCAAAAATTATTGATGAACTTTATTTTAATTTGGATAAGATTAGTTTTGAGAATGATACTATAAGGTATTCAAATAAATCTTAAAAAGAATCTATTGAGAGTTATAAGACTAGATTGCTTGCTCTTGAAATAACAATAGTCTTTTATCTCAAGAAAAGGTTGACATGCTTGCTAAAGTTAATGATTATCAAGCTCAACCTATTCTGTGAAATCATGTTAACTTTGATTCTTTAATAAAAGAATAATACACTTTACTTTCAAATCTTGCTATTTTGAACTTAGATCTAAATACGAAGATTGTTGAAAATGTTGATTTGCAAAAATGAGGTTCTAGCTTATTACAAGGGAACATAAATCTCAATAACATCTTCGTTAACATTTCCAAACAAATACGAAGAAGAGGTTTAGGATATGTGCCAAAGAATCAACCCTCACATATGCTAAAAATAAAAAAGGCTTATTCTCCAAAGACTAGAACTATATATGTGCCTAAAAGTAATGTTGTAGAAAAGAGAAGTTGTAACATCCTAGGATTTGAGGCCTCAGATAAAACACTCTTAAAAGGAATGATTGGACTACCCATATCACCAAGGTGCACCTCCTTTTCCAGGAGCCCATCACTAAAGAACTCCATAGTTAGGCATGCTCAGCTTGGAGTAGTACTAGGATGGGTGACTAGTCAGGAAGTTGACCCCGACTTGCGCATGAGTGAGGAAAAAGTGCACAGTTAAGGCTAGTGGTGGTCTATGGGGATAGTCGTCATTCCTGAAACTCTACCAGAGCATTGAGAAGTGGGCCCAGGTCATTACAAATGGTATTAGAGCCAAAAACCCTCTAGTTGGTGGGGCCCAGATGGGCATGGTATGCCAGTCTTTGAGATGTGCGGTCCAAACATGTTGGAAAGGGTTGTACATGGTGATGTAGCCACTCTTGTAATGGTATTCCATGATCGAAAGCTGGGTGTCCATGGACCATGTTGGGTCTGCACTGAAATGGGGATATGTTTCGCTGCCACATAGTTGAGCCTTGACGAGGACGTCAAGAGTCTAAGTGGGGAGATTGTAACATACTTGGATTTGAGGCCTCAGATAAAACACACTTAAGGCTAGTGGTGGTCTGTGGGGACATTCGTCATTCCTGAAACTCTACTAGAGCATTGGGAAGTGGGCCCAGGTCATTACAGAAGTGAAATATCTTGTAGATCATGGCATTATTGCCAATGCTCTGTTCATTACTCTTTTGCATGTAAATATAGGAAGAAAGGAACACTTGGCATGATTTGTGTTCCTAAAACTCAACTTAGAATTAAAGTAACATGCTGAGATATGACCTATTCTTAATTTGGAAAATTTCTTTGTCCTATCTCAACATGAATTTGATATTCAATTACATATCTTTTAGATTACTTCCAACAAAAAATCTCTGGCTCAATAAATTCAAGTTATATACATTTTTTTTTAATCATCATGAACTCCACTTGGGTACCAAAAACTTTCTATTGCAAGATTGGGAAGTTAATAGGGGATGCTCCAAACATATGACTGGAAACAAACATGCTTTCAAAACACTTGAAAAGAAAAAGGGAGGATCTGTCACATTTGTAGACAATGAGAAAGGAGCCATCACTAGAATAGGTAATATTGGAACTAATCTCACTATTAAAAATGTATTATTAGTAGATGGATTGCACCATAACCTGCTAAGTGTTAGTCAATTATGTGATACTTGGTATGATGTGTTCTTTAAAAAAACTTGTTGCAAACTACTTGAAGAAAACACTAATAGTGTAGTATATGAAGGAAAATAGATAGTAAATATTTATATTTTGAGACCTAACCTATGCAATCAATTTTTTGGAAAACATCTTATTACAAATGATGATAAAAATCTATTACATAGAAGATTTTGGCACGCCAGCACTCATGTTATTAAAAAAATGATTAAACATGATCTTGTTCGTGGTTTGCCTAAAATATAATTTGATGCCCTAGAAAATTGTGAACCTTGCACCTTAGAAAAACAAGCTAAAACTTCTTTTGAAGAAAAATAAGTCCTTAGTAATTCTAGACCTCTTGAACTTATACATATGGATTTGTTTGGACCTATGAGAACACAATCTATAGGTGGAAAGAATTACTACTTTGTTATAGTTGATGACTATAGTAGATTTATTTTGGGTACATATTCTTTTTATCAAAAATGATACTATTGAAATATTGATTCAGAATTGCTCAAAATTTGAAAATCAATTTCAAATTCAAATTTGACCACTTGGAGTGATTACGGGGGGGGGATTTGAAAATCATTTTTTTGAAGAATTTTGCTCATATAAGGGATATAATCATAATTTTTCCGCTCCTCGCACTCCACAACAAAATGGTATTGCGAAATGGAAAAATCGTGCTTTATAAGAATTTGTTAGAACCATGCTTTTAGACCATAATACACCTAAGACCTTTTGGGATGAAGTTGTTAATTCTGTGTGTTTTGTTAAAAATCAAATATCAATTCATCCTCAACTTAAAAAGACTCCATATGAAATTCTCTTTTCTAAGAATCCAAGAGTGGATTATTTTCATATCTTTGGAACACCTCACTATATTTTAAACATCAAAGAATATAAAGATAAATTTGATCCTAAATCACAAAAATGATTCTTCTTAGGTTACTCACGCTCGATTAAATTCTACAGAATCTATAATAAAATCTCTAAGAAAGTGGAAGAGTCAAATCATGTAACTTTTCATGAAAACCTAACACACAATGAAATAGAAAATGATCTGCCTTTGGTAATTGAAGACTTAACCATATCACCTAGAGATGTTTAAAATACTAAAAATGAACCAAGTAAAGATCAAAATGAAGATTTACACGAACCTATTCCAAGAATAATCAAATACCATCCACACTATCTTATTATTGGTAATCCTTTTGATAAAATGGAAACTAGATCATCTTTTAAAGATCATCACCTTTGTATCCATGATTGAACCTAAAAAGGTTAATGAAGCTATGAAAAATGATTATTGGATAATTGCCCTGCAAGATGAATTAAATCAATTCACTAACAATAATGTATGGGATTTAGTTGCTAGACCTAAAGATAAATCCACTAACAATATTGTATGGGATTTAGTTCCTATACCTAAAGATAAATCCATTATTGGAACTCAATGAGTTTTTTTGTAATAAGCTAAATGAAGCTGGGGAAGTAGTAAGAAACTATGACGTCCCCGGATTTTCCACAACTTAATATGATGTGTGACGTCCAAATTGAAACCCTCACCTCAGCGAGAATCCCAATTTAAACATCCCACACAAGGCTAAGAAGAACAAAATCGAGGGAGTCAGAAGGAAACAACAGTAGCACATGTACATGAACAATAATAAAACCATACACACATGTTCACCATTCAACATATAATTACAACATGAATTGTTACAACATTTGATATTACATATTGAACAGCAAACTACATATACATGTACTACATCTAAACAACAGGATCTTAAGACAACAAGTCCACTTGTACATCAGCTCGCCACACAACTCTCACTATCCTGGATCTTCAAGAGCATAACCATAACCTATACAAAAGATTACATGCGGTACACGTCAGCACAATATTCAAGAATATTGTACTGAGTACGCCTACGTGTCTTTTATTTACCTCTCATCATATCTTGGCAATAAGATAAAACTAATACTTGGCAACATTAAACAAAATATAAGAAAAGGTGTATAGTTGCACAAAGATATTTGTTATCAGAAGATAACACATATTTTAGGCACGTTTCCATTATATGTAACTTGATTAACCACATGCACTATTCTACCAAAGAGATTTAGTGCTCACATGTACTATTCTGCCAAAGAGATTTAGTACTTCATAAATGCACTTTTCTGCCAAGGAGATTTAGTGCTCACATGTACTATTCTGCCAAAGAGATTTAGTACTTTCATCAATGCACTATTCTACCAAAGAGATTTAGTGCTATCATATAATGGACCAGATATCTTATATTTCATGTGTTCATAGCAATAAGTATAGAAAATCATGCAACATATCATACAAGAATAATCATTTCAATCAATATCATATGCCAAGTTTGTACTACCATATAACGCAAGCATATTGTATAATAAGCCAAATAAGAGGTAATGGCGTACCTTCCAAAGAGACATCCTATTCACAACATATTCTTGATATCAACTATATCCTTGATTAAACCTGATTAAGACAAGACCATATACTATCATCAGGTTCTCATCTTATTATATCTCATCTTAACCCTAATTGTGTCCATTAGGGTTTCTCTTATCTCATTATGGATATTCTCATCATTACTTGCATTCTTATCTTACGATTATCTCACTAATGTCATTTTCTAGACTGCATCTCATTATCAAAGCTCATTATCTGAACATTAGGTTCAAAATCATTATTGATACATATTAACCCTAAGTTACATGTATTACTCAAATTAGGGTTTCATCACATGTATTATAGGTCATCTTCATCTAACATGAATTTTATGCATCTAACAGATATCAAAGTTCCATATTAGCTTCCAGTTACTGATATAAGATTGTTCTGTAAATTTCATCATTTATTGACCATGTATGCATTATTTACATATTAATTAGGGTTATTAGCCCTAATTAGCCATATTAAGCAAATTACATGATTTCGAACATCAACATGATCATACCTGACATCAGGTGTATTATAAACATTATTATGGAGTTACTGACATTTTTCTATAATTTTAGGTCTTCGTTTATTATTTATTATACATCAAAAGAGCATTTTACATATTACATGATATCATAGTTTTTTAACCATCAAAAGCCTAATATTATCATTCTACTATATTCTACGCATTTTTCTGAGAATTTCGGTATATTATACTTATTTTTCTGATGCTCGAGCTAATCTCTATGAATTATCAAAGATCTGCATATTTATGAAGATTTTACCTTTATGAGCCAATGAAGTGTCTCCACATGGCCAGGGCATAGATCATCCGACTCGTTCTGTTGGTTGGTCTGCCTGGTTCAAGCTGGTTCACGAGCAGTTTCTAGCTGGTTTGCTCTAGGATTTGATCGAGTCACTGCCATCAGACCCGATTCCTTCTTTCCCCCATTCTCTCGCATTCTCCGTTTCAGGCGCCTACGCGATGATTGCGTTCTCCCCCAAACGCAGCGCCGCCGTAGCTGGGCTCAAGCGAGCGATCGTTGGCCCTCCGATTCTCCGCATCAACTTCCAGGGCCACGACATCCACACTCCACCTCCATGGGAGCGCCGCTGCTGGACCTTTGATCCACACCACCGTCTCAATTGGTGTCATCTCCTAGACAACGACCGCCGCCGTGGGGGACTCTTCCTGATCGTGAGAGGAATCTATAGCTACAGTCCTCCTCTTCTGCCTCTCTTGTTGGCTTGGGGAGATCGGTGGCACCCGCTCCTGGCACCGCCCGCTTCCTCTAGTCCTTACGGCTCCTCCCTGGTCTCCAATAACTAGTCGTCGTTGCAAAGGAGCTCTCCACGTCGAGGTGTCTCCGTCGTAGCTTGCCTTTGTTCTCCTCTCGAGTCTGACTCTCTGACGCCTATGGGTGAGTGAGATGCAAGAGCTGCCGCCCTGGGATCCTTCTCTTTGCCTACTGAGCCGCCAGGAAAGATCCCAGGCTTCTTCCCACGTCGTGCGGACTACCAGACCTCGACGCTCGCCCATCGTCTCTTCTTTCTCGCATTCGTCTGCGCACCCATGACCTGGCGCTCCACCTCACAGGCTGCATCAGATCCCACCTCCACATGCTCACCGTTGTAAGGCTATGCCACGGAAAGGACATGGAAGCATCCTGCTCCTCCTCAAGCTCTACTGCATTCTCCCTAATCTACTATTCTCATGCTCTCCCTACGACTGACGATGGAGAGGTGGGTCAAAAGGGAACTTCTCCCAGTCCGAAACCAACTACCTAGTTTGAAGTCTTCCTCACACCCACGATCTGTGAGATGGTGGAGGCAGTCATGGTCTCATCCACCCCCACCTTTCCCAAAGCCACCCCATCGTGGAAGGCCATCGGCATGGTCAAGAAGCAACTGCCATGAAGGTGACAACCTAAAAACCATTCGATCCAGCATATCCAAGGGCAGAGAAAACCCCACGCAGCCAATTCGTGGCTTCTAGGCTTTACTGAACTGCTTGGGTGTAGCTATTGGGTCCATGAGAAATAGAAAGGCCACGCGCCCATCCAAAAACCAAAAGGGGTGTGACACTTATTAAAACCAACTTAGGTATATAAGTCCTCAAAAATGTCTATTATTTCTCAAATGGCAAACCTTCATAACTCCTTCTAGGAATATCCAATTGTCACCAAATTTTAACCATTGCTTCCTCACCACTCAAACTATCTTCTACTCAAATTTAGTGTCAAAACTCAATTGTTCAATCATCCACTTAAATACTTCAAAAGCCATAAAGTTAAGGATGATATTAACATCAACCAACAAACCTATTTTGTCAGGGGCTTGGAACCCTCAATCTAACTCATACTTATTCTTTCACTTAAGTCATTGGACATTTTAGGATTCTAAAAGTCCACTCCATCACATCCTACACACCTTAAAAGAAGTTCCATCCTCGGAATTAAGCCAGAAAACCCACTTTGTCACATCATATACATCTTAAAAGAACTTTCATCCTCGAAAGTAAACCATACTCATGCTTCTAGGGTAAGCTTATCTTGCTCTCATCCATATGTATGCACTATTCTATGTGTAACATATCCACAAAGGTTACCTAGAACCATGTATCCAAAGAACTATTAGGAGTTTTTATAACCATCTTGGTGCACAAACACTCCATTCAAGGTTAAACTCAAGGTTTAGAAACTTAGGTTATGTCATGACATATCTCATATATTAGAGATGCATCCTTATCTTAACCCATGCATTAGGGTTCCCACATCTTATTACCATGCTCTAAAGGAGTTAAACAAACTTAGCCCATTATACCAAGGTGTCATCAACATTTTATTGAGCTAATTGTTAGAACATGTTCAACATAAACATATGCTTTTTAGGAGGGAGTTAACTATAGTTAACCCACTGTATCCATATAGATCATACCAATGTGTCATAATTATAATGTTGTGCTAATTGTCAGACTTTATTTTTCATCTTATTAAGCACTAAGATTAACACCTCATGTAACATGTTTCATTCATATGGTCTTATTTCATTACTCATGATAAACTGCATCATTTACTAGTGAATTTATCACAAGATTAACCAATAATATCACATTGTCATAATTATACATGTATGTGGTTAACCATTTATACATTGCCATCTATTAAACCATCTCTAGGTTCCCATCTTATCATGTCTATATATCACGTCTCGAGATTAGATCACATCTTACATATATTCTATCATGGTTGTGCTAAACAAACTAATGTGAGTGGCTAATTAAACATATATCCAAACTTTATCTAGTCCAACTGAGGTTCTCCTAACCCATATCATGAGGGTATTGCCATGCTCAGTCTCTCTGAGCTAGCTCAACTCTATTAGTGTCCCATATGCATATACTTTATCTTCCCTCTCATGGTCTAGGATTCTCAGATTACCTCACTGGCACTAGTGATCAACTTCATAAGATCTAGCCACAAAGCACAAACTGAAACATTCTATGACATTCTCTTCTCAACTTTTACCCATGAAACATGCTTACCCAAAACTCCCTTATACATGCAACCACTAGATTCCTATATGGGAAACCACCAACCCGAGCATGAGGCTTCTCAGAAGCTAACATGGCTACCTCCTCCAGGGTCTTGGGCTCTCTCCCTCACCCAGATGACAGGCACTCATATTCATATTCACATATGCACATGTATCCAGCCTCTCTCTGTCTCTAGGGTTTGGTCCTCCTAAGGACATCTAGGGTTCAACAAAACTATAGGAATCATACAGAAAGCAACTCAACTCAATCACTCAGGAGTAGTCTAGTTTAGGACATATCATATCACATATCTCATATTTCTCATATCATGGAGTCTAGGTTATCTGACCTTCTCCATGTGGGTCTCACTCTCTCTTGAGCTAACCCCAAAACTGGTCCTAACACTAGAGGTCCTCCTTCATAAAAGAGCTTGAGGCTCATGCTGACTCACAACCTATCTTAGCTTAACATATCTTATCTCATAAAAGCCTATTTACTTGCAGCATCAAAACTTATCTTGCATCCTCAAAACTGAACTTAAGTCCTCAAAGAAAAACATAGATCATCATAACAATCTTATGTCATCTATGTAAGACTTAGATCATATCATCAAACCTATTCTATCTATTCCATCTATCATATATATCAAAAAGGCTCTAGACATCTAATCTAGAACTACTCTCTCTTCTAGACTGATGTCATTCACTTTCACTTAGGTTGCATGACCACCTCCTACTCGTACATATGTGGGGACACATTTTTGTAATACATATACATAATAAAATATTATATAGTTTTTCTCCGATAAAATAAGCGTCAGAGAAAACTATCGAGGTTCGATCCATTTGGAATCAAAAACCAAATCCTGAAAACGAGTGTCCCACACATAGTAGAGAGTACGGTGTCATGAAAACTAGTGAAAAGGGTGAGAACAAGGGGTAGACTAGTGTAGCTACTCTAGACAACGAGCGCCATATGTCTAGGGTTTCTCTTCCCTTGATGCACGTCATTTCCAAATAGTGCAACGTCCCATACCGCTGCACTACAAGGAAAGAACGACATCTAAGGACTTGCTATACAACAAGCACCAGTCTAGGCCTAGTTCTCGGACATCTAGGTGCTAACCTAGCGGCTAGGTCAGATCTAGTCTCGAAAAGATGACTAATCTAACCCTAAAAGATTATTAAAGTTCAAGGTTCTTTAGTTTTGAGTTGCATAATGAGCAAATGTCAGGCTTTGCTATTGTTCATGCTCTGATACTACCTATGACGTCCCCGGATTTTCCACAACTTAATCTGATGTGTGACGTCCAAATTGAAACCCTCACCTCAGCGAGAATCCCAATTTAAACATCCCACACAAGGCTAAGAAGAAGAAAATCGAGGGAGTCAGAAGGAAACAACAGTAGCACATGTACATGAACAATAATAAAACCATACACACATGTTCACCATTCAACATACAATTACAACATGAATTGTTACAACATTTGATATTACATATTGAACAGAAAACTACATATACATGTACTACATCTAAACAACAGGATCTTAAGACAACAGGTCCACCTGTACATGAGCTCGCCACACAACTCTCACTATCCTGGATCTTCAAGAGCATAACCATAACCTATACAAAAGATTACATGCGGTACACGTCAGCACAATATTCAAGAATATTGTACTGAGTACGCCTACGTGTCTTTTATTTACCTCTCATCATATCTTGGCAATAAGATAAAACTAATACTTGGCAACATTAAACAAAATATAAGAAAAGGTGTATAGTTGCACAAAGATATTTGTTATCAGAAGAGAACACATATTTTAGGCACGTTTCCATTATATGTAACTTGATCAACCACATGCACTATTCTACCAAAGAGATTTAGTGCTCACATGTACTATTCTGCCAAAGAGATTTCGTACTTCATAAATGCACTTTTCTGCCAAAGAGATTTAGTGCTCACATGTACATATCTGTCAACGAGATTTAGTACTTTCATCAATGCACTATTCTACCAAAGAGATTTAGTGCTATCATATAATGGACCAGATATCTTATATTTCATGTGTTCATAGCAATAAGTATAGAAAATCATGCAACATATCATACAAGAATAATCATTTCAATCAATATCATATGCCAAGTTTGTACTACCATATAACGCAAGCATATTGTATAATAAGCCAAATATTCCAAAGAGACATCCTATTCACAACATATTCTTGATATCAACTATATCCTTGATTAAACCTGATTAAGACAAGACCATATACTATCATCAAGTTCTCATCTTATTATATCTCATCTTAACCCTAATTGTGTCCATTAGGGTTTCTCTTATCTCATTATGGATATTCTCATCATTACTTGCATTATTATCTTACGATTATCTCACTAATGTCATTTTCCAGATTGCATCTCATTATCAAAGCTCATTATCTGAACATTAGGTTCAAAATCATTATTGATACATATTAACCCTAAGTTACATGTATTACTCAAATTAGGGTTTCATCACATGTATTATAGGTCATCTTCATCTAACATGAATTTTATGCATCTAACATATATCAAAGTTCCATATTAGCTTCCAGTTACTGATATAAGATTGTTCTGTAAATTTCATCATTTATTGACCATGTATGCATTATTTACATATTAATTAGGGTTATTAGCCCTAATTATCCATATTAAGCAAATTACATGTTTTCGTATATCAACATGATCATACCTGACATCAGGTGTATTATAAACATTATTTTGGAGTTACTGACATTTTTCTATAATTTTAGGTCTTCCTTTATTATTTATTATACATCAAAAGAGCATTTTACATATTACATGATATCATAGTGTTTTAACCATCAAAAGCCTAATATTATCATTCTACTATATTCTACGCATTTTTCTGAGAATTTCGGTATATTATACTTATTTTTCTGATGCTCGAGCTAATCTCTATGAATTATCAAAGATCTGCATATTTATGAAGATTTTACCTTTATGAGCCAATGAAGTGTCTCCACGTGGCCAGGGCATGGATCATCCGACTCATTCTGTTGGTTGGTCTGCCTGGTTCAAGCTGGTTCACGAGAAGTTTCTGGCTGGTTTGCTCTAGGATTTGATCGAGTCACTACCATCAGACCTTATTCCTTCTTTCCCCCATTCTCTCGCATTCTCTGTTTCAGTCGCCTACACGATGACTGCGTTCTCCCCCAAACGCAGTGCCGCCGCAGCTGGGCTCAAGCGAGCGATCGTTGGCCCTCCGATTCTCCGCATCAACTTCCAGGGCCACGACATCCACACTCCACCTCCATGGGAGCGCCGCTGCTGGACCTTTGATCCACACTACCGTCTCAATTGGCGTCGTCTCCTAGACAACGACCACCACCGTGGGGGACTCTTCCTGATCGTGAGAGGAATCTGTAGCTGCAGTCCTACTCTTCTGCCTCTCTTGTTGGCTTGGGGAGATCGGTGGCACCCGCTCCTGGCACCGCCCGCTTCCTCTGGTCCTTACGGCTTCTCCCTGGTCTCCAATAACTAGTCGTCGTTGCAAAGGAGCTCTCCACGTCGAGGTGTCTCCGTCGTAGCTTGCCTTTGTTCTCCTCTCGAGTCTGACTCTCCGACGCCTGTGGGTGAGTGAGATGCAAGAGCTGCCGCCCTGGGATCCTTCTCTTTGCCTACTGAGCTGCCAGGAAATATCCCAGGCTTCTTCCCACATTGTGCGGACTACCAGACCTCGACGCTCGCCCATCGTCTCTTCTTTCTTGCGTTCGTCTGCGCACCCATGACCTGGCGCTCCGCCTCACAGGCTGCATCAGATCCCACCTCCACATGCTCATTGTTGTAAGGCTATGCCACGGAAAGGACATGGAAGCATCCTGCTCCTCCTCGAGCTCTACTGCATTCTCCCTAATCTACTATTCTCATGCTCTCCCTGCGACTGACGATGGAGAGGTGGGTCAAAAGGGAACTTCTCCCAGTCCGAAACCAACTACCTGGTTTGAAGTCTTCCTCACACCCACGATCTGTGAGATGGTGGAGGCAGTCATGGTCTCATCCACCCCCACCTTTCCCAAAGCCACCCCATCGTGGAAGGCCATCGGCATGGTCAAGAAGCAACTGCCATGAAGGTGACAACCTAAAAACCATTTGATCCAGCATATCCAAGGGCAGAGAAAACCCCACGCAGCCAATTCGTGGCTTCTGGGCTTTACTGAACTGCTTGGGTGCAGCTATTGGGTCCATGAGAAATAGAAAGGCCACGCGCCCATCCAAAAACCAAAAGGGGTGTGACACTTATTAAAACCAACTTAGGTATATAAGTCCTCAAAAATGTATATTATTTCTCAAATTGCAAACCTTCATAACTCCTTCTAGGAATATCCAATTGTCACCAAATTTTAACCATTGCTTCCTCACCACTCAAACTATATTCTACTCAAATTTAGTGTCAAAACTCAATTGTTCAATCATCCACTTAAATACTTCAAAAGCCATAAAGTTAAGGATGATATTAACATCAACCAACAAACCTATTTTGTCAAGGGCTTGGAACCCTCAATCTAACTCATACTTATGCTTTCACTTAAGTCATTGGACATTTTAGGATTATAAAAGTCCACTCCATCACAGAAACAAAGCTAGATCAGTTACCCAAGGCTATAACCAACAAGTGGGAATTGATCTTCATGAAACATATGCTCCTATAGCTATACTTGAATCATTTCGAATGTTATTAATGGCTGCACATAACAATATCAAACTCTTTCAAATGGATGTTAAAGGTGCATTTTTAAATGGAATAATTCAATAGGAAGTTTATGTTGCTCAACCAGTTTTAAGGATCCAACACATATAGATCATGTTTATAAGTTATAGAAAGCATTATATGGTTTAAAACAAGCCCCTAGAAATTGGTATGAACGTCTTAAAAATTATCTGTTTGAAAGTTATTTTTCTATGGTCAAATTGGATCCTAAATTATTTATCAAAAGTATAACTCATATTTTCTTAATGTTCCAATATATGTTAATGATATCATTTTTGGTGCTCCAAATGAAATCCTTTGCACACAATTTAGTGATATCATGCAAAAAGAATTTGAAATAAGTCTCATGGGTGAGTTAAAATTTTTCTTGGGTTTTCAAATAAAACAAACTCCATATAGTATCTTTCTCAACCAAGAAAAATATACAAAAATACTTCTAAAACACTTTAACATGGAAAATTGTAAACATTCATCTACTCATATGGGTACTTCAACCAAAATAGATAAGGATGCAAATGGTGAACCAACTGATAATTATTTATATAGATGCATGATTGGTAGCTTGTTATATCTAACTACTTTTAGAACTGATATTATGTTTGTTGTCAGTTTATGTGCTCATTTTAAGTCCAATCCTATGAAATCTCACATAGTTGTTGTTAAACAAATTTTGAGATATCTAGTTGGTATAGTTGACTATGGTATATGGTATCGAAGAGATCAACCTTTTAACCGTAAATACTATATTGACGTTGATTATGCTGGTTTCCATCTTGATCACAAAAGTACAAGTGGTGGTTGATTCTTGCTCGGAAAATTAATTGTCTCTTAGTTTAGTAAGAAACAAAATATTGTATCTTCATCCACCACTAAGGCTGAATACATAGTAGTTGGTTCTTGTTGTGCACAAGTATTATGGATGCAACAAGTGCTAAATGACTATGAGCTAAATGAAGCTGGGGAAGTAGTAAGAAACAAAGCTAGATCAGTTACCCAAGGCTATAACCAACAAGTGGGAATTGATCTTCATGAAACATATGTTCCTATAGCTATACTTGAATCCATTCAAATGCTATTAATGGCTGCACATAACAATATCAAACTCTTTCAAATGGATGTTAAAAGTGCATTTTTAAATGGAATAATTCAAGAGGAAGTTTATGTTTCTCAACTAGTTTTAAGGATCCAACACATATAGATTATGTTTATAAGTTATAGAAAGCATTATATGGTTTAAAACAAGCCCCTAGAAATTGGTATGAATGTCTTAAAAATTATTTGTTTGAAAATTATTTTTCTATGGTCAAATTGGATCCTAAATTATTTATCAAAAGTATAACTCATATTTTCTTAATGTTCGAATATATGTCAATGATATCAATTTTGGTGCTCCAAATGAAATCCTTTGCACACAATTTAGTGATATCATGCAAAAAGAATTTGAAATAAGTCTCATGGGCGAGTTAACATTTTTCTTGGGTTTTCAAATAAAACAAACTCCATATAGTATCTTTCTCAACCAATCAAAATATATGAAAGTACTTCGAAAACACTTTAACATGGAAAATTGTAAACATTTATCTACTCATATGGGTACTTCAACCAAAATAGATAAGGATGCAAATGGTGAACCAACTGATAATTCTTTAAATAGATGCATGATTGGTAGCTTGTTATATCTAACTACTTTTAGAACTGATATTATGTTTGATGTCAGTTTATGTGCTCATTTTCAGTCCAATCCTATGAAATATCACATAGTTGTTGTTAAACAAATTTTGAGATATCTAGTTGGTATAGTTGACTATGGTATATGGTATCTAAGAGATCAACCTTTTAACCTTAAATCCTATACTGACATTGATTATGCTAGTTGCCGTCTTGATCACAAAAGTACAAGTGGTGGTTGGTTCTTGCTCGGAAAATTAATTGTCTCTTGGTTTATTAAGAAACAAAATATTGTATCATTATCCACCACTGAGGCTGACTACATAGTAGTTGGTTCTTGGTGTGTACAAGTATTATGGATGCAACAAGTGCTAAATGGATATGAATTTTTTCTATCATCAACTCTGATTTTTTGTGATAATACTAGTACCATAAATTTAGCAAATATTCCTATTTTGCTCAGTCGAGCAAAACACATTGAAATTCATCATCATTTTCTCCGCTATCACATTTCCAAAAATAAAGTTTGTCTTGATCATGTGGATACTAAAAATCAATTGGCTGATATTTTTACAAAATCTCTTGCTTTAGAACAATTTTGAATTATACGAGACAACTTATATGTTGTTCCTCTTGAGGATGTGTATTTTGATCTCTTTGCAACTTGAAGTTCTTTGAATGATTTATCATGAATTTTAATGTTTTGGACATCTTATCAAGATTTTGTTGCACTGAATGGCATCTCTACATCATGGCGGACTTAACATTCCTCACCATTGGTTTAGAGTATCTTTCATGATTTTTATTCTTTATGAGATCTTTTTTTCATGAAGGACTTAACATTCCTTTCATTGGAAATTTACAACATTTTCATGTTCCTTGATCATATCACTAAATTTGTCATTTGTTTTAAGAGGATCATATTAAGGGGGAGTATCTTACTCAAGTGGAGTCATCTTCTCTTCATATTATTTACCTTTTTGAGATGACAAAGGGGGAGAAATATTTTCTACACAATTTTTTTCCGTTGAGTGTCGATCATGTCAATTAAGCTTTCACATTTTACTTTATGGGACACTTCGCCATACATTAATTGTTGCACTTCAATTTGAAGTTTTGATCATATGTTCCATATCCCTCAAATGTGAATATGCACAAATTTTGAAGATACTCAAGGAAAACTTCACTAAGGTATGAATATTTCTTTTTGAGTTTTTGCTTATGATTTGAAATGTTTACCATCTTCATAAAGGGGGAGATTTTTGACTAAATTGGACATTAGCTTATATTCTCTTATGATGATGACAAACATTCATTACTTGTGGATATAACATGTTACACTAGTGTTTCAAGAACCTTCTTGGCAAACTCAAGATTGGAACATCAATTTGTTGAATAAATTGTTCATATGTGCTTATTTATATTTCAAATGTACAAGTGCTTAGAATTTATGTAAAATCAAGATTTGGATTAAACCCACCTATCTAAAAAACATTTAGCATGTCAATACCAAGTGTATTGGATAGCTAGATTGCTCCATCCTTTATAGCCTTCTGGTCAAAGTTTTTATGGACCGAGATTCAGTCAATCAAAGTTATCATCAAGCGAGACACTACTCAGTAGAGAACTCAAGAAATCAAATTTCACATTAAATTGTGAGTCAAACAGTTTGTGGACCAACACATATTTGGTCGAAAATATTGTTGACTGGGATAAAGAAGTCAGAACCTTTGACTAAGAAGTTAGACTGAATTATAGCCCTTGGAGCCATTGCACACCTAGCCTTGGCAAGGTTGAAAAACTTGTTGACCGAGAACCTATCTGATTGAGAAATTTTTTGACCGAAGAAGTTTCTAGAACAAGTTTGTATTATGATCAATTGTATTTAAACTAAATTCATTCAAAGAACTAGTTGACCCCTTAGAACCCTCTAGAATCTCCCCAAAGATGCCCTAGCCGCCCTAACAAAGACCTACATACTTGCATACATTACATTTTTAGCAATAAGAGTAATAGCTATCTATTTGCAAATCATTCAGAACTAATCATTTGTGCCCTTGCCTTAGCTTAGCCTACCATCATTCAACCTTGATACATTTTCAATGGTTTGGTCCATAAGCTTGATTCATAAGGATAGTTCCAGATCTTACTTGGTGTATTTCTTTTTCCCATCTTATTTCTATTACTTGTGATTGCAGTTGGACCATTTCCAAAATTGGTGGTGCTCTTCCTCGGCCCTAAGTGCGCCAGTAAAAGAATAGGTGTGGTGGTGCTCTTTCTCAGCCCTCAGTGCATCCACAAAAGAAGAGGTGTGGTGGTGTTCTTCCTTGGCCCTCATTGTTTTCATAAAAGAAGAGGAGTGGTGGTTCTTTTCATTGGCCCTCAGTGTTTCTATAAAAGAAGAGGTGTGGTGGTGCTCTTCCTCGTCTGTGGGTGAGTCTGTAAAAGAAGAGATTTGGTGGTTCTCTTCTATGGACTATAAAGAAGAGGGTTTAGTTGCATCAATCATTTTGTAATATGTCCTCACTGATAAATTAATAAAAGTGTTTGTTGCAAATCCTACATGAAAACAACTAGGTAGTGGATTGACTTCATTGAAAGAACCACTCTAAATCCCATCTCTCTCTTGTGGTTTCCTCTTTTATTTTCATTGCACTTTAAATTTGTTTAGATATTTTATCTGTTAACCCCCTGTAGATCTTTCAACTCCTAGCTTACGTACTCTTCACCTCAATCAGAACGAAGTGCCTTAATACTTTTAAGTTAGTTCTATACTTCATTCATGAAATCCTTGAAATTTTTAAGAGTTTCTGACTTATGTTTCATCAAGTAAACATAACCATACCTACATGAAGTCATCAATGTAGGTTGTGACATATTGATAACCACCTATAGCATTTGTTCTAAATGGTCCACATACGTCAATATGTATGAGTCCCAATACATCGCTCACTCCCTCACAGTGACTAGTGAAAGGAGCCTTGGTCATCTTGCTCAACAAACAAGATTAGCATGTCTCTATTGATTCAAAAGCAAAAGAGTCTAGGTATCCATCTTTATGGAGTCTATAGTTGTGTTTCTCATTTATGTGCCAAAGAAATGTTTTGTTTGAGTTGTCAAGTTTTAGTCTTTTGGTATTAACGATATAAATATTTGTCTCTAGATCTGGAAAATAAAGACCATAATACATTGGGACATTAGTATAAAAGATCTCATCTTTACTTATAGAACATCTTCTATTCTTTATAACAACTCTGAATCTATTCTTATCCCTACAAGATACAAAAATGATGTTTCTATTGATAGAAGGTACATAGTAACAATCCTCTAACTCTAGTACAAGCCGTGTGAGAAGAGATAAATGATAGGTTCCAACTATTGTGGCAGAAACTCTTATTCCATTTGTAATAGGAGTTTGACCTCACCCTTTCTTATAAGCTTACTTCTTTTCAGATGTTGCATATTGGAACATATGTGAGATCCACATCAAATATCTAGCACACAAAATGAAGAAGTAGACATATTTTTCTAAATAATGTAAATACTTGAAGTGGAGATAGCTATCCCCTCCTTCTTCCTTAGTTCCTCCAGTTCAAAGGGGCAATTCCTTTTCCAGTGTCCAACTTGGTGAAAGTGGTGACAATTGCCTCCTTTGGTCACTCCTCCCTTTGCTCTGAGTGTAGAAGACTTGGGCTTCTGGCTAGTTTTAGAACTCTTGTTAGCTTTTGCTTTTCCCCTGAACTTCCCTTACCTTTGCTTATCACCATCACGAATTTGAGTTAGTCCTTCTTCATTTGTGATTTATCGGGCCTCAACATTCCAAGCAATTATGACAATTGTTTCTCAAAATTATTCATGTTATAGTTCATGACAAAGTGGTTGTATGTTTTTGGAAATGATTACATAATCACATATGTGGCCCACTCTTGACCCAAGGGAAATCCCAATCTAGTAAAGTCCCCCACATACCCGATCAACTTGAGCATGTGGGGATCTGCTGAATCTCCTTCTCCCATGTTGCACTTGAATAATGCTTTAGAGACATCATATCTCGGTTATCTTGGTTGATCTTGATACACATTCTTAAGATATGTTACCATCTCAACAATATTCATATTTTCATGTTGTCTCTGAAACTCATAGTCCATTGAGAATAACATGAGGCACTTGACATCCACACCATCTTCAGGGTGCTTCTTGTAAGCATTCTGTTAGCCTTAGTCGCAGTGGTGGCAAGTTCATCTGCCTCTAGTGTTTCCAGGGCATAGAGCTTGCACTCTTGTGTGAGAACAATTCTCAGCATCCTGAACTAGTCATGGAAATTATTCTCATTCAACTTGTCCTTCACAAGGACCAATTGCAAAGGAAATGTGTTGTTGGCTGCCATTTTTTTCTACAAAAGAAATTTACAATATGTCAAGAACCCTTTTGATTTGATTTGATTTGATTAATATACAATATTAATTTGGACTTTACTTAGTTATCTGTCACACTATTTCGTTCAAATTGTTAACCCTCATTTATGAAATTGTAATATTGCAGAATACAAATTTCTAGTGGACCAAGATTCATATTTCATAAATTCATGAGCCATCTTTGGCTGATCACCCACAACTTGACTATTTAGGTTGGCAACTTTTTCCAATTGTATATGAATGTAACTTTTGGGTAGATGGTTTGCACATTTCCTTGGAACAAACCATTTTTATGATTCTAGGTACTTAATTTTATTAAGGTCACCTAGTTTTGTAAGACCCAAAAGCCAACACGGTCAAATATGTACCCTATTTGGGCAGATCTACATATCTACCATTAGGCTTCCATGAGATAGACGACACACCACGCTTGCTCAATCAAGCTTTTCATGTGTTGCTAATGGAAATCATACAAAACTTAATATTGTAGTGAAGGATTTTATATTTATATCAATACATATACCTATCCAATCACCAGATATTTATAGTACATATCATATACATGCTATATCCACAAATGAAAATATGCAATCACAAATACAAGCGATAGCTATGGCCACATTAATGAAATTCCTTAGAGCCACAAGGAATTGCCACCTCCTAAGGTCCAAATCATATGTACATCCCATATTTTAGAAATATATATTGGAACCAAGCTGGGTCGATCAGTTCAACTCTTGAACTGATCGTTTGGCCTCCTGGTCGGTCGATTGGTCTCTTGAAACATTCATTTGGTCTTTGGTTCAAGCGATGCATGGACTCCTCTAGTTGTTCAGTTGGGCCACCAGTCAATCAGTTTATGTTGTCGGCTAGCCTCCTCTATCCTCCAGCTGATTGCTTCATCATCTGAGTCGGTCAGTTCATCTGGTGTAGAATGCAATCTTTTGCAATAAAGAAATAAAACTATCCTATTCCTATTTAATTTATTACACTGTAATAGGGAAACCACGAGTTACATTTGAGGGGAGCATAAGAAGGAACACATTAATACTTTTACATATATAAAGAGAGAGAGGATTCATATTTAAACCTATTTATAAAATAGGAATAAAAATCATTCAACCAAGCACACAAGTCAAGGGGTTATAAGCCATAACCATGCTTCCAATCACCATTTAAAGAATTTTCTGGTGATGTACATATATTTCATATATATATATATATATATATATATATATATATATATATATATATATATATATATGTTGGGATCGTATGTGGTATTTAATCGGATACACACATTAATCATTTTAAATATTCACATTGTATGCAACAAAATAATTGATGTAACAAAATGCGATCATATCGATTAAATCCCAAAACATAGTAGATTGACGTGTCTCTAATACCACTGAAGGTAAATATGGCATCAGATGGATTCATTAATAACTATGGATTGGGAAGGAGGGTTGGCAAGATATATACCTAATCTTGGAGCAAGTCTAGTGACAACTCTTATAGTGGTGTGCTTCTTTCATATGTTGCACATGGACAACGGTTGGGGTGACACCACCACAGGAAGTGGTGTTTTTGTCCTCCTAGTGGGTGGCAACATCCTCCTCACCTCTATCATAGTCCACGTGGACTTATGGGTGTTGGTATGTATGCCCATAGAGCAAGTCATATGATGATTGTAATGGGATACTTTGTAAATGATTTGAATAATAATAAAGGCAATTTCCGATCTATATGTTTAAACTGTTTCTGAGATGATGGTGTAACATGATAGATGTCTAAAGAATTTTTTTACTCAATGACGTATGCTTTTGGGTTGAGGACCTGAATGATGAGATCATACGGATGTTAAGAGTATTCATTCTTGTTTAGTCCCTAGTCAGTTGTTATTGTAGAAATAACCATAGACATCAATAACACTGAAGACTAGCTTGTGTGTTGGTTGATGATAGAATCTCATTAGTCATGATATAGTGATATCAAACCAAGCACATAGGTACTTGTTAGAGAACAAGGTACCGGACAGACCCACCGTGAGAGTGACACATGGAACCATGACTTGGTAGTCACAGTCAGCTCTCACAGTGATGGTGGTGAGTGTGATTCTTAGACCTGAAATCACTACACTCAACACATGTCATTGGGTACACTTTGACATCATCAAACGCAATCCTGAAACATGGGTTGTTATAAAGGTGATGATTGGGTGGCTTTGACACATGGGGCTATTGAGGGGTGAGTGATAGATATGGGATTTGTCCCTCCTGAGGGAGTTTGATGTCCTTGGCCACTTGATGAGTAGGATTGAGAAAGGCATGTGCATGCACGTGTGAATCAATATGTGATATTGATGTCACACACATCTCACCCAGTCTGCTCTGAGATCAAGGAAATGAATGAATGTTGACAGGATGACTGTTCCATGCCTCGAGTTCATTCAGGATATCAGTGACAAAGGAATTATACATTCACTGTAACACCATTCACGGATTGTAGGATTGAAAGTTGTTCTCCAACTTTCTATTTCACTTGGGTAGCACTGATGTGTGACTAGGCACCTCTCTTTGCTTATGAAGTCATAAATGTTATGGACTTTCACTGCCAACGTGAAATGGACCTGTAGGGTCACACACATAGGATTTAACCAGGAATATGAGTTTGTCCATAAACAATGTTTAGATTGATTACTAAAGGAGTTTAGTAGTTCAATTAAACACTCAATTAATTAATAGCTCAATATCATAGTGTTCAAGGTGTTAGACTGATTGATTAGAGTATCAGATTGATTGAAACCGCAATTGACTAATTCTGCACAATCTGTACTCCCAACCGATCGGCTCATGTGATGAACCGATCGGCTGAGCTTGGTGAATAGATCGGCTCATGGACAGGGCGAACGATTGCTTCAAGTGTTGAAATGATCGATTCAATTGTTACAATCGGGCAAGTTGGGAAAGTAAGATTGGTGAGAAATTTCTTTTCATTTCACTTGCCCAATTTGATTGGAACAAGGATTGGTATTCGATACCAATTGGAAACAAAAGAAGGAAAGTCAATCGGGAACTGATCAGGACCACGAACCGACCGGTTCAGAAGTGAACCGACCAGTTCATGGGTCCCAACCGATCGGTTGAGGTGTCAACCGACCAGCTCAGATCCCCAACCGACCGTTTCAGTTGTAAAACGATCGGTTCAGGTTGCGAGTTGGTTGTTTTTGTGGAAAATCTTGATCCCTTCTACTCCTTCTTTAGTCCTGCATTACCCGGGATAGAGAACCCTGTCCCATGACCCTCCTAGATATATAGGGGTATTGGGGGCTTCTCAAAGAATAACCGAGTGCAACCAGTTGCTCTGTGAAGTTGTCGTTCTCTCTGGTTTTGATAACCAAGAGAGAGCCCGAGCAAGTGCTACCCGAAAAGGGAGGCACAGCAAGGGAAAGACAACTGCAGAAAGAGACAGGTGGCAGGAGAGTGTGTTGGTGACTAGTATGCCAACAGAAGGGTGCGACTCCTTCCGATTCCTTGTGGGACAAGGAGATCATAGTTTCAGGCAGTCCGTGTGGATGACTGTAGAGGCAGGAGACCTCTGTCGCTCAGAGGACAACTGTCAATTTTGATAGTCCCGATGAGACCAGGAGTCTTCAGTCCCGGTGCGACCAGGTTCTGCACAGACATCGTCCAAGACCGGAGTTGAAGACCGCACAAGGTGTGAGGTACTGTCGCCGAGGAAGCCTCGAGACAAGGTATGCATCCACAAACCATCTTTCCTATTGTATAGACGTTGACGCGATTCCTTTTGTTCTGGATTTTGGGGAGAAAATTTTTGTTTCCGCTGCTTCTCTGACTCTTCTAAAACCCAACAGTGGTATCAGAGCCACGTCAACTACTCTATATTTTAGGATTATCGATATGATTGATTTTGGTTTGTCGCCTTTATTTATTGCATACGATGCGAATAAAATTGGCTTTATGCATGTCCAATCCACAAATCCCAAATATACATATATGATATGTAATATTAATGCACTCGATACGTGTCACCCTTAAACGCATTTTGCGGTGGATGTGTAGCATGGTTATCAGCTATAAACCCTATATCTGTGTGTGGTTGTATGTGGTTGCTTGCATCTCGGTCTGCGCACTGATTCCTTTTCTCCTATTCTTGATGTAACTTGAAATAATTCGAGACTTCTTTCCTACCTTTGCTCCCCCCGAATGTAACTCGGGGTTTCACAATTCAATTGTAAATAGGATAGATTTTATTTCCTGTTATGTCAAAGAACGGCGGATGACCTGAGACGATCGGTTCAAGGTGTGAACCGATCGGTTTATGTTCCAGACGACCGGTTCGAGGAGCGAGATGAGCAGGTGGTTACCTGTGCACGACAATCGGTGAACCGATCGGCTGGAGGCACCAGTCAATCGACTGGTGGCACCCGAACAACCAACTTGATGGTGAGTCGATCAGTCATGGAGATGAGCTGATCAAACCCAGAAAGGCAGGCACATATTACATCTTGTACAGGTTTCATGTGATGTAGACCTAGATGACCATGATTCCTCTTGGCTCGAGGAATCACAATAGGATGGCCATAATCATTGCTTTATCGTTTCACATGTTTTCTGTGGGATATAGCATGTATATGATACATACTATATATTGTGGTGATTCGATATGTATATGTATATAAAGACCAAATCCCTCATTAAAATATTAAGTCTTATACGCCTTCCATTAGTGACACACATGGCAAACTCAATCGACCAAGTGTAGGTTACGCCAAAGCGTGGTGCGTCGTCCATCTTGTGGAAGTGTGAAGGGTCGACATGCAGGTTCTGCCAACGTAGGGTGCATGTTTACCGTGCCAACTGGTGATTCTTAGAGCGTCTAAGCCCAGAGGAACGGAATGTTCATGGCAAGGTGTTGCGCATGTTCATTCATCAAGAGTTGCATATGATGCAATTGGCATGATGGCCTACCTAAATAGTCAAGATTATGGGCGATCAGCCAAAGCTGACTCATGACTTGATGAAATATGGATCTTGACCCACTAGAAGATTGTACGCTGCAATCTTCCAAATTGATGGTGAGGGCTATCAATTTGAGTCAAAATAGTGGGAGCGGTAATTAATTAAAGGCCTAATTAACTATCATCAAATTTTATTCAAATCAAATCAAAAGGAGTTTTGACAAAATGCAATTTTCTCTTGTAGAATGGAACAAGAATCATCTTTTAAAATGGGCAAATTAATTGAGAACAAATTCCATAACTGGTTGAGGACTATGAGAAGTGTTCTGCACAATCCATATATACCAGGAGCCTTTGAATCCACTCTATGTACGCTTAATGCGTTGGTGAAGAAGAAAGAAAGTTTATTGATAGAGATCAATGGAACGAAAGGTAAGGGAGAGAAGGGTTCTCTCGCCAAACCAATTTCTTCTACATGGAGAGGATGGAAGGAATGATGGAAGAAGAAGTCAAAGATAGAGATCTCTACTTCTGGTGTATACACGATAGAGATTAACTTTACTACTTCTTCATCATGGGTACTTAATACCGGATGCAGATCTCACATTTGTTCAAATGTGAAGGATCTTAAGAGAAGTAGGCCTTTAGGGAAAGGCGAGGTTGAACTACGTGTTGCTAATGGGGCAAGAGTTGCTGCCAGTGCCGTAGGAACCTATGAGTTAACTCTACCTAGTGGGCTAATAATAGAGTTGAAGAATTGCTATTATGTACCTGCCATAAATAGGAATATCATTTCCGTCTCTTGTTTGGACAAGGATGGATTTGAATTTCTTATTAAGAATGGAAATTGTTCCATTTCTAAAGATGGGATCTTTTTTGGAAGTGCCCCAATGTCTTATGGTCTATACTTGATAGATTTGGAGACAAATGTATACAACATAAACACCAAAAGGCAAAAACTCAACGACTCAAACAAAACATATCTTTGGCATTGTCGTCTAGGGCACATAAATGAGAAGCGCATTTCTAGACTCCATAAAGATGGTTATCTAGACTCTTTTTTATTATGAATCAATAGAGACATGTGAATCTTGTTTAATGGGCAAGATGACCTAGACTCCCTTTTCAAGTAAAGGTGAGAGAGCTAGTGATCTATTAGGACTCATACATACTGATGTATGTGGGCCTTTTAGAACTAATGCCAGAGGTGGGTATCAGTACTTCATTTCCTTTACTGATGACTTCAGTAGGTATGGCTATGTGTACCTGATGAAACATAAGTCAGAAACCCTTGAAAGGTTCAAGGATTTCATGAATGAAGTACATAACCAACTTGGTAAAAGTATTGAGGCACTTCGATCCGATCGAGGTGGAGAATACTGAAGCTAGGAGTTTGAGGACCTTCTGCGAGCCCATGGTATTGTATCACAATGGACTCTGCCTGGAACACCACAGCATAATGGTGTGTCTGAAAGAAGGAATCGCACATTGTTGGATATGGTGCGATCAATGATGAGTTTTGCTGATCTTCCAATTTCTTTCTGGGGTTATGCTCTTAAAACCGCCGCGTTTACACTTAACCGAGTACCATCTAAATCGGTTCAAAAGACACCATATGAGATATGGACCGGGAAGCGTCCCAATTTGTCTTTTATGAAGATTTGGGGTTGGGAGGTTTACGTTAGGAAAATGTTTCCTGATAAGCTTGGACCCAAATCTGATAAATGTTATTTTGTTGGATATCCCAAGGAGACCAAGGGATATTATCTATACCACCCTACTGACAACAAAGTGTTTGTTGCCAGGGATGCTGTATTCCTAGAGAAGGAATTTATTTCCAAAGGAATCAGTGGGAGGGAAATAGAGCTTGAAGAGGTTCAAACCCAACAAGAAAACATTGAACCAATAGATGTACGAGAGGAATATGGAGATTCACAAGGTGTTGTGGAATCTCATTCTCCTCAGGTAACACAAGGACCTCGTAGATCTAGTAGGACCCACCTTGAACCTGAGAGGTTTGGATACCTTGTAACTCAGGAAGGTGGTGAGTTGATCATAGATGATGATCCAACTACCTACGTAGAGGCTATGGAGGGAACAGATTCTGAGAAATGGCATGAAGCCATGAGATCCGAGATGGAATCCATGTACTCCAACAAAGTATGGACTTTGGTGGAACCACCCGAAGGGGTAAAACCCATAGGGTGCAAGTGGGTCTTTAAGAAAAAGACCGACATGGATGGCAATGTGCAAACTTATAAAGGCAGATTGGTTGCGAAGGGATTTCGACAAGTTCAAGGTGTTGACTATGACGAAACCTTTTCTCCAGTTGCCATGATTAAGTCCATCAGGATCATGCTTGCTATTGCAGCTTATTATGACTATGAGATTTGGTAGATGGAAGTTAAAATCGCATTCCTTAACGGGAATATAAATGAGGATGTGTACATGACACAACCTGAAGGTTTTGTGGATCTAAAGAATGCCAATAAAGTCTGTAAGCTACAAAGGTCAATCTATGGATTGAAGCAAGCATCTCGGAGTTGGAATCTTCGATTTGATGAGGAAGTCAAAGTGTTTGGCTTTATTCAAAATGAAGATGAACCTTGTGTGTACAAGAAGGTTAGTGGGATCTCGACCACATTCCTCATATTGTATGTGGATGACATACTTTTGATGGGGAATGATGTCTTAGCCTTAGAGAAGGTAAAGACTTGGCTTGGGAATACTTTCTCAATGAAGGACTTAGGAGAAGCATCCTACATTCTAGGAATTAAGATCTATAGAGATAGATCTAGAAGGCTTCTCAGACTAAGTCAGAGCACGTACATTGACAAAGTGCTGAAGCGGTTCAACATGGAGAACTCAAAGAGAGGCAACATCCCCATGCTACATGGAGTCACCGTCTCTAGAGCTCAATGTCCCCAATCTTGTGAAGAGAGGGAGCATATGAATGGGATCCCATATGCATCAGCCATCGGATCCATCATGTACGCTATGTTGTGCACACGCCCAGATGTCTCGTATGCTCTCAGCATGACGAGCAGGTACCAGTCAAATCCCGGGGATGCTCACTGGACAGCCGTGAAGAACATCCTCAATTACTTGCGAAGGACTAAGGATCAGTTTCTTATTTACGGTGGCGAGGAAGAGCTGATTGTAAAGGGTTACACTGATGCAAGCTTCCAAACCGATAAAGATGATTATAGATCGCAGTCAGGATTTATATTTTTCCTTAATAATGGAGCTGTGAGCTGGAAGAGTACCAAGCAGGAAACAGTTGCCGATTCTACTACAGAGGCTGAGTATATTGTTGCTTCACATGCAGCAAAGGAGGCTGTGTGGATCAGGAAGTTCATTTCTAAACTTGGTGTAGTTCCCAGTAGCTGTGATGCAATTGAGCTTTATTGTGACAATAATGGAGCTATTGCACACGCTAAAGAACCCAGATCACATCAGCGGTCCAAGCACATACTGCGGCGCTTCCATCTCATACGAGAGATCGTACAGTGAGGAGATGTGAAGATTTGCAAAGTACCAACTGAAGACAACATAGTTGATCCACTGACTAAGGCCCTTTCTCAGCAGAAGCATGATGATCATGCTAGGTCACAAGGACTGAGGTTCCTTGGTGACTGGCTCTAAGTGCAAGTGGGAGTCTGTTGGTATGTATGCCCATAGAGAAAGTCATATGATGATTGTAATGGGATACTTTGTAAATGATTTGAATAATAATAAAGGCAAATATTTCCGATCTATATGTTTAAACTCTTTCTGAGATGATGGTGTAACATGATAGATGTCTAAAGAATTGTTTTACTCAATGAAGTATGCTTTTGAGTTGAGGACCTGAATGATGAGATCATACAGATTTTAAGAGTATTCATTCTTGTTTAGTCCCTAGTCAGTTGTTATTGTGGAAATAACCATAGACATCAATAACACTGAAGACTAGCTTGTGTGTTGGTTGATGATAGAATCTCATTAGTCATGATACAGTGATATCAAACCAAGCACATAGGTACTTGTTAGAGAACAAGGTACTGGACAGACCCACCGTGAGAGTGACACATGGAACCATGACTTGGTAGTCACAATCAGCTCTCACAGTGATGGTGGTGAGTGTGATTCTTAGACCTAAAATCACTACACTCAACACATGTCGTTGGGTACACTTTGACATCATCAAACGCAGTCCTGAAACATGGGTTGTTATAAAGGTGATGATTGGGTGGCTTTGACACATGGGGCTTTTGAGGGGTGAGTGATAGATATGGGATTTGTCCCTCCTGAGGGAGTTTGATGTCCTTGGCCACTTGATGAGTAGGATTGAGAAAGGCATGCACATGCGCGTGTGAATCAATATGTGATATTGATGTCACACACATCTCACCCAGTCTGCTCTGAGGTCAAGGAAATGAATGAATGTTGACAGGATGACTGTTCCATGCCTCAAGTTCATTCAGGATATCAGTGACAAAGGAATTATACATTCACTGTAACAACATTCATGGATTGTAGGATTGAAAGTTGTTCTCCAACTTTCTATTTCACTTGGGTAGCACTGATGTGTGACTAGGCACCTCTCTTTGCTTATGAAGTCATAAATGTTATGGACTTTCACTGCCAACGTGAAATGGACCTGTAGGGTCACACACATAGGATTTAACCTAGAATAGGAGTTTTTCCACAAACAATGTTTAGATTGATTACGAAAGGAGTTTAGTTGTTCAATTAAACACTCAATTAATTGATAGCTCAATATCATAGTGTTCAAGGTGTTGGACTGATTGATTAGAGTATCAGATTGATTGAAACCGCAATTGATTGATTCTGTACAATCTGTACTCCCAACCGATCGGCTCATGTGATGAACCGATCGGCTGAGCTTGGCGAACTGATCGACTCAACTGGTGAGTCAATCGGCTCATGGACAGGGTGAATGATTGCTTCAAGTGTTGAAATGATCGGTTCAACTGTTGCAACTGGGAAAGTTGGGAAAGTAAGATTGGTGAGAAATTTCTTTTCGTTTCACTTGCCCAATTTGATTGGAACAAGGATTGGTATTCGATACCAATTGGAAACAAAAGAAGGAAAGTCAATCGAGAACTGATCAGGACCATGAACCGACCGGTTCATGGGTCCCAACCGATTGGTTGAGGTGTCAACCGACCAGCTCAGATCCCCAACTGACCATTTCAGTTATGAAACGATGGGTTCAGGTTGCGAGTTGGTTGTTTTTGTGGAAAATCTCGAACCCTTCTACTCCTACTTTAGTCCCGCATTGCCCGGGATAGAGAACCCTGTCCCATGACCCTCATATATATATAGGGGTATTGGGGGCTTCTCAAAGAATAACCCAGTGCAACCAGTTTCTCTATGAAGTTGTCGTTCTCTCTGGTTTTGGTAACCAAGAGAGAGCCCGAGCAAGTGCTACCCGAAAAGGGAGGAACAACAAGGGAAAGACAACTGCAGAAAGTGACTGGTGGTAGGAGAGTGTGTTGGCGACTAGTACGCCAACAGGAGGGTGCGACTCCTTGCGATTCCTTATGGGACAAGGAGATCGGAGTTCCAGGAAGTCTGTGTGGATGACTGCAGAGGCGGAAGACCTCTGTCGCTCGGAGGACAACTATCAATCCCGACAGTCCCGGTGAGACCCGGAGTCTTCAGTCCCAGTGCGACCAGGATCTACACAGACACCGTCCAAGACTGGAGGTGAAGACCGTGCAAGGCACGAGGTACTATCGCCGAGCAAGCCTCGGGACAAGGTATGCATCCACAAACCATCTTTCCTATTGTATAGACGTTGACGTGATTCCTTTTGTTCTGGGTTTTGGGGAGAAATTTTTGTTTCCGCTACTTCTCTGCCTCCTCTAAAACCCAACAATGGGAACTCATGGTTGCACTCCAAGGCCAATGGGAAGGAGTCATACCTTAATATGTCAACGTGCTAGTACTGACTTGCTCTCCCTTTTTGTCTCTACCTTGTTGTTTCTCGCTTCTGAGGTTAGACTTGCTTGGGATCTCTTAGCTACCACAATCAGAGAGGAAAATCATTTTTAGAGCTTGTTGTTGTTTCTTTGAAAGCCTAGACTTCCCCCCTTTATATAAGATGGCCAGGGTCACCATTTCTATTTCATATGGGAGTCTAAGAGATGGAATTTCATGAATTTTCTAGAAGCCACAAATGGTGAACTGATGGTCTCACTGTTGAATTGATCAATACACTATGGAACTGATCGGTTCATATTTGAACCATTATGTTCAATACTTGAACTGGTTGGTTCACTAGCTTTCCCATTTTCAATTACATTAGCCTTCAATATTCGATTAATGCATAACATGAGGTCAACATCAATACTTGATCCAATCTCATTGATCAACCAACCTGTTGGTTCACAACAAAACTGGTCTATTCATGTATGTGAACCAGTCATTTCACTCAATGAACCGATCATTTCAGAGTTTTGATTTCCAATCTTGTTTAAATGGAATACCTAAACACTTTAGTAATTAAGTCAAACATTATTCATGAATAAACTCCTATTTCAGGTGCATACTATGTGTGTGACCCTATAGGTCCAAGTTACGTTGGCAGTGAATGTCCATAGCTAACTTATGACATCACAAGCAATGAGCAGTATCTAGTAACACATCATTACTACCGAAGTAATTGGAAAGTTGGAATACAATTTCAACCTACAACTTGTGTTTCATGTTACCCTAATTATATTGTTCCATTGTATCAAATATCCATATTGATCTCAAGGCATGTAATCATCATCCTATTCAACATTAAATCCATGTTCCTTGAACTAGAGTGGACTGTCTGAGATGCATGTGAGCTCACATATCATTATTGATTCACATGAGTATGGACATACGTTCTCAATCTCACTTATCGAGTGGCCCGAATATCAACTCTAGTAGGAGGGACAAAGCCCATCCACATCACTCACAATCAATCCTCATGTGTCACAGTGTACCCGAGCATCACCTTTATGGCAACCCTTATTCAAGGCCAGGTTGGATGATGTCAAAGTACACGGAACGACATATGATGAGTGTCGTGATTTTAAATCTAAGAACTACAATCACCACTATCACTATGAGAACTGATTGTGACTACCATTCAATGGTTCCATGCATCACTCTCATGGTGGGTTTGACTGATAGGTTGTTTTTTAACAAGTATCTATGTGCTTGGTTTGATATAATATATCATGACTAATGAGATTATATCATCAACCAACACACACTCTAGTGTTATTTATTATTGTTGTCTATATTCTCCCACATTAATAACTAAATAAGGATGTAACAAGAATGTATGTACACTTATCATAAATATGATCTCATTGTTCAAGTCCTCAACCTGAAGACAAATGTCATCGAGTAACATCATTCTTTAGACATCTATCATGTTATACCATTATCTCATAGTTTAACAAACATATAGATGAAGTTTGCCTTTATTATTAATCGAATCATTTACAAGACATGTCATTACAATCATCACACGATTGGCTCTCTGGGCATACATACCAATAATGTTTGACTAGACAATTCCAAGAATGATTGTATACATAAAATTCACTTCTCTCTTCTTTTCATCCATGGTTTGAAAACAAATAAAGCACAAAGCACATAGACTTTCAATATAGGACATCAAAACTTATGAAAGTGATGTCATATTTGAAGACTCTTGGTGAGGTTTTTTATTTTTAAATATTCAACCCAAATCGTCAAGAATGTGACTTTCATTTGCATGCATTTTCCCCCAATGTTTGATCTACACTCAACAACCCACTTGTATACATTTGGGAATGAAGGGCTAAGTTTGATGTTTCCTAGCCCATAAGAATGAAATTATAAGAAAGGAATTGAGCGAGATTTAATTGCTATTATTAGGAACCCGTCTTTTCTTTATTAGACTCTATTAGATAGGAGCATCTTTTTGTTGCATTCTTTTCTTTGTCTCTTAACTCACGTGTATCTATGACATTTAGAGGTAGGACAAAGGGGGGATGTAAGGGATTGGCCACCTCAAGTTTTTGGAGGGTGTCCAAGACTTAATAAGTGCACTTTAGGGCATCCTTTCATGAGGTAGTGAGGTAACAAGTGGTAGAAAAATAGTGCATCAAAGAGGGGTTCAAAAGTTTAGATTTTCCCAAAAGATGTTTCTACATGCAAAATAGTCCCATAGACTTCACAATTAGAAGCAAATCATAATGAAATGAGTAGTTAGATTAACCACATTATTTCCCTAAGCTATGATAAAAAATCCTTAACATCTACTATTTTTTTTACTTTCTCCTTGGCAGTTCAATCAAAGAGAAGTGAAAGATATGTACAAAATTAATCATGCAACTGCATTAGCCAAAATACCATAAGGAAGGGGCCTATGAGTTAGAATTATCAAAATTTTTAAAATTTTATTTCTAAATCAAGAAATAAAGAGATCAATCTACAACAATCTTTTTGAGCAAGACATTTTAAATTTTGGGAAAAAGTTTGGCAAAATGGTGCCAGATGCCCCTATTCACAACAAGACCTAAGATATCAAGTAAGAAATATTAGTGATAAAAATCTAGCTAATCACACAAAAAAGGTCATCAAAACCTAAATGCAATGCAAGGTGGATAGTGGCATGGCCAATGTTCAATTTTTTTGAAAACTTAAGGATGAATGCCAATAATCAAACTACATGACATGCAATTTTGTGAGTTGCAACAAGCAAGTATTTCTGGACAAGTATAAAGGTCAGTCAACTATTTGGTCTTCACAGGAAGTAACATTAATCAAAACAAGGTTTTACCGCCCTACCACCCCAAGATTTTAGACCACACTGGCCCCACCATGAAATAGATGCTAAAAATTATAGAATAATGGTCATGGATCTATGGTGACCAATTTCCAAAAGGAAGGAAGTCACTATGGTCTTCAAGGAATTAGAGTAGATCCAACATGTTTGTTCTATGAAGAACAAACATTTTGGTCTTCTGTCGCTACAACCGTGGTGTTTGGAAGGGTCGTGGTGGTTGTTTTCTTGTAGCTTTTTCAATTTAGCTCTTTTTTATTTTCTCATTTTTTGTATTCTCCTTGGCTTAGACACTCCATGCATCATCCTTCCATATATATACTTGTTCTAACATGATTAACAAAGAAAAAAAACACCAATAATAGTGTGTTTCTTGGAAGTGTAAACAATACTATAAAAATAATTCTTGATTAAAAACATACTAAAACTGTGGTGGGTTGTCTCCCACAAATGATGGATTTATTACCTTCATCTAGACTGGACTTCTTATATTATCAACCATTCACAAACAAGGCATTTCCTTCCTCAAGGTATGTGGTTCTCTCATAGATCTTCAAAATGTGGTCTCCATCACAAGGGTTATACGAACTTCTGAAGTGTTCTTCTTCATATTTCCTCACTTTCTTATCATTATAGGGGATCTCAAGGTAGCATACCTCATCAATCAAATCTTGTCTCACAATGAAAGTGAACATATAGATCCTTATCTTCCTATTCAAGAAGGAGACTATTAATGTATCACTACACACCTTTATTTCCATCGACTGTAGATAAAATGATATCCCTAATATGATAGGGATCCTCTCATATGTTGGCGCCACATCTAGGACAATGATTTCTTTTTGGAACACCAATTTTGTCTCCTTGTCCAACATCACCAAAATGGTATCTATCACTCCCATCGGTATCTCGATAGATCTATAAGCCATTTGTAGGTTGCAGTTGGCTGGATTCAACTTGCCCAAACCCAACTCCTCACATACATTGTAGGGCATGTGTTTACACTAGACCCAAGATCAAGTAATGAATGATCAATGAGGTGGTTACCAACATAGTAAGGGATAGGAGGGACCCCCAGATTACCCTTCTCTTAGGGGATATGACTATCACATATGGTTCTCTTTCTCCATCAACTTGGCCTTCATAGGTAGCCTCCCCATGGTCTTCCTCTTGAAGGTGCGTACAAGCATCCTTAAGGAATTAGGAATATAACGGGATTTTCTTGATTTCATTCAGAAATGGGATGTTTACCTTCACTTGTTTGAAAATATAAACAATGCCAACATTGTTTTTTTCTTCCACTTGATGGAGAGATCTTCTAGAGCATCAACAAATTGGGGCCTAAAAACATTGTCCTTGCTTGAAGTTACTTGAATATCTTGGGTCATTACCAAATGAATCTTGGTGTAGTGGGTTGAACACTTGGTTTTACTCTTAGTGTTGCATTCTCAACAAAGGGTGCTACACTTGATTTACAAACTCACAAGAGTGTCAGACACTCAGTGTTACATGCTCAACAAAGTTTGGGACAACAAATTTTTTGGTGTCCTCAACACCTTCACAAGACCTTTTTTATGATGAGATATGAACATCACATGGATCAACTTTCTTCTTGCCCCCTTTTTTCTCCTCAAGTGTCTTGCCACTCCTCAAAACAATCACCACACTCACTTTATCATGGGGATGAGGGGGATCTTGTGATGTTTTTGGTGGTGGTGCTAGTCATAGACGTTATTGTTGTTGGGATGGATTTTTATGGATGTAGGGATGTTGTGGAGGTTGAATTTTTGGAGGTGTGGTGGAGGGATATATGGTTGTTGAGGTGAGTAAAATTTATAATTGAATGGAGGTTGTGAGGGTGGAGGAGCATATGGGTTAGGAGGATCTTAGTTACAACCCCAATTTTTGGGTTTATATTGATTGAAATGCAATTTCTCAAAAAAATGTACTTGTATGAAAATTGTATGATATATGATAAATATATGGGTTTCTTTTGCAAGATTTCCCTCGAGCATGTGATTTTGTGTACCCTAATGTATCAGTGAGTCCAATATGATAAAAAAGGAATAAAAGTTGAAGGAAATCAAATAATGCATAAATAAGAAAAGAAATAGAGAGAATGATGAAAAATATGAGAAATATGTCGAGAGATGTATTATTGATCATCATGGATGATATTTCAAATCCACATGGTTTCTAATGGTAAAAGGAATCTAAATAAAGGAAATAAGAGAGTATGAGAGAGAAAATATGAATAAAATATGCCTTATTAAGTGATAACTTGCATATGAATAAAAATTTCTCATATTTTTTAATTTGAGTCTCAAACTTTACACACATATACTTTAAGTCATAATAGACTTTCTTTTAAAATTTGGGATTAATTGGACATTTGGTTCGAAAGTTAAGATTTTTGAAAGTTTCCTAAAGTGAGAGGGATATCATAAAATGTCACACTCTTAATAAAATCAGAATTTCATTTTGTTTGGCTGCATGTGATGTGGACCATTGGATCTGAGATCCAATGATGCACGGTCATTTCCTTCCTTCAATCTCATAAAGAAACATGTCTACATAAACTGGAATCTTCCTTGGCTCCGTTCTCACTCTTTGTTTCCCCTTTTATATTGATTCCTTTCCCATTGGATTTGAGGGTACAAATCAGACCTGAAGACCCCTGGATGTCTCAGTTTTGGCATACGATCTGGAGTTTCCCCAAAGTGCCGCTGGAGTTTTACTCCATTAAGGACTGGCCAAACGACCATACCTATATAAGAAGGGATACTCCCTTTTAAAGATTAGGAATTGAACAAGCGGGCTCATAGGAACTCAAAGGAGGTTTCCTTTCCACCAATTCCATTGTGAGACCTTTGTTCCCCTCCCCTTGCACCATAGTACCCTACCGCCGTCCTCCCTTCTCGTCCTCCTTGTTCGACATGCCTTCAACCAAAATTGGAAACACCAACGACTTCAGTAGGGTATGGTGGAGGCGCTTTCACCTTCACCCACCTCCTTGATGTCGTCGAGCTCTACGTCAACTTATTAGTTGACCGAGTGCAGGCACTGTGTCGAGAAGGAAGAAGGAATGGAGGTTGAAGATGAGAAAGGATAAAAGTACAATATTGTCCCTAGTCTCGCTGGACCCTTACTCTAGGTCAAAAGGGCAAAGGTGACATACCCCTACCACCCAATACTATTTTAGCATGGAGCAAGACACTCATGTGGTAGGATCTTATTCATGGAGCCTGGTCCATGTGGAAAAGGCTTGAAACCCAAATTGCTGACGTGGCAACCCTCCATTGGCCGAAGGTAATTTAGTTTACAAAATTCGTAATAAATTATTGGTAACTCTGATTAATACAAACTATATATGAAAATTGATCAGGAGAATGCAAGGAGTGCGATAAAATATAATTGAGGCCTAAATATGCTTGAAATTTGAAAAGTGTATGAAGAAGTCATCTTTAATGGTTTTATTAATGAAAAACCCTAGGATTTGATGATAATTAGATCTAATAACGTTCTTGGGATATTTTGAGCAAATATTAACATGTTGATGAAAAAAGGAAGAATTAGACCTGAAAGGGATGATCTTTATGCATAATTGGCTTAATTTAGGGTCCCATGACTATAAAATTGCATTAATGGGTAGAAACCCTAATTATGATAATTGTGAGTTTTAATGGTTTTAATTTCAAAAATCCATAAGTAGGACAGAGATGATCTTCTTAAGATAAACTGAGAATAAAGACCCTTAATGTGGATAATTTGTGTAATTATGGTTTTTATGAGTAGAAAAGTGCTTTTAGGGTTTGTTGACCTAAAAGGGTAAAAATTGGAAAATAGAATCAAGAAACCCTAAGGAAACCCTAATAAGTCTTAGAAACCTTAGAAAGGAATCCCAAATCGATAAAAAATGTTTGAATGTGACTATAACAATTAGGTGTTATAAATACTTTTAGGATCAAGATTTGCTTGATTTATTGCTTGGCTTGGGTGATTGGACTTCTTAATTGGATTAGTTGTATTGATTATTTTTAAGACTTCCAAATTAGGTATGTGGTTACGCTTATGACTACTCACACTAGTTTTACTGATATTTCCGAATTTTTACCAGTTTCTTGAAATTAACTGCTTGGTTGACTTTTATTTCATACAACTATAAAGTGACTATGGCTATCACCATAAATATATGTGCATGACTAGCTCAGATCCTAGTCCTCCTCTATAGCATTGAGTAATTGTGAGAGATAGATAACCTAGTTATTGGTCTACCCTTGGGGTAGGATCATCAGGTTATCTTAAGTCATTGTTTGGTCTACCTTTGGGTAGGATCATATGACTATATAGTTCTATGTCTTGGTCTACCTATAGGGTAGGATCAAAAGGGGCTATTTGGGATCTACCATATAATAAAGGTAGGATCCATGTCCATTGCAGGGGCAACACATAGGCAAGGATATGCTAGGATTGAGTAGTTATGTTTAATATGTAAAATTTGATCTATTAAGCAATAATTTGGTTGCAATATGTTGTTACAAATAGATGCACGCTTTTGGTTCCCCCACATACCATTATATTCTTTATACCGACCTACATTTTATTTATCGACATTTTAGGAGTACTTGAAAAAGGACAAACAATTAGTGATATTTGAAGAATAAAGCCAATTTAAGAAAGGAGGATTTAGTTAGATAGAACTCTACATTCAGTAAAGTTCCAATCTCCTAATTTTGAAAGGTATGTGAAAAGTCATTTTTTTATCCTGCATTAAGCTTAGACTTTGGTAGAATTTATTAATGATTTTTTATTATTTGCAAAACATTGATCATGTTTTGGGATAGCGGCTCTGGCTTCTTGGTCTTCCTTAATTGGAGTTACCGAAAAGTGGGATCATTACAATTGGTATCAGAGCATGGCTTTCCATTTAATATCTAATAATTATTAAATTTTACAAATTCTTTAGAGCCTAAGGGAGTTATTAGAGGATTGTCCAAAGATGGAGGTGTCTAGAAAAGGATCACAATCCGGGGGCTGGCAAGATTTTCCTTTGCCCCGCTAGTCATTCAATGAGGACTCTCAGATTTTGTGTGACTACCTAGCCGAAATCGAAGGATTTGACTCAAAATAAGATACCTCTGGGTCATCTATCATATGTCTTTGTCCCTTCTCTATTCCATTCATCAAATAACTTTAAGAGATAAGGTTTTCTATCTCTCCACCCCTCCTGAGTTTAGGGTAAGAATAATAAGGATTAAGGAATCTTCAACCAAATAATAAAAATCATGTAAGAAAGATATCTGGACATAAGTATAAATGATGAAACTTAGACTGAGTTTAGTTACATGCTTAGGTTGCATGGCCTGTGTTGCTATGCCCTTAGTTACCCCTCATTAGAATGTTGAGGTTAGACCATCTTATAGGAAGATGCGGAGAGGGATATCCTTAGAGGAAGAAGCCTCTAGAAAGAGGAATAGACTTGACACATCCTATGAGGATGGTGCTCAATCCAAAACCTTAAGCGGTGGATAGAGAAAGAGAAGACACAATGTGTTGGATATCACAATTGACCATACATGTATGTACATGGGTTAGACATGCATGCTTTACATAGAGGTTTTGAGTAAACATAAGAACCATAGACTATGTGTGGTTGTTCGACCCCTAGCGCCTGGTGGTGACCCGACCTTGGGTGGGTCATGCCAGTTGAAGGTGAGGGATCGCTCCCTCATTGAGGAGGTTAGTGGTGACCATATAGGAACCATCACATGCATATATGAGTATAAAAGAGGCATGCACCGACCTAGAAGTGAGTCACAACAAGGCTGGCAGTTGGTTTTAGACCTAAGCCAGAAGAGTGATGCTTGTGAGTTTATGAGATAGGCATGCAGATCTTTGAGATGACCTTGGCCAGACATAAGTTTTGATAGTATGTTTCACCCAGGTAGGGATAGACATGTATCCTTAAGAGCTTAACCCATCTTTTGAGAGAGAACCTCTAGTGATAGGACCAATTATAGGGTTAGTTCTAGAGAGAGATACCTCGTTGAAGATGGTTGTAAACCTAGACTTTGAGGCATGAGGAATCATGAGAAGTTTGGTATGATGTGGCCTAGAATAGACAACCCTGAGTAGAGGTATGAGGTTTCCCCATGCATGATGTATAGAGATCATCGTACCTTAGGTTCCTTTAATGGAACCAAACCCTAAAAAAGATAAAGAAGCTCCCTACATAAACATATAGATGATATGAGAGACTACCTTTTAGGTGTAGGAAGGAGAGTTCCAAAGACCATAAAGAGGTATGGTATGGTAACAAGTTGTGAGGTCACACCCAGTTGGTTGTCCTTGTGGAGGTATCTAAGGGTTGTTCATGTGGAAGAGTGTTAGGGAGTAAATGCCAAATCTTGTATAGGTTTGGTGCATGGTTGAGCAGATGAGTATGCACTTAGACAGCTGATGCATAAGAAGTGAACCTAGGGTTCCTGGACCAAAGAGGGGAAGTAGCAGTACCTGGTGCACATGATGCCCATAAGGCTGATTGAGTTCATAGGAATTAAGCATGACACCCCTTCCCATGTATTAGAGCAAAAGGAAACACCACTTGAATTGAGGTATATGTTTGATGAACCACTCACACAGGTTGGTGATATGTGCATGTATGAGATTGGTCCAACCTTGAGGAATGATGAACATGTATGACATACCAAGGAACTTAGAATCGTTTAATAGGTTGTCTTCTTTCTAGCCATATGCATAGGTGGTATGATAGGATCTATGCACATACATGATTATTAAACCTTGGATGCAAGGCCATTTTGTGACCTATGTTACTATCAAGTGATAGTTTTCTCATATCCTGGGAAAGGACCCTTCATGTAGAAGAAGGTACCAACTCTTATTTAGGCTTGATCTAACCTTAAGAGGTCACTTATAAGAGCTTGATGAGCTAAGTGTTACAACACATAGTATTAGAATGAATCTGTAGACCCATGTGTGACCATCTCTAAGGGGAATGAGGATATTTTTCTATAAAGGTAACATGTATGGGGCCAGACCGAGTTGGGAAGGCTGCCATGATTCCTATGAAGGGATGCAAGGTTAACCATGAGTGCCCAGAGAGAGATGATGAAGATTTGGGTGAGGATTCAAGGATGAGATGTGGTTGAGTATCAAAAAAGGAACCACAAGCTACAGTAGAATCTTAAGTCAATACTAAGGTCAAGTAGGGATAAGACCAATGGGAGTAGGAGTTGTATGTTCCCTAAATGCATAAGACCATAGGGTCGGGAAGTAACTGCTACCTTTGCCCGAGGCCCATGGGTTAGGAGGTTGGCCACCTTCATGAGTTCATGGGGCCTAAGGGGTAAATGTGAGAGGCACTCCCTAGATGCATAAGTCTAAGATCACACAAAAAATACCAGCACCCTAGAGACCTTGAGGATATGACTAAGGATTGAACATATGAGTGATGATTCAACCCAAAGGTCTTCCCATGGGCGTAGATAAAGAGTTGAGATGTTCATGGTGTGGAGTGAGGAGAGGTATGTTTCAACTTAGACTGGAAGTGTAATGGTGATGTGTGATGCACCATCTCTACTCTTGGAGTGGGATGAACTCTATATTTGGATTGCAACCAAATGCTTATTTCATCTTGTTATGGGAGTGGGAGACAGGACAAAATGCATGCCATATACTAAAGATAAAGGTAATATGAGTTGAAACATTTCTATGATGTTTGAGGAAGTACCACACCCTTTTGGGAAGTATCTTGGAATGATGGTATGGAAGCATAGGTGAACCAAAATCATCACATGAGGACATACTTGGCAAGAGCAATTTGGATTTAATGACTTACAGATTTGGGTTTGATAACCGAGATGATGGATATAAGAGTTTGAAGTTTACCTGACTCAGATAGACCTAAACCCGAGACAAGGATGACGAGTGGTGTTTATGAAGGATTATGTTTTCACCATCACCTAGAACATAAGGAAGCAAATACGGTAACAAGATGTTCTTATCTAGAAATAGCTCAGATGTAGAGTGGTCATGTCTAGCCAGTGGAGAGAGATGACTGAGGTTTCTAGGTGGACCTTGTGACCATTTGAAGACTAGACATGTCTAGCTAACACCCAGATACAACCAGGCCCATTGGTTAAGTTGGTGGTTTCCCAATTAGCCAACCCAAAGCTTGATGAGATACAAGGATTGTTATAAGAACCTCAGATACACCTCTCAAGAAAAAGAGGTGGTGAAAACCACTACAAGTGAATTAGGATTTTTGAGGAGTCACCCTTGAAGAATCATGTTGTGCAAGAAGCTCGTGATTCTAAGTACACCGTACACTCGAGTACTGTCAAGATGGTTAAGGTTTGCAGAGGTACCTTGTGGCCTAGAATGAAGAAGATATAGAGGTGTATGTAGACAGTTGCCATACATGCTAGAGGGTGAAGGCTGAACACTAGTAACTCAATGGACTGCTACAGAGGTTGAGGAGTTCTCGAGAGGAAATGGGAGTGGATCACCATGGACATTGTGGTGGGTCTCCCCTGGACTGAGAGAGGTCATGATGCAATATGGGTTCTGGTAGATAGCCTTACCACGTTTGTACATGTCCTTGCCTTAGGGGCCACTGCCAATGTGATAGATCTAGTTGATCTATATATTGGAGAGATGGTTCAACTACATGGTGATCTAATTTCAAATATCCTTGACTGTGGCCCTAAGTTCACTTCCATGTTGTGGAAGTAGGTACATGAGGGACTCGTTACTAGATCGAAGTCTAGTACAACATATCACCCCCTGACTAATGGATAGTCAAGAGAGTATGATCCAAACCATAGAGGGTCTGATGAGAGTATATGTGCTCATTCGGGGTGATTCATGGGAGCAATTCCAACCCTTATTAGAGTTTTCTTGTTATGACAACTACCAGAGCTAGTATCGGGATGTATGAAGCTCTTTATGGGAGGTTGTGTCGGTCACCACTTCACGAGGGTGATGTTAGTGAATGGACCTTAAAGAGGTTAGAGAAACCACAATATATGTAGATGAAGTCTCTTTGATCGAGTATTCACTAAAGAAAGCCTAGGATCGATAGGAGTCATGTACCGATGTGAAGCAGACTGACTTGTGGTTCACTGTGGGTGAGCATGTGTTTTGAAAATTTGACCCCTCCAAGCTACAACTGATATTAGAGGAAAGTTGAGTCCCTAATAGATCGGTCTGTTGGAACGGAATGGTGAAGCTGCTTTTGTTTACATTTACCCCTCAGGATAATATGTTGTATTATGTATTCCATGTGTCTGATATAGAGCACTATGTGAGGTACCCGAGCCATGTGATTAGCATTGAACCTATTAAACTCCAAGGGAGGCTGACGTACCCTGAGATACATGTGAGGGTATGAGATACCAAGGTGAGAGAGCTCAGGAGTACAGGATAGAGATGGTAAAGGTTCTTTGGAAGCACCATGGAGAGGATGAAGCCACATTGGAGCTGATGATGGACATGGAAAAGCCTTATCCTGTATTGTTTGTATGTTTGGTGGAATATTAAGGGCAAAATTCCTTTAAGAGGGGAAGGATGTTACAACCCTAATTTTTGGGTTTATATTGATTAAAATGCAATTCCTCAATAAAATGTACATGTATGAAAATTGTATGATATATGATAAATATATGGGTTTCTTTTGCAAGATTTCCCTTATGCATGTGATTTTGTGGACCCTAACGTATTAGTGAGTCCAATATGATAAAAGAGGAAGAAAAGTTGAAAGAAATCAAATAATGCATAAATAAGAAAAGAAATTAAGATAATGATTAAAAATATGTGGAGAGATGTATGATTGATCATCATGGATGATATTTCGAATCCATATGGTTTCTAATGGTAAAAGTAATGCAAATAAAGGAAATAAGAGAGTAAGAGAGAGAAAATATGAATAAAATATGCCTTATTAAGTGATAACTTGCATATAAAGAAAAGTATGTCATATTTTTGAATTTGAGTCTAAAACTTTTCACACATGTATTTTAAGTCATAATGGACTTTTGTTTAAAATTTGGGATTTATTGGACATGTGGTTTGAAAGTTTCCTAAAGTGAGATGGATATCATTAAATGTCACACTCTTAATTGAATTAGAATTTCATTTTATTTGGATGCGTATGATGTGGACCATTGGATCTAAAATCCAACGACGCATGGTCAATTCCTTCCTTCAGTCTCATAAGGAAATAAGTCTACAGAAATTGGAATCTTCCTCAGCTCCATTCTCACTCTCTATTTTCCCTTTTCCATTGATTCCTTTCCCATTGGATTTGGGGGTACGAGTCAGACTTGATGACCCCTAGATGTCCCAATTTTGGTGCACGATTTGGAGTTCCCCAAAAGTGTCGCCAGAGTTGTACTCCCTTAAGGACTGGCCGAATGACCATGCCTATATAAGAAGGGATAATCCCTTTTGAAGATTAGGAATTGAACAAGCGGGCGCATAGGAACTCGAAGGTGGTTTCCTTGCCACCAACTCCATTGCTAGACCTTTGTTTCCCCTCGCCTTGCACCACAGTACCCTTCCATCGTCCTCCCTTCTTGTCCACCCTATTTGATGTGCCTTCGACCAAAACTAGAAACACCAACGGCTTCAGTAGGGTCTGGCGGAGGCACTGCCACCTTCACCTGCCTCCCTGATGTCGTGGATCTTGAGGTCAACTTGCTGGTTGACCGAGTGGTGGCGTTGTGTCAAGAAGGAAGAAGGAACAGAGGTTGAAGATGAGAAAGGATAAAAGTACAATATTTTCCCTGGTCTTGTTAGACCCTAACTCTAGGTCAGAAGGGAAAAGGTGTCATACCGCTACCACCCAACCCTATTCTAGCATGGAGCAAGCCACTCATGTGCTAGGAGCTTATTCGTGGAGCCTGGTCTGTGTGGAAAAGGCTTGAAACCCAAATTGCTAACGTGGCAGCCCTCCATTGGCCGAAGGTAAGTTACCTTGCAAAATTCATAATTAATTAATGGTAACTCCTATTAAGATGAATTGTAAATGAAAGTTGATCAACAGAATGTAAGGAGTGTGATAAAAATATAATTGAGGCCTAAATATGCTTGCAATTTGACAAGTTTATAAGGAAGTCATCTTTAATGGTTTTATTAATGAAAAACCCTAATATTTGATGATAATTAGATATAATAACGTTCTTGGGATATTTTGAGCAAATATTAATATGTTGATGATAAAAGGAAGAATTAAATCTGAAAAGGATGATCTTTATGCATAATTGACTTAATTTAGGTTTCCATGACTATAAAATTGCGTTAATGGGCCTAGAAACCCTAATTATGATAATTGTGAGTTTGAATGATTTTAATTATGAAAATCCACAAGTAAGACATAAATATGATGCTCTTAAGCTAAATTGAGAATAAAGACCCTTAATGTGGATAATTTGTGTAATATGTTAACCTAAAAGGGTAAAAATTGGAAAATAGAATCAAGAAACCCTAATAAGGCTTAGAAATCTTAGCAAGGAATCCCAAGTCAATGAAAGATGTTTGAATGTGATTATAACAATTAGGTGTTATAAATACTTTTTAGGATCAATTTTATTGATTTATTGCTTGGTTTGGGTGATTGAACTTCTTGATTGGATTAGCTGTCTTGCTTATTTTTGAGACTTCCAAATTAGGTATGTGGTTATGCTTATGACTAAACCCACTAGTTTCACGGCGATTTCTGAAGTTTTACAAGTTGCTTGAAATTAAATGCTTGGTTGACTTTTATTTCATGCAACTATAAAGTGACTATGGCTATAACCATAAATATATGCACATGACTAGCTCAGATCCTATTCCTCCTCTGTATCTTTGAGTAATTATGAGATATGGATAACCTAGTTATTGGTCTACCCTTGGGGTAGGATCAAAGGTTATCTTGAGTCGATGTTTGGTCTACCTTTGGGTAGGATCATATGGCTATACAACTCTATGTCTTGGTATACCTGTAGGGTAGGATCAAAAGGGGCTATTTGGGATCTACCATATGAGAAAGGTAGGATCCATGTCAACTGTAGGGACAACACAGAGGCAAGGATATGTTAGGATTGAGTAGTTATGTTTAATATGTAAAGTTTGATCTGTTAAGCAATAATTTAGTTGCAATATGTTGTTACAGATAGATACAAGCTTTTGGTTCCCCCACATACGAATATATTCTTTATACTGTCCGACGTTTTATTTGTCGATGTTTGAGGAATACTTTAAAAAGGACAAACAATAAATGATATTTGAAGAATAAAGTCAATTAAAGAATGGAGGATTTAGTCAGAACTCTACATTGGGTAAAGTTCCAATCTCCTATTTTTGAAATGTATGTGAAAAGTAAATTTTTTTATCGTGCATTAAGCTTAGACTTTGGCAGAATTTATTAATTATTTTTTATTATTTGCAAAAGCAATTATCTTGTTTTGGGATAGCAGATCTAGCTTCTTGGTCTTCCTTAATTGGGGGTTACTGGGAAGTGGGGTCATTACAACCTTGGTATTATACATGTTGCACTTGCATGGGTGGTAGACCATACACACCTTGGGGGGCTACTACTTGTCCACTTGAATTGTTAGGGTTTACCAATGTTTGAGAAGGAAGTTTCCTCTCCTCTTGACAAGAAAGTGTCAAGGCTAGCAAATCTAGTCTCGATTCAAGCCTTTGTATGTTTTTTCCATGTGTAGTCACATCTTTCTTCATTTCATCGATGCTTCTCAGTCTTCCTAAAATCTTACTTTCAAACCTTAAATTGTATCTTTGGCCTTCATTTGGCCTTGGCTGGTCTTGTACATCACCACATTGTTTCTTCCAAGAAAAGTTTTGGTGATTTATCCATTCTGGCATATGAGAGTTTGACATGGGACCATTTTTGGAATGTCCATAGGACTACATTGCATTCACTTCTTCTTTAGTGGAATCTATGGATCTCACAAAGTAGGGTTGCTTCCCACTTGACTCTTCACCAAGTTCATCATGTCAGTAAGAATCTTCATGATTATTGGATTGTCTTCATTTAAAGGAGGGGATGTGGAGTAGATATGGAGGCACCAACACTTCTATCATAGTCATTTGAAGTACTTGCGGCTCTTTGACTTGAGTTTCTAGCCAATTACTCAAAGAGAGGTTATGACTCCTCGGGGGCCTTTTCCATAAATGTAACTCCACAACAAGAATCTACTACAATATGTCCCATTTGTGGCCGCCCAGAGTAGAATGATTGAACCATCTACCATGGTACTTCTTGATGAGGATAGTCCTTTAAAAGTTTTTGAAACCTCTCTAAATTCTAATGGAACTGTTTGTGACTCATTTGTCTAGAATACATGATATTCCACATCATTTGTGATGACTTTTTTATTGGATAGATTTTTTTTAGAATTTTATTTTGCATATCCTCCAGTGTCATCCAATCAATCTTGGTGGAGTATCATTCCTTTGCCTTGTCCTTTATTGTGAATGGGAAGAGTCTGAGATGAACTGAGTTGTCAATGGTGGTAGGGGTGTCAAATGTAGAACATCTCTTTATAAAGGTTTTGATATGCTTGTGTGGATTCTCATTTCTTAAACCCATATAAATTGTGAAGCAATCCTACAAGGCTGGTGGAACAGAAAAGACTTGGCAAGGCATTTGTTCAAATCTACTTGCAATTAGTGAAGTGTAATACTTTGGGGATGAAGTAATCATGAAGAGGTCTCTATATGGGTGGATTGGTTTGTTCATTCCTGTGCACTTATTCATTATCTCTTATGAAGGGATCCTCTACTTGAATGATGTGCCAATTCCTTTGCCTTCTCCTCCCTTTTTCTAAATTCTTGAAGAATGAGTAATAAATATAGTACGACAACCAAATATACACTATCACTTGCACATGCACAACCAAGTAAACAAAAGCAAGTTAGTAATCACAAATCTAAGAGTAACACAAAGAATATAGAATAGTAAGGGCTGGGGCTACTAGAAAAACCCAAAAAGAAACAACTATCCAGGTTCCAAAAGCCACTAATGGCAATGACAACAAAAAGCCTAACCTACCCACATGAGGGTCAGATAATAAAGATTTATAAGAGACTCGAACTCAAATACACACATTATATCTATCCTCTAAGCACACAAGATTCAAATTGTAGCATAGAAAGTGGTCAATATAGGGGTTTATCCACAAGGAGTGGGGGAGAATGACTATATACTCTTGTTTCTTTAGTTTTATAGAGCTTCTAGGGTTTTCTTTTGGGGGTTGATGTGCTTATTCTTTATCATCTTTTAGACAACTTTTAGTTGCATTTCCAAATCATTTTCACTCGATAATCACTCTTAATTGTACTAGAGTTTCCACTTTATAGTTGTCTTTGCTTGTTGTATGATTTGGTTTTTAGGTACAACAATTTGGAATCAATATGGGGAGAAAATTCCATCATAACATCCATCAACATATTCCCTAATCATCTAGACATTCAGAAAACCAATCTTGTTGAAACTGATAAAAACAATTTATGTCTTATTAAAGACACCCCGTGTGCCAGTCCAGAGATTGAACCCAGAACTCCTAGATTTGCAGCAACACATCGTGTCTTATTAGAGACACACCATGTCTTATTAATGAAATGTCATGTCTTATTAGAGGCACGTCGTGTAACTTTCTAGAACTCGGTCCAGACTTCAGTTATCTCATAAGACACATCATGTCTTATAAAATACACACAGTGTGATCTACAAATTTCACTTGAACACAAATTTAACTACCTCACGCTTATATATACAACCCCAATCTGTCTTGAAATAGTTACCATGGACTTTTTCAGACCAATTGGAAGGGAACTTGAGCAAAGAACAGAGAGGAGGAGTTGGAGGTATTCCAAGGGAGAAAAGTTGGTTTCTCGGGAGAGAAACTTCTTCTTCTTCTTCCTTCTTTCCAACAATTGCAATAAGGATATCTACTGTTCTCTTCTCTCCACTCGAAAGTGAAGTTTTCTGGATAAATTCTAGAAGCTAGGACAAATTTGTGACTCCTTGATCGAAGTTCCAAGTCTATCTTCCTTATTCCACTAACATCCAAGTTTGTTTAGTTCTATTATGATGTCTAGCACTACTTTCTACTATTTGTATCTACTTTCTACATACATGGACGGGTAGATCTCTTGTTCTTGAGAACGGGGGAGTAACTCCCATGTCATATCATTGTTGAACACACATTTCACATATTATGCTAGTTGTTTCACTATTCTAAGGTTCAACGGTGTTTAATTCTTCTTACATGCTTTGCTGGCCACTTTGTATGTATGGTTTTTGGTCTTTATATAATCTGGGAAGATGTGCATAGGAGTAAAGAGATGTACCTTAGCTAAAATATCTTGACCATGGGAGTGGATGGGATGTGTTGGGGAACAAGGTCAGTAGTTTGAATCTAGTATATCCACAGGAGTGGTGTACAAAGTTATGACTATTCTACATGATCGAGAGGTTGGTGTAGGATACAAGCCTCCCTTGTGTTATTACTAGTGTTCTTGATCTTTGTTGTTAATCATGTTATGATGTGGATGTGAAACCCTATCCACAAGAATCCCTAATCCAAATTGATCCTTAAAAAAGTTTTTTTCTATTTTAGTTCATTTCCTTTCAAATTACTTAGTTAATATAATAAAACCTCTCTTGTTTAAAAGATCTAGATTGTTTAAGTTCAATATTCTTGCACCTAAAAAACCTTATCTCCTTGGATGACCTTGATATTACTATACGAACCCATATACATGTGGAGTAGTGTTCAAGTTTATGATTATTAAAACTTACACACGCAACCAACAAGTTATTGGTGTTGTTTCCAGGGAGCATTGCTATTTTTGTTAGAGTAAGAAGTGTTGAATTGTAAGTGAGACTAGATCACACAATTTTGTGTGTGTGGAAAATTTGGGTAAATATATTCCAAAACTCCTAAAAGGGGAAAAAGGTAAAAACCACATCCTTACATGTAGCTACCAACAATCAACATGTCAGAGAAGAGGATTTACATAGATTGAGCAATTAACAAAAATCCCAGTTCCTAGCTATAAGAGAAGATACATTTAATAAATTCTTCTTATAGTTAGAAAAGAGATGATTGGTCTCCAAGGAAAGTTGTGTGAAGATGGCAGTATAATCCGATGAGCCTCCATTATGAAGTCTTCTATTCCTTTCAGTGCAAATAAAATGCACTGCTCCAGTGATCACCCAAAGTTCAATGATGCCATTGTGTTTGGATCTACTACCAACAACAGATAGACAAGTATGCATGGAATAAGAGGATCTAATATTCGTCTTTAATTGAGCTCTACCCCAAACATATTTCCAAAACTTGCATTGTTCAAAAAGATGAGAGACAAAGTCTATATCTTGTTGGCAAAGGGGGCAAGGAGAGGACGATGCACCCGACCATTTACTGATCTTTTAAGAGGTAGGAAGGATGTTTTTGAGTGCTCTGTAAGTTGTCAGGCTCCATCTAGGATAATTCTTAGATAGCCATAAGATCTCAAAATCTTTATCATTGGGAAGTTTTTGGTGATAATTGTTCTATAAGACTTGGTCATCCACATCGGTATACGAAGGCCAAAGTAGCCGCATTCTTCAACAGTATGTAGATCCCACCATAGGATGAGTAGTGGTAGCTAGAATAGCACCATAACGCCTAGTCATATAAGAACTCTAGATGCGAGAACTATTGAGAAGTTTCTTTGTCCTTTTCAAGGTGTAGTAATCAATGAGTTCATCTAGTTTTTTGAGACCTAGACCCCCTTCATTAGGTGGAAAACCAATATTAGACCAGCTAGTCGGATGAGTAAAACTTCCCCATACAAAGTCAGACATGAGGAACTCCATTCTTTTCAAGATTGAGCTGGGTATTTCCCCCATTCTCATCCAATAAGAAATCAATCCCATAGCACAATATTTGATTAGTGTGAGCCGACCAGCCCTAGAAATCTTGGAGCCAGGCCATCTCTGGATCATATCACGTAGCTTATCAAGACATTCATGGAAATGTCATCTTCTTAGGTTCCCACCAGCCAAAGGGAAGCATAGATATTTGGTAGGCCAGGAGACTCTTTGGATATCCATGCAATTGAGTAGGCCCTCCTTGTTGCGACGTGAAGTGGATAAGTAGAGTTGCATCTTGCTAGGATTGCATTTCATGCGAGAAACATTCCCAAATGTTAGGAGAAGGTTTTTGAGATGAATAAGACTGATTCCAATCTTCAGTGAAGATAAGTACATCATCATCAAACAAGAGGTGACTTAGAACTTTCATTCTATTAATAGGATAGCTTCTGAGCTATTTCTTGTTATGAGCTTCATCAATGCATCTACTGAGACCTTTCATAGAAATAGAAAATAATAAAGGTGATAAAGGATCACCCTGCTAAAGACCGTTAGATCTTTTAAAGAAACCAACCGAAGAGCCACTCAGAAGAAGAGAGAATGAAGGAGTTTCGACACATTATTTGATTAAAGCAATCCATCTCTCGTTGAATCCAAGACTAGATAGATAGACCCATAGGTAAGACCATCTAACTGAATCGAAGGCCTTGGTAACATCTAACTTCACACAGGTAGCTGAAGGACTAGCCTTAAGATTATATTTAATTGTGAACTCAACAGCCAATAAGGAACAATCCTCAATGCTCCTACCATGAACAAAAGCACCTTGATAAGGAGAAACAAGTTTGGGCAAGATGGTAGCTAACCTTTAGGAAATGACTTTGGTTATGATCTTGTAGAGCATAGAACAACAAGAAATCAAACTGAAGTCAGTTGGAGATGAAACTATATCTTTCTTGGGTATAAGAGCCAGGAAAACATGATTAACTTGTCTAACCATACTTCCACCTTTGAAAAACCATTGAACATCCTTAATCAGTTCATCACAGAAGAGATTCCAATTCTCCCTATAAAAGAAACCATTGAAGCCATCCAGACCAGGGCTCTTGCTGGGCCCAATGCTCCAGACATCTTCTTTAATTTCCTTCATGTCTGGTATAGCACACATCTTGGCGTTGTCATCAGCAGTAACAATAGGCTCCCACTTAGGAATACAAGAGGGATAATTTAGTTAACATTGATTATATAGTTTCTTGAAAAAATTAATGGTATCATTAGCAATGGAATCCACAACATGTGTAAGGTTACCTTGGGAATCAAATAGCTCCATGTTGATGGCATCTCTATGCTTGACAATTGTATGATAAACTTTAGTATTTCTGTCACCATTAGAAAGCCATTCCATTTGACTTCGTTGCCAGAAATAGTTCTCTTCAGCCTTGAGGAGCGTATCAAGTTTATCAAGTGTAATTTTTTCAACTTCTATAAGATCAATATCCAGGGGATTCCTTCTGAGGATAGCAAAAATATCATTAAGTTCTAACCTTTCTCTTGAGATAAGATTGTTGAGGTTGACATACTGCTTAGACCACATTTTCAACTTGTCTTTGACATGCTTGAGTTTTTGACAAAAGCAAAAGAGAGGATTACCAGAAACGTCATGGTTCCAGGTGTCATGCTTGAGGTTTTTGACAAAAGTAGAAGAGAGGATTACCAGATCACACAATTACATGTCATATCGACCATCATTTTTTAACCTTTAATCATGATCATCATCATTATCATATTTTCTTATCTTCCATTCTCATTTTTGTACTTCACTCACCTTCTTTATTTGTAGGACAATATGAGGTGATCCGAAAGGGGTCTTGAACCTTCCACATTTCTTGACCACAAAACTGAGCACATTATTAGAAACCTTCAAAAAGGGAGGAGTGAACCTCAATCATATTAGGAGGACTCACAACCATCATCACCAACATCTTCACAACCATCCTCACCAACCCAACAAGAAGAACAAATCATGGAAAATGATCGAACCCTAAAGGACTTCATTATTCCAGCTGTTGCAGGAGTCAATGGGGATATCACTATCCCACAAATTGAGGCAAATGACTTTTCTATCAAGCCCAAAATTATACAGATGATACAACATAACCAGTTTGGAGGGATGCCAATGGAGGATCTAAACCTCCACATTGTTGGATTTCTACAGTATCTTAACACTTTCAAGATAGAAGGTGTTCCTACTGATGCAGTTTGTCTTCTTCTTTTCCCCTTCTCTTTAAGAGATAGAGCCAAGAGGTGGTTGTATTCTTGGCCAAGAAACTCCATCAACGACTGGGACAAACTCCTCAACGTTTTCTTAGCCAAATACATTCCACCAAGAAAGATCGTACAATCAAGGATTCAACTCATCAATTTTTCTCGAAGGCATGGAGAGACCTTGTATGACACATGGGAAAGGTTCAAAGACCTTCAACGTCTTTATCCACACCATGGTTTAAGAAATTGGCTTCTTTTGCAAACTTTACATAATGGCTTATTCTACAATACAAGAATATCTATTGATGCTATTGCATGTAGTGTTGTAATGAACAAATCATAAATGGACGCTTATGCCATTATTAAAGACATGACACTTAATAATTACCAATGGAGTCCTGACTAGAGCAGTCTTCCTTCTTCAACCTTTATTTCTAGAAAGCAAGACGCTAAAGTAATTTTTGATGCATGTGGAACAACATGATACACTCCTTCTTCATGTTCTTCCACACCATCACAATTTAAAGAGATATCAGAGCTCAACAACAATGTTAGTTGTAGTTTCATCCAACACCAACAATATTTATAGCCCAAGCCGGGTTTGGAGTCCATGCTTGAGACCTTTGTCTCAACTCAAATTCAACAAAATGACGATCTTCATCAATAAAGAGAGATGCTAAAGGATTCTATTTCACAACTTTCTTATAAGGTGGATGGAATTTACATTCACATCAAGATGTTGGAGAATAAAATTTCTCAACTAGATCTTACCAATAAAAAAAACACCTTCCGATTCCTTGCCCAAACAACCAGAGATGAGTTCACAGGAGACATTCATGTCAGATATCTTAAGAAGAGGAGCTTCTATGGGAGAATCTTCTTCACCACCAAAGACAATATCATATGAAGTTCTTGACTCCAGTGCAAGCAATGGGAATGAAGCTCAATGGAAGAAATCAATGCTTTCTCCACATGTGATGTTTCAAATGTGCCAACTATCCCTTTGCAACACATTTTTTATACAAGGCTTGGTGATGAGAACATTCTCTTTGACTACATTATTGGTTATTTTAAAAAGTGAAAGAAGGGACAAACAACATATATGTCCAGAAGCCTATTCCTGTTGCAAATAATAAGCGTATATCTTTTTCCTAAATTAACAATACATTAACAAAGAGGTGCACATCTATTGTCTGACAATTCCATCCTCAAATCAAATCACTGGACCTCCCTATTGATCATTTACCATGACATGTATCTGGTTACAATACTCTTGAGTATGTTATATGCAGTGAGGACGTTGCAATTTTCAAGCTTAGGGGGAGAGCAACCAACCAATAGTGTACTGTAGTTTTATTTCCCTTTTATCATCTTTTTCTTATCTCTTTTTTAGTTTCAGTTCTTCTTGTGGAAAATCCAGTATGATATGAGGGTTATCTTATATAAGTGGATTGAATCTTTTTTATGCCAAACCAATTGTCCTCTTTTGGTTAGAAATATCATTTGCAAAAATTATAAAACGCATGCATTAATCAAATGAAACTTTTTGTCCATCAACATGTGCTTATCGGTGGTTTATGCTTCTAGTTTGAACATTCATCTTTCACATCCTTGATTTCTTAAAACATGTAATGGTTTCAATTTTTGTGAGTAAATCAACTTTACAACATCATTTAGAATATAGGATGCCCTTGCCAATCTCTTAGTGCATTTTTAACCACTCTTTCGGTGAAATTTTCAAAAAACAATGAATGAAATCTAGCTAATGTTGCAATTTAGTTGACTCTCCTATGTTATGAATTTTTTTAAAATTTCTTCTACCTTATTTCACCCTCATGCCCTATAAAAGATGGTTAAACTTCCCACATATCATGATAGCCTAGTGTAAGTCCAATCTGGACACGATGGTTAGGTGGTATGTCTTAAAAGAGGATAAAATACCCCAATCAGCACTCCATGTGTGCATAAGCCTACATTAGCATCTGTCCCGGAACCTATAATCCATTCTCATATTGTTTTTGGAAAAGAAGGAGAGCAAAACTGAAAATGTTAATTTTAACTAATATTTCATCATTTGTATCCTTAATAGTTGAGAGTTTGAGTTGTAGGCTAGGAAGGATCTAGACTACCTATTTAGTATAGGGTCCAAATTTGGACTCATTTTGACCGTGTTTAACCCTCCAAACTAATTAGACAAGTTTTCATAGATTTGAATTAGATTTAATAGGAAATATAATTAAAGCATAAATACAACTAAAATTCTAGATTTTATTTAGTCATGCTCTCCCTTTCTTTTATTTCCTTTCCCTTGTACAATCAAACATCAAACATTTAAATCACCCATCATCTGATGGCTTGCACATCATTTTCTTCCTCTGATTCCTTTGTGAGTCAGGAGATAGTCCGTGCACTTTGATTCCCCAATCACTCAGTCCCTCATATCTCTAGGTTTCACAAAATTTATTTGCCACCTTCTTTGCACTACTTTTCCAAATAAATTGAGATGTCACTCACCTCTCTCCTACTCTGATGAGGAAATACCCAATATAGGGTTTCCCCTCTTCTCCACTTCAAGTTTCAAAGGCATCACAGAGAGCCTTCCCTTACCTTTTTATGCACCCTATAGCATCAACAGAGCCCGAGGCTTTCTCCTCTACTTTCAATTGTTCCCCCTATGCTCCCAGATGTTGTGGCATTCTCATTTTTCATCTCTGACAATTACCTTTTGTCTTCAGCCCTCTCTGCCTTCTTCCGTGCAATTGCCAATTGGGTGAGCATCAAGGACCTTCCTTCATGATTTTCCATTTTTTGGTTTGTCCTGGGTTAGCCCCAATCAAGGTACCCTATAGATTGTCTTTGAGGGCTTCACTAACGTTTGTCTACATACCTTTCTAACATCCCTCTGATCATGCCAGTGCCTCCGATGTGCTCCACTCGACTCCAAGATCATTTTTCTGACATAAGTAAATGTTTTACTATCTAGGTTCCTTGGTTTCCAATTATGAACCACATCCCCTATTTCATCAATTTATCTAGTGTTTCAATGACACAAAGTTCCTTCCTCTACATAGTTTGATCCTTTGTCTTCACTAAACCCCCACACATTGATTCTCGAATGTATTTTTCTCCTTATGATGAGTTTTCATGTTTTGCCTCCCGATAGTCCAAGATATGGGTGAAGCATGATCTTAGAGCTCATGCAACACTCCACACAAAATTCTAGGCTCAATGGGTGTGGTTCCCTCTTTGGAACTCAATGGGGCGAGGGATGGATCTCCCTGAGAGGTAGCGAGTCCTACCTAGGATCAGAGCTGGAGAATTTCTTTCACAATGATTTTGCCATGTATGGAAGCATGTAAAATCCAGGCCATCTAATGACCTTAGTACCAACTTCATTTTAATTGAGCGATTAATGGCACATGGTCGTTGTACCATTTTTAACATGCCTTTGATCCATCAGCCGCAAGATATATTCAATGGCTCAATAATGATTTACCCCTACATATCTGATTCATGTGCATCGAGCACCTACGTTTCTCAGTCCTTTCACATTTGATTTACATCAATCTTATTTTTGATTGAAATGACTGTCATGCCCATAGTTTTTCCGACTCTGATTGGTATATATTAAAAAATTCATAGAAATTGTAGATGACCTCAGAAATTTTTGGAAAAATATGTGCTAGAAATATATTTTGTTTATCTATTGATTTATTCTATTTTCAAACATTGGTTTACACCTTAAATCACTTTAGTAATTTGATGAATGAAATTAAGCTTAAGGATTATGAACTCATGAACATATTATGATTTTAATTAAATTGTAGGTGATTAAGGACTCAATCAAGTTCGAGGACTTGACTTAAGGTGGTTTTCTATAGGTAAGAAAGCCATGCATATATGGCACAAGTAAATTTTGGTTCATTGAATGTTTATTTTATGGTTATGCACATTATCATGTTTCATGAAATTATGAATGTTTTCCAATATAACATCATGTATTCATATCATTGTGTGATTGATAGCTTATATTCTATTGTAATGCATAGCTATGAACATGATCAATAAATAATGAATCCTGTTCAAAGAAGGGAGAAATCCCATTATGACATCAAGAGGGAGAAATTCCATTGTAATTCAAGGAAAGAAATCCCATTATGGTCAAGATTAAGAATAAGGACATTTAATGATAAGTAAATATATAATATAATGAGTAAAATTTAGTAATTGAATAAGTGATTATATGCACCTTGATCATGGACCTTTGGGTCATTATCGGCTTTCCTAGCATGATGGACTTCCTAGAAATTATGGGCTCCTGTGGGGCATTAAGAGAGGTACCATACATTCACTCATTCAATTCTTCATGATTAAAGTTTATTCAAAGAATGCTTAAGATAATTAATTATTAAGTTCATGTCAATTTTATTTCAAGTCAAGTTACCTAATGTCAAGTTATTATTATTTTCATCTTATAAAGTGCCAAATACTGCTTACTGATGTGAGGTTTGTTTTGCACGGCTGGGGACGCGATATCCGTTGGACTTGGATCAAGTGAAGGATAGAAAGTCCAATCAATAACTAGAAGATTTTAAAGCTTTTCCTGGTGGGCCACCATTTACTAAGTTGAACCATAATCTTAGATATCTTTTAATTCAAGACTATCTTAATAGATTTAGATTTCAAGATGAACCACTAGTATCTTCCATGTCCAAGAACTATGAAAGAATCTATTTCCATACAATGTGTGGTGTTTCATTTACATTAATTGCAAATATTATCATATAGTGACATCCCCCTTGAGAAAAATGCTTCTTCCCAATTATATATATATATATATATATATATATAGTTTGAAAAGTGGAATGTTACAATATGGTATCAGAGCAATTTAGTAATTGTCTACTAGGAAAATATGATTATCATAGTCACCCTAGAATGAATATGTTAAATTAGGGTTTAGGAATGGATTCTAAATAAAAGATTCCATGGCCTAGAATGACTAGAGTTTTCACCTTAGAAGAGATAGGCTTGAATTAAAAGTTGTTCATGGCTTAGATTCCAAAGAATAGATTCCAAAGAAAAAATTCCATGTTAATTGTCAAAGTTGTTCATGTTGTAGTTCATCACAAACTGACTATAGGATTCTGGAAATGATTGTAGTATCACATTAGTAGCCAACTCTTGGCTCAGAGGGAATCCCAGTTGAGTTAGGTTCTCCACATACACAATTATCTTGAGTGTGTGAGGGCCTATTGGATCTCCTTCTATCATGACACACTTGAACAATGCCTTGGAGACATCATATCTCTCTTGTCATGCTTGGTCTTGATACATGTTCTTGAGATGTTGAACCATCTCAATGACATCCATGTTCTAATGTTGTCTCTGCAACTCATAGGTCATTGAGCACAACATCAAGCACTTCACTTCAATGGCATCCTTAGTATGCTTCTTGTAAGCATCCCTTTCAGCCTTTGGTGCGTTGGGAGCGGGTTCATCTGGTTCTGGTGTATCTAGGACATAGAGCTTTTGCTCCTGAGTGAGAACAATTCTCAATGTCCTAAACCAGTCATGGAAGTTGTTCCCATTTAGATTGTCCTTCTCAAGGGCCGATTACAACAAAAAGTTATTATTTTCGGAAGCCATTTATTCTACAAAAAGGAAATTTGCAATTTTAATCCAAAACTCTTTTGATTTGATTTGATTTGAAAATTGATGATATTAATTAGGTCTTTAATTAATTATCACTTCCACTATTTTGATCTAACTGGTAGCCCTCACCATCAATTTGGAAGATTGAAACATACGACCTTCTAGTGAGCAAGATCCTGATTTCATCTAAGTCATGGACTATCTAGGGCTATCACCCACAACTAGATTCTTTTAGGTAGACAACTTTTGCTAATTGCATCTTATGTAACTCTTGATAGATGTCATGTGCAACTCCTTGCCATGTTCATGCTTATGCCTCAAGGTTCTTGATCCGATCAAGGTCACCTTGTTAAGTCCGACCCAAAAGCCAACACAATGAATATTCACCCTGCTAGGGCAGACCCACATATTCACCATCACACTTCCACGAGATAGAGGGTGCACCACGCTAGGGCATGCCCACACTTAGTCGATCAAGCTTTTCATGTGTGTTGCTTTTGGAAGGCGTCTTAAACTTAATATTTATGTTTGAGGGGTTTTAATATGCTTATATATGCATATATGTATCCAATCACCACATATATAGTACGTATCATACACATGCTATATCCCACAAATGAAAACATGCAATAATGATAAAGCAATGATTATGGCTTTCCTATTGTAGTTCCTTGGAGCCATAAGGAACTACGGTCATCTAAGGTCTACATCACATGCAACTTGTTGTTGATGAAGATATGTGCTTAGGTCGTTCTAGGTTGATCAACTCATCCTATGACTGATCGGTTTGCCTCCTAGCCGGTTGGTTGGTTGTCACCAACTGATCATCTAGCTCCTCTAGAAGGTCTGTTTGTTGGATTTTCAGGCTCCTCTTCAGGCCACCAACTGCTTCTCAGTCAGTCATCTCGGTCCACCAATCGGTCATCTTCAGTCTTCATCATAACAAGAAATAAAACTGTCCTACTTTTACATATATCTTTATGAAACCTCGAGTTACATTTGAGGGGAACAAAGGTATATGAGAATCTCGAGTTACATTTAGAATAGAAGAAGAGAGATCAGTGCATAGATCGAGATGCAAACAACCATAACCAACCACATCCATGCACATAGGGTTTATAGGCCATAACCATGCCATACATCCACCATCAAAACCATTTTTGGGTGACGTGTATTGATTGTATATATACCATATCATATATGTATATATTAGTCTGGGATCATGTGGTATTAATCGGATATTCACATTAATCATTTAAATATTCACATCATATGCAATAAATAAAAGAAGATAAAACCAAAATTTGATCATATTGATTATCCCAAAACATAGAGTATTGACCTGGCTCTGATACCATTGTTGGGTTTTACATGGTCAGAGTAGGAAGCGTAAACAAAAATTTTACTTGAGCATAAACCCATAACCAACAGATCACATCAACATCTATATAATGGGAAGGATGGTTTTAGCGAGATATACCTGATCTTGAGGGTTTCTCAGCGAGATATACCTGATCTTGAGCATAAACCCATAACTCACAGCTAGTGCGGTCTTCAACCACCTGTCTTCGACAGCATCTATGCAGCTCCTGGTCTTGACCCAGATTGTGGTTGATAGTCGTCCTCTTGAGCGGCAGAAGTCTCCCACCTCTATAGATAGTCCTCACACACTACTGGGAAATCTAGTCATCCTAAAGAACACACTAGAAGGAGTTGTCCCCTTCTATCAACGTACTAGTCACCGACACACTCTCCCATAATTAGTTGCTTTTCTGTAGTTGTCTTTCCCTCATTGTTCCTCCCTGGACGGGTAGAACTTGCTTGGGCTCTCTCGATTACCACAACCTGAGAGCACAACAACTTTGTAGAGCAACTGATGTTTTGAGTTGTGTCTCTAGAGAAGCTCCATGTACCCCTCTATTTATAGCAGAGGGTAGGGTCAGGGTTCCCAGTCTGTGCGGGAGTAGAAGGGTCCGGAATTTCCATGAACAATTTTCAGTGTGGCAGGCGAACCGGTCATTTCATAATGAAATGGTCATTTGCCAAGCTGAGCCGATCATTTCACTAGTGAACCGGTCAGTTGGGAGTGTGAACCAGTTGGTTCACTTAGTGAACTGGTTGTTTCACTTCCCAGACTTGCCTCCAATTGACTTTTTTTATTTGTTTCTAATTAACACAAAGATTAATTCTTATCCCAATCGAATTGAATAAGTGACACAAAAAACCTTTTTCTCACAAACTGGGAAAATCCAACACTGCTAGTTTGGAAAAGGGAACCGATCGATTCACCAGAGTGAACCAGATGTCTCACTGGCCATGAACCAATCAGTTCACCTAGTGAACTAGTCGGTTGGTGGTCCATGTTGTGCAGAACACAGTCAATTCAGTTCTCAATCATTTTGACACTCAAATCGGTTGGTTCAACACTTGAACTTGATGATATCGAGTCAAGTGTATTGGTTGAATGTTTGATTGAGTAGCTAAATGCTTTAGTGATCAATCCAAACATCATTCATGGATAAACTCCTCTTCCAGGTAAATCCTTTGTGTGTGACCTTATAGGTCCCATTTCACGTTGGTAGTGAATGTACATAAATGGCTTATGGCATCACAAGAAAAGAGTGGTGCCTAGTCGCACATAAGTTCTACCCAAGTGAAAAGGAAATTTGGAGAACAACTTTCAATCCTACAACCTGTGATTGGTGTTTCAATGAATGTATAATTCCTTTGTCTCTGATATCCTGAATGAACTCAAGGTATGGAGTTGTCATCCTTTCAATGTTCATTCATGTTTCTTGAACTAGAGCAGACTGTCTGAGATATGTGTGACATCAATATCATATATTGATTCACATGTGCATGCGCATGCTTTTCTCAGTCTCTCTTATCAAGTGTCATAGCCATCATACTCCCTTAGGAGGGACAAATCACATATCTAACACTCACATTCTATCTCATGCGTCAAAGCCACCCAATCATCACTGTTATAACAACCCATGTTTCAAGATTGTGTTTGATGATGTCGAAGTGTACCCAATCACATTCAATGAGTGTAGTGATTTCAGGTCTAAGAATCACAATCACCACCATCACTATGAGAGATGACTCTGACTACCATGTCATGGTTCCATGTGTCATTCTCATGGTGGGTCTGTCTGATACACTATTCTCCAACATGTATCTATGTGTTTGGTTTGATATCATATATCATGACTAATGAGACACTACCATCAACCAACACACACACTAGTCTTGATGTGTCATTGTTGTCTATCAACCTTCCACAATGACATCTGAATAGGGACATAATAAGAATGTACATACTCTTACATCCGTATGATCTCATTGTTCAGGTCCTTAACCTAAAGACATACGTCATTGAGTATTGTCATTCTTTAGACATTCATTTTTCTCCATCATTTATCTCATAATCGATTGAGCTAGAATAAATTGGAAGCTTGACTTTGATATTTATCAAATCAATCATGACGTATGCCAATCCAATCTTCATATGATTGGCTCTCAACACAGTCATACCAATAGAATCCCACTTACACTTAGAGCCAATCACCTTTGAATCAAATTCTCAGTGATCTCTAAACAAGTCCCACATGTTTTTGATGTTCCAGTGCTAATCTAGTAAGTTAGCAACACTTTGCTTTAGTCAAAGTGAATATCAGTTGTTAAATGTAAATGTTCTGAGTAAAATTAAAAGCCATTTATTTCTAAAAGGGAATGTTGAGTATCCTTGTGTTATGAACATCGGAGGATACTATATGGATCTAGAAGTTCATATAGATGAACTTATAGATATTCCAACCATTGATGACATAGTAGAAATACTAAGTCAAACTATGGAGTTGCGATCATTTTCTATGATTTTGGAAGCTTGCATCAGTGTAACTGATTTACACTCAATTCTTCCTCTTATTACCATAGAACTAGTCCTTTAATATTTCACACGTACTTAAATAAGTTCTTTATGGTATTCTAGTAAATCTCACTAGAAGTAGAAAAACTTCCACTCATCATGCCCATTACATACGAGATAATTGTATGAGCATATCATATTGTCATGTCCAATACATACAAGATGATTGATGCATATATATTTTCTTGTCATGTCTAATACACATAAGATAATGGGATGATTAAATACATGATAGATCCAATTTTGAATGCATAAGGCATCTATCTATGTGTTCTGATTCTTCATAAGAATTTGGTCCACTAGGAAACTGAGAGACTAACTCCATATAATAGAGACAAGTTTTCTCCCACTGAATCTATGCATACTGAACTCTTCAGCACAGACTGCCAATGTATGCTCTCTCTTTATCAGGTCAAGATAATTTCAAGAACTATCTCTATAGGTCTCTATTCCTATCACATAGGACATTTCTATGTTATGTAAGGAATTTGAGAATCCATAACACTTGTGATTTTTAATCTCCTTTTATACATTTTATTTAGTGTAAAGCATGTTCTTTAGAAGAATTATAGAAGATTAGTTATTTGTTTGATGATCATTCTCTTACTATTTAGAGTATGATTCCTTTTTATTTAGACATCATTATCCCTTAATCATGAGTTCTCTATGATGCACTATCATAGTTACTCACAAGGTCCTCAAACATTTGGTTTAAGTATCTCATTCATTGATCATATCAAAGAATTAATACTTTTACCAAGTTTATTCTTCATTTATGATATTCTTGAACATTTCAAGATATTCATTGGTATTTCATTAAAGTCCATATCTGAAGTATTAGCATTTACTAAAATAGGTATGTATATACATCAATATGTATTATACCTAATAGAATAGTCATTCTCCCACTACTTCTAGTGAAGATTGGCTTGTCATCATGCCCAATAAACAAGACATTCATATCTCTTAATGGTTCATTAACCAAGAGAGTCTAGTTTATCCATCAACATGCAACCTAGAGATGAATTTCTCATTCATTTGTTTATATGATAATGCTAATTTATTGTTTGAGTCATCAATAACTTTTAGGTATCATTTATCTTATCTCATGCATATCAAGTACCATAAGATAAATAAGGCATTTTCTATAAAAGATCATATCTTTGAAATTGAAACATGAACTTTATTGATAGACATCCTTGTCATTACAAGATGTAGAAATAAACTATTTCTATTTATTGGCAAAAATGAAATAGTAGTTCATATCTCTATTAAATGCCCTTAGGGATGAAATAAACTAAAAGGTACTACTATCTATGTAGCAACACTTGCTCTAATGTTGATGAGTGTTCTTTCTTGGTCCTTTCATAAAGACCATCACTTCTTTTCAGATCTTGCACATCATATATGTTAGATTTATATCGTGGTATCATATATCTAAGATAAAGAAGCATTTTAAGTTTATTTCATGATACCTGAGGTGGAGACTTCTATCCCCTTGTTCTTCTTCTTTAGTTCATCTATGTAGAGAGGACAATTTCTCTTCTAATGTCCTGGCTCATGACAATGGTGACATTTGCCTCCCTTGTTCACCCCTCCCTTGGCTTTGAGAGTTGACGATGACTTGGGCTACTAGCTAGAATCAAAACCTTTCTTTGCTTCACCCTTGCCCTTGCCTTTAGACTTTCCCTTCTTTCTCCTGATCATCATCACAGATTTGGGTTTGTATTTCTTCATTTGTACCTCAGCTATCCTCAACCTGCCCAACAACTTTGTCAGTGGCTTGTCAAAATTGTTCATGTTGTAGTTCATCACAAACTGACTATAGGATTCTAGCAACGATTGCAGTATCACATTAGTAGCCAACTCTTAGTTCAGAGGGAATCCCACTCGAGTTAGGTTCTCCATATAACCAATCATCTTGAGTGTGTAAGGGCCTACTGGATCTCCTTCTATCATGATTCACTTGAACAATGCCTTGGAGACATCATATCTCTCTTGTCGTGCTTGGTCTTGATACATTTTCTTGAGATGTTGAACCATCTCAATGACGTCCATGTTCTCATGTTGTCTCTACAACTCATAGTTCATTGAGCACAACATCAAGCACTTCACATCAATGACATCCTCAATATGCTTCTTATAAGCATCCCATTCAGCCTTTGGTGCATTGGGAGCAGGTTCATCTGGTTCTGGTGTATCTAGGACATAGAGCTTTCACTCTTGAGTGAGAAAAATTCTCGATTTCCTAAACCAGTCATGGAAGTTTCTCCCACTTAGCTTGTCCTTCTCAAGGACCGATCACAATGAAAAGTGATTGTTATTGTTAGCCATTTATTCTACAAAAAGGAAATTTGCAATTTTAATCCAAAACTCTTTTGATTTGAATTGATTTGATTTGAAAATTGATGATATTAATTAGGTCTTTAATTAATTTTTGCTCCCATTATTTTGATCAAACTGATATCCCTCACCATCAATTTGGAAGATTGCAGCATACAACCTTCTAGTGAGCAAGATCTTGATTTCCTCTAAGTCATGGACCAGCTAGGGTTGTCACCCACAACAAGATTCTTTCAGGTAGGCAACTTTTGCCTATTGCATCTTATGCAACTCTTGATAGATGTCATGCACAACTCCTTGCCATGTTCATCTTTATGCTTCAAGGTGCTTGATCTGATCAAGGTCACCTTATTAAGTCCAACCCAAAAGACAACACAATGAATATGCACCCTGATAGGGTAGACCCACATATTCACCATCACACTTCCATGAGATAGATAGTACACCACGCTAGGGCATTCCCACACTTAGTCGATCAATATTTTCATGTGTGCTACTTTTGGAAGGCATCTTAAACTTAATATTTATGTTTGAGAGGTTTTAATATGCTTATATATGCATATGTGTATCCAATGACCACATATATAGTACACATCATATACATGCTATATCCCACAAATGAAAACATACAATAATGATAAAGCAATGATTATGGCCATCCTATTATAGTTCCTTGGAGCCATAAGGAACTATGGTCATCTAAGGTCTACATCACATGTAACCTGTTGTTGATGAAGATATGTGCTTTGACCGTTCTGGGTTGATCAACTCATCCTATGACTGATCAGCTTGCCTCCTGGCCAGTCGGTTGGTTGTCACCAAATGATTGTCTGGCTCCTCCAGATGGTCAGTTTGTCGGATCGTTGGGCTCCTCGTCAGGCCACCAACTACTCCTCAGTCAGTCATCTCGATCGATCAAGTGGTCATCTTTAGTCTTCATCATAACAAGAAATAAAACTGATCTACTTTTACATATATCTTTGTGAAACCTCGGGTTACATTCAAGGGGACAAAAGGTAGAAAAAAATCTCAAGTTATCTTGAGTTACATTCAAAATAGAAGAAGAGGGCTCGATGTGTAGACTGAGATGAAAATAGCCATAACCAACCACACACATGCACATAGGGTTTATAGGCCATAACCATGCTACATATCCACCATCAAAACCATTTTAGGGTGACACATATCAATTACATACATACCATATCATATATGTATATATTAGTTTGGGATCATGTGGTATTAATCATATATTCACATTATTCATTTAAATATTCACATCATATCCAATAAATAAAATACGATAAAACCAAAATCTGATCATATCGATTATCCCAAAACATATAGTATTAACCTGGCTTTGATACCACTGTCAGGTTTTACATGGTCAGAGTAGGCAACAAAAACAAACATTTTACTTGACAATAAACCCATAACCAGCAGGTTGCATCAACATCTATATAATGGGAAGGATGGTTTTAGCGAGATATACCTGGTCCTGAGGCTTGCTCAGCGACAATACCTCACACAATTAGTGCGGTCTTCAACCACCTATATTTGACGGTGTCTGTGCAGCTCCTGGTCTTGACCCAGACTGCAGTTGACAGTCGTCCTCCTGAGTGGAAAAAGTCTCCTGCCTCTATAGATAGTCCACACAGACTACTGGGAACTCTAGTTGTCCTGAAGAACAAACTAGAATGAGTTGTCCCCTTCTGTCGACGTATTAGTCACCGACACACTCTCCCACAATCAGTTGATTTTTTGTAGTTGTCTTTCCCTCGTCGTTCCTCCCTAGATGGGTAGAACTTGCTTGGGCTCTCTCGGTTACCACAGCCAGAGAGGACAATAACTTTGTAGAGAAATTGATGTTTTTAGTTGTTTCTCTGGAGAAGCCCCATGTACCCCTCTATTTATAGTAGAGGGTAGGGTTAGGGTTTCTAGTTTGTGTGGGAGTAGAAGGGTCCATAATTTCCATGAACAATTTGCAGTGCGGCAAGCAAACCAATCATTTCATAAATGAAACGGTCATTTGACAAGGTGAGCCAATCAGTTCACTAGTGAACTGGTCAGTTGGGAGTGTGAACTAGTCAGTTCACTTAGTGAACCAGTCATTTCACTTCCCAGACTTGCCTCCAATTGACTTTCCTTATTTGTTTCTAATTAACACAAAGATTAATTCTTGTCCCAATTGAATTGAACAAGTGAAATGATAAACCTTTTTCTCACAAATCGGGAAAATCCAACACTTCTCATTTAGACAAGTGAACCGATCAATTCACCAGAGTGAAATGGTCATCTCACTAGCCATGAGCCAATCAGTTCACCCAATGAACTGGTCGGTTGGTGGTCTAAGTTGTGCATAACACAGTCAATTCAGTACTCAATCAATCTGACACTCAAATCGGTTGGTACAACACTTGAACTTGATGATTCTGAGTCAATTGTATTGATTGAATGTTTGATTGAGTACCTAAACACTTTAGTAATCAATCCAAACATCATTCATGGATAAACTCACGTTCCAGGTGAATCCTTTGTGTGTGACCCTATAGGTCCCATTTCACATTGGTCGTGAATGTCCATAACTAGCTTATGACATCACAAGAAAGTAGTGGTGCCTAGTTGAACATCAGTGCTACCCAAGTGAAAAGGAAAATTGGAGAACAAATTTCAATCCCACAGTATGTGATTGGTGTTTCAGTGAATGTATAATTCATTTGTCTCTGATATCGTGAATGAACTCAAGGCATGGAGTTGTCATCCTTTCAATGTTCATTCATATTTCTTGAACTAGAGAAGACTGTATGAGATATGTGTGACATCAATATCATATATAGATACACAAGTGCATGCACATGCTTTTCTCAGTCTCTCTTATCAAGTGGCATGGACATCATACTACCTTAGGAGAGACAAATCCCATATCTATCAGTCATAGTCTATCTCATGCGTCAAAGCCACCCAATCATCACTGTTATAACAACCCATGTTTCCCCAAATGAGATGGGGAATTTCTCTGTCCCTCCCTCTTTTAGAATCGAGGCATCTTTTCTTCTTCTTTCCTTCTTGTCCTGCCTATTATGCTTTCATTCCTTTTTGTTGTCCATTTTCTTCTTGACCTACTCTTGTGGTAGGATTTCTTTGCCTTGGGGAAATCATTATTGTAGTGTCCTTTTTAGCCACACTTATAGCACCTTGTAGTAGAGGAGGAGGAGGGCTTTCCTTTAAAGTGCTTCACCTTGATGTGGTTAGCTTCATGATCACTAGGGGCTTCATCGTCACTTGTGGAGGGAGTGGCCTAGAAAGCAAGTTGTTGTTGAAGAATAATGGCATCCACTTGAGATTTGAAGCTAATAAATAAAGAAGACTTCTTATTCAAGACATAGTTTCTATAATTTCAAGTTGTACTCCTGTTTTGTTCCTCTTTTATTTCTTTTAAACATTTCAAGGATGAGTGAAATAAAAAGAGAAGTGAAAACATTTATTCAACATTTTAAGTTAATTGCAACACATGATGGCAGATGTATAAGAGAAAATGTATTTTTGGTTTTCTTTTGTTTTTCCCACTTTATTTTTGTTGGTATGTATGTCCTAAGAGACAATCATATGATGATTGGATTGGCATATGTCATGATTGATTTGATAAATATTAGAGGTATGCTTCCAATTTATTCTAGCTCAATCGATTATGAGATAAAATGATGGAGCAAAATGAATGTCTAAAGAATGACAATACTCAATGACGTATGTCTTCAGGTTAAGGACCTAAACAATGAGATCATACAGATGCTAAGAGTATGTACATTCTTGTTATGTCCCTAGTCAAATGTCATTGTGGAAGGTTGATAGACAACAATGACACATCAAGACTAGTGTGTGTTGGTTGATGATAGTGTCTCATTAGTCATGATATATTATATCAAACCAAGAACACAGATACATGTTGGAGAATAGTGTATTGGACAGACCCACCATGAGAGTGACACATGGAATCATGACATGGTAGTCAGAGTCATTTCTCATAGTGATGGTGGTGATTGTGATTCTTAGACCTGAAATCATTGCACTTGTCCAATGTGATTGGGTACACTTTGACATCATCAAACGCAACCCTGGTCCAATAAAAAGAGAAGAAATAGGAGAAATATTTGAGGAATAAAGCTTCATCTTTTTTGGCATTGAAAAGAAAGATAAAGGGTGTGTTCAGAGTTGCAACCACATTTTGTTTTGTGAAAAATGGGGAAAAAGACCAGTGAAGCCATAGTGGATTCTAAGCAATACATTGTTGGATGTAAAAGAAAACATAAAATACAATCATAATTAGAGATTGGGTCTGGTGATGTAGTTATAGATGAGGAAGGATTAGAACCCTCATTCTACCCTATAATCGGTATCAAGTGCATCTATGAGATGAAAGACTAAGCAATTTATACTTTTTTTCATGGAAAACAAAATAATAATAAAACATTTTTTTATTTGTGGGAGGGATTTTAGGGCTAGATATCTCCGTTCCTTTCCCTTAATTGCCCCAAAAATCCTAATTTTGGTGTGTATTGGGGTCCTAATCACCTCAAGACCTCCCATGGAGGGGATCCATCATTGGCGCTTAGGATCGATGTGTAGGATTTTAGAGGATGACTAGCAACTATGCACTTCTACATACTAAATTTTAATTTTTCAGAACTAGTAAAAGTGATAGTAATAGAAACTATAGATAATAGATTAGACGGAGTAAAAGATCAGGTCATATGCAGTAGTTATAGATTATAAATTACATAGATAGTAGATTCAGCAGTTAGATGTAGTAGTTTACTATTCTATAAAATCTTGTAGGATAGGTGGTGATGAAGGAATGATCTTATAATCAGGGGAAATACAAAAATAAAGAGAGAGGTAGTCATTTATCTAGCTTCAGGAGAGACGAAAGGTTCCTAGAATTTATTGGATATCAGGGTCTATCTATAGTCCAGGATTAGGGTTTGGGATTCTGGGAAGAAGCTTTTGGAAGAGGTGGCAGATCTCCCTGATGTGCCATGCTTGGCATGCGGAATGAGGTGATCTACCCATGTGTCACTGATTGTTGGATGCAAATTTCTCGGGTGTCCTCTGAGTGAAAAAAGGATTTCCTCATTTTTCCCAGTAATTTAGGAATGTTCTGGTTAAAATGGAAAAAAATTGCTCAGAAAGACAAGTAGGAGTTATCTCTAATATTTATCTCAAAAAAGGTAATTGAAAAGGGAATATTTATTTCTTGACAATTCAACTGGGGAATTTATGAAAAGATAGCCTATTTAAGGTGGAACTGAGGAACAAATTTCTCTCCCAATTTGAAAGAAGCTTTCTTTGCATAAGAGCCCAAACTGGGTGAAACTGGTTAAAATGGAAAAATTTAATGGGTGGAAAATATGGAAAAAAGTGAATATGTGGAAATTGGGTAGAATGTGGAACGAATTTCATCATTAGCCAGAGAATTCACATTTATCATGAATTTTTGCTGAGTGAGCAAAAATGGGGTCTCAACACTCATCAAATCAAGATGAGTGATCGAGAATATAATCAAGTCCTTCAAATTTGGGCATCTCAACAAACATCCTCATTTGTAGCTTCATATGTTCAGATGTGATGCACGTCCAATTCTTCTACAACCTATATAGCTATATCTGCAAACTCAGGTTTGTCATTTTAGATACTTGATTCTGGTACAAATGATCATATTATAGGTATCTAGTCTATTATTCAATATATCCACCACAATAGTTATTACCTATAAAGTCACCATTTCAAATGGATCTGCAATTGTTGTTCATGACACTGGGACCATCTTGCGCCTTCCTCATACAACTTGCCTCAACCCTTTTTATTTGTTCCTTGCTAGTTTGTTGTTTATAAGTAAATTAATACACACTCTTTGTTCCTCCATCACTTTTGATCACAATCATTGTTCTATATTGGACCTTCAGAAACAGGTGGTTATTGGTGGCAGGTAGGAGGAAGTTGTTCTCTACTATCTACGTAGGGCACTAAATTCTAGCATGGTTGTGTCTCATATGCACAACCACATTCGCCTTGGTTACTTATTTCTTGAGAATCTTTGCAATTTACATACTCAATTTTTTTATTCAGATAAACTTGATTGTGAAGCTTACCAACTATTCCATATATAGATGCAACACATGAAGACTCTATCTTTGATATTGTTCACTTAGATCCTTGGTGACCTAGTAGGCCTCCTACAAACTTGGGTTTCAATATTTTGGTACTTTTATTGATGGATTTTATAGAATTATATGGTTTTATCTCATGTTCTAATATTTTCTCTATTGTGAAATTTTTTTGTCTTGAAATTCAAACACAATTCTCTAAAAGTATTTGCATTTTTGTAACTAACAATGCAAAAGAGTACTCTAGTAGTGCATTCACCTCATTTCTTTCCAAAGAAGGAATTGTTCATCAATCTTCTTGTGCTCATTCTCCTCAACAAAAGAAGATAGCAGAATAAAAGAATAGGAACATTATTGAAACAATGAGAACTCTTCTTCACCATATGAATGTTCCCTATAGTTTTTGTGGAGAAGTTGACCTCGTGGATACCTATATCATTAATTGTATTCCTTCATCCTTTTTTAATAATCAAATCCCATTTCTTATTTTGTATCCTAACTTCCTTCTAAATAGTGCCCCCCCTAAAATTTTTGGGTATGTTAGTTTTGTCCATGAATTAAGTAATAGACATGACAATATCAGTTCTTGATTAATGTAGTGTGTAATTATTCCAAGATTAAAAAGGGGTATCTTTGTTATAATCCAACCACATATCATTTTCTAGTTTGTGATGATGTCACATTTTTCAAAGACACCACTACCTTTGGAAAATCCAAAAAGACCTCTCAAAGTTCTCCACAAACTGAAGACATCCCATATTTTTCACTTGTCATCGATCCTACACCAATTCCATTACTTGATTCTAGTGGCCAATACATAGGTCTAGGGCACCAATTATACAAGTTCTCTGGATAACTTTGAACATCTACAAGATGGCAAGGTATCTTTCAATCCTCCTCCAATACTCGTTGCCTCTAGAGGTTGTACATATCCCAATGATCTACCTATTGTTCTAATAAAAGGGAAGTGTTCATTCAATATCCATTCTATATCTAATTTTTCCTATGGAGTTGTACATATCCCAATGATCTGCCTATTGTTCTAATAAATAGTTTCACTATCATACCAGACATGAAACAACAACAAATTCACAAGCAATAAATTATCAATGGGAGGTTCGAGTTCTACACCCCTCCAGATAGAGTAGAAAGGTTCTAACCTTATACAACACCATTTTGCATATACCAAAGACCTAAACATCCCCTTCAATTCCAATCCGCTCTCATGGTCAGGGAAACAAAACTACAAAAACATCTCCTTATTTCAATGTATACCTTCCTAGTGTGTACAAGAAGCATAAGACATACATACAGATGGCCAATCAAGCATATATGTACAATAAATAATGATGTGTCCATAGGGCAATTATTGAACAAATATTAAGTAAGAAAATTTGTTGTTCTACAAAGCATGACATGGGAGTTACTCCCCCATGCCCAAGAAAGTTGATCTACTTGTCCATAGTTGTAGAAAGTAGATATAAGCAGTACAAAATAGGGCTACCCATCATAAAACAAGGAAATAAACTTGGATATCTATAGAAGAATTAGGATAGAGTTGGAACTTCAGTGAAAGAGTCAAAACTCCATCCCTTCTACCTAAATCTCTTTAGAAAGCTTCACTTTAGAGTGGAAAGAAGAGAACAGAGGAGATCCCTACTGCAAGTGTCTGAGAAGAAGGAAGAAGAAGAAGTTTCTCTCCCAAGAAACCATCGTTTCTCTCCTTAAATGCCTCCAATTGATCTTGACTCTTCCCTACTCTATTTATGCTCTAAAATGTCTAAACTAGTTTGTGGTAACTATTCCAAGATGTCTTGTGGTCATATATATAAGTGTGGGGTATTTACATTCGTGTTTAAGTGAAATGTGAAGATGACACTGTGTAGTTTTAGATACACGGAGTATCACCTATGAATCCTTCAATTATAACCGATCTAATGAGAGAAACATGACATGTCATCAGTTTGACACTGTGTTGGTGGAAGTCAATAACTTTTGAAAATTTTTGAACTTAGATTTTACACTACAACATGTTGTTTTGATATCTCCACACTCCATGTTGTTCATCTCGACATGGCGTGTCAAAATTTTGTTGGGTTTTGTGGAGGCGACATGTGCAATGGATCTCCTCGACAATAGTGTATTTGGAAAGAGAGTGTAGGGATATACCTCATCTCGAAGCAAGTCTGACGACATCCCTTGGCATAGTGATGTGTGTCTCTCCGACTATGCACAGACACTCCTCAGCTGTTATGAATGTATCTGAGCTTAATCAGTAAGTTAGGGTTTATGTGGAAGATTACATGATTTATGAGATTTATAATTACTTAAACATGATTAATGATGATATCTCAATCATGATATGTTAAACATAATGAGAACCCCAAGTATGCTATCTCTTTGTATAATTAGGGTTTGAGAAAATATAAACCCTAGTCGGCTGAAATCAGGGTTTTCACCAAATAGGCCCATGTTGGGTAGGAATGAGAGAGGTATGCAAAGGAGAATGAAAATGGTAGTTGAAGGCTATGATAGCACGGCCGTGGTGGGTAGCACATCCATGGTGGGTCGTTGGAGGCACGGGCATTCTAGGCCACATGGCTATTTTGAAAGAATTGAATTATTGACCAACTTTTATACTCATATATGATGAAACCAATGCACCACGTCCGTGGTAGGAAACACGGCTATGCTGGGTCCATATTTGCATGGTCGTGGCAGCTTGCATGGTCATTCTGGGGCATTTACTCTTCAACTAACATTTATGTAGAATTCTAGATAGCGGTGCACTATTCGATTTTTATTTATTAAATGGAAGCTTGGAATGATCACAAATTTTAACTGAATCTTTGTAACTCAATTATACAAAAATTTCTTCTCATAATTTTTGGAGAAGGTTTGATCTCTAGAATACATGAATTACATTAACTTTTTTATGATAGAAAAATCTGCTGAAATAAGAAAAAGTTTAGTGAGGGGCCAATGTGCAATTCATCCAAGAAGCTTAATTGCTCTATATGGTCAACCTAACACACTAGGAGCTCTCATAATTCGTGATTCATTCCATAGAAACAAAATCCTAGAGAGAGAGGGAGAGTTAGGGTTTGAGAGGAGAAAGTGGTGGAATTGTTGATCTAGGGTTTCTCTATCCGAGATATGATGAAATTAAGTAAGTTTAGCTTCTTTGCATAGACTTTAATGGTGAATCTTCTCTCACATGACAAGATTACATCCCACCTATGATTTGATCCGAAATAGTATCAAAATTTCCCCTTTTCTCACTCTTTCTTCATAATCCCTCATTTCTAGGGTTTCTGAGTTGAAAGGAAGAAGAATCAGGTGAATTGCTAGGGATTTGATATGAGATCAAGATTTTTAGGGATGAGCTATGTTTTTAAGGTGTTTTCACACATTAGTGTAAGTGGGAACTTCCTTTAAACAGTACATTTCATGAAAATTGGTTAAATCATCCATAATCTTTAATTGCTTAGTATGTGACTACAAACCCTGAATTGTATGTTTGATCTAAGTTGTTGCAAAATGATATGAAATAGATTCTTCCTTTGTTTGGATGAATTTCAGATGATAAAATCATATTATAAATGTATATAATACATCCTAATGAGAATTCCCTAAGTATTCTAAGAGGTTATAAGAGTAAATTGAAATATAAGGAATTTGTCTATGACTGAAATTGTTGTATAATTAAATAGAGAAATGTGTTTATCTAGATCCCCTTGGTTATGAATGATTGTTTATCTGAATGCATAGCACATATATGTCAGATACTATCTTGGATTTTGTTTACTGTGAATAGTGTTTGTTTGATATCTCAATAAAGAGGGTGAAACCCTAGATACAAGGAAAGTTGGATATTTGCAAATAGATATTGTGAAATCCATTTGAAGGGATTTTCTTGACATGATAGATTTTATTTATTCAATTTTATTCTTGATGCATGATATCTTAGTGAATGGCATGGGAACCCAAATTCAGCTAAGATCCAAGGTTTCATACATATATTGAGTGTATATGATTTGTAGAAAGCAGTCTTTATTTAGTGAATGTTTATGTCACATGAAATCCTTACGAGAGCCATGTGATAAGTGAATGAGGAAAATGAAACCCTAAGGATAGGGTGTTCAATGAATCAAGTATTGTGATATCAATGTTCTCAGTGTGAGATTTGGTGACGCTTAACAGTTCAGTTGTGGTAAATGTTATCAGATGGTCTATGAAAAGAATGGTTTATAAAGCAAAACTAAGATATGTTGATGTGATGATTGAATTGTGAATATAAAGAGTGAATTAGACATTTAGATGCCATGAGCACTGTAGAATACTCACAAGATGAGGCATGTGTTGTGGGGAGGAAACGGTTTCCCGACTGGAGGTAGTCTAGTTTGAGGTAAGTCGGAGCACACCAGTAGGGTGTGGGGGTCTTGACCAGTAGGACAGATTCCTTACAGTTGTGTGGTACCCAACACCAACCGGGGATGTTGGTGGTACATGTGATACATGTTGTAAGTGATCAGTGGTCAGTAGGTCCAATGATCTACAGTAAGCATGAGGGCTTTGACTCACCACCTGAGTATCTAGGTTGAGAGGTGGAGTCTGAGATATTTATCTTCTCCCATGAGCTGTTGAGAGGTAGATGTGTCGAGGCCCGCTGTAGCCGGGGTCTTACTCGAGATATAGGCTTAGGAACCCAGGCATGCTTCTAAGCCTTGTATAGTGAGATCATAGTTTGTTGTGATTCTTTCACATGTTGTGGTACACCTCGTGTGGGTTCAAGGCATAATAAGATGAATGAGAGGTTAAACAAGTGTATACAGTTATTCAATTATTCTTTGTATTTTTCTGAATTATTATTCCTCTTTATGATCAATCAAGCATTTCATATATTGATTCACTCTTGTAGATATCTAGAGTATCCTTCCATATTTATGATGGTCAATTATTAGACTCTTTAAAGCTTACTGTTGTTATAATTGATATGAGTTTCTCAAAAGTATATCTATAATTATATCAGTGTTTTAGATTGTTTCTTTGAAGTACTCATTCACTGAGCGAGTAGGCTCACCCCTCTACTCACAATTTTTAGGGAAACCAAGTGGACTTGAAGAAGGTCAAAGCATTAGAGTAGATCTACCACATGAGTTAAGTATGAGATTAGTTAAGTTCAGTCGGTCCCTGTCACTCTAGGTCCTTGTGTAGATGTGAGAGAGTTGTAAATGATGTTTGTGTCTTCGTTTCCTTAACAAGAGAGAATGCATTTGATTATCATGTCGTATGTACATGGAAGTGTGAGAAACATAATGAATGTATGGATGTGTATCATTAATGTTGAGATCATATTAGAGTAATCAAGGTTTAATTCTCTTGTAAAGTTTGTTTATGTGACTCAATGTGAGAAAACAAAGAGTTTGAAAAAAAAAGTTCGGAGTGAACTTTGTATTAAGTATAATCCTCAAAAGCATGCCCTAATCTCATGATTAGTGGTAATCGTGGGATGCGCGTGTGACAAGCTTGGTATCAGAGCTTAGGATGAGTCGTCAGGGACCATTAGGATAGAAAGTTAGAGTTATAAGTGTGGCAGATAGGTGGTGATGTGTCTTTAGCTCTGGGAGGTCTGAGTATTTAGATACCCTGGCATGGTAACTGAATACTTAGATTGACCAGTATCAAGCTACTCTGTCTATTCTTCTCTGGATGCCCTGGCCAAGTATGTAGAGGAAGGATGGAATAGAGAGAAACCCTAGAAATTTTAGGGTTAGGAGACCAAAAAGTAATGAAGGAGTAAGAGATTAAACATAGAATGCGATACAACTCTTGCTTTATACTGCCTCCTTGATTGGAGATCAATAGAAATGCTCTTATATGTATGAATCCATATTATCAGTTTGTAGAATATATATGGTTCTTTTATATTGTTGTGTATTATGAAGTGATTCAGTTATTGTTTATATTCTTTGCATCAAGTAGATCAGAACTTATGCTTAAATAAATTTTCCCTAAGTGGATATTCTTTCCACATGTTTGAGATTAATAGGAGTATGTTAATCTTGAGTAGCTCTTGGCTTCAGGACTACAGGTTCAGCCTGGTCTAGCTGGCAGGGTGTGTTACTGGGATCTAATGACTCCTATTATAAATATAATAGGAGTAGACTCTGGATAAATTAGACACACATCATAGTGAGAATGTACATACACTAAGATGTTGAAACATATGGGAAAGATTAGAATAGCTAAGAATCAGTACGAACTGATATCTGAGATCCAACTTTGGGGCCTCATATGAGAAACCCTTAATTGGGAATAAAGGAACACGACATAAGGGTTCAGATTAAGTTTAATTATTAGTATTATATGAACTCTAAATATGAAATATGGAAATGATATGAGAAAATTATGTAAGGGGCCAAGATAGTAAGAATCAATCTTGAGGAATGGATTATATAACTGAGTACAATACTTTTATGTACTCCAAAGCAAAGGGAAAATAGAATAAAAGAGTTTTGTATATGATAAGTACATAGAAGTGAAGAGTCTTCAGAAGAGTTAAAGTGAAGAGAACTAGATGAACATTTAAATCATAAAACTAGGATAAGAAACTTAGTTGAAACAAAGAAAAATGTTGGAAATGATGAGCTTGATTAAGGAACGAGGATTACATCATATAATTGAGAGCATGAAATGTATACCTTTATTATGAAGTTTAATACATTCATCCTTACTACCTTTGGATTCTAAGTCTCAATAAAATAACAAACTAATTTCTAAAATAAGAACAAAAGTGTAGCTTAGCAAATGAATAATCCATACAAAGGTAGACTATATTCAGGAAGGAAAAACTTGATTGAAAGAGAAATTATGTTTCACCCATGCATGAGTCGTTTGATTTAAAATGAAGGATATGTGATGTATTAAACATGAGGTGAAACTAGTAGAGAGATTATTGATTTAGAATTTCAACTTCACATTAGTAAAAGGATAAAAAGAAATATGTGCAACATGGTATACATGATCATACATATGAATAAGCAACATGATCATAAGAGAAAAGTAGAACTTAAAGATGACAGGTGGAAGAGTAGTATATGGTAAGAGGATTATGGAAAGTAATGAAGGGTTTGAAGCATGATGGAGTAATATAGATTATAAAAGAAAGAGATTGCGACATTCAAGCAAGTGCTAATTAGTCAAGTATCCTTGTTGATACTAATTAAACCTACATACAAGAAATGTAATAAGGGAATGTTTGAAGATAAGAATTCTTCCTTAATGAGAGCAATGTGGGATGAAGTGATAAGAAAATGAATCATATATGATGCATAACCACCATGTTAGAGACATCTAGTGAATGTAATAATGACAAACAATATGATGATGAAACCCTAACATGGTAAATTGAGAATGTAATCTATCTGAATGGCCAAGTAAGAAAAAGGAAATTCAAGTGATAAGATAAGGAAGACTTTAGTAAAACTTGTGAGATCCAAAGTTTGAATTTCAAATTAAGAGAGTAAAGTCACATCACAATAACATCATGCTATTGATAAGGACCAAACCCTAGAATGTTTAGAGTTGTAGTAGTTCAAGGGATGTCACTAGTGATTTGACCTTGAATACTAGCATCTCTATAAAACAAGATCATGAGATTTGCACTATGAGAAGTAAACTAGCACTGATAGTAATCCAAGGTTTAAAGATAGCTAATGTGAAAGGTAGATAAACAATATGAAAATGATTCAGAGTAAAGAGTAAGATATAAATTTGAAATGTAACAAGTGTGTTTTGAACAAAATGAGAAATACAATATGAGTGAAGTGTGATATGAGATAAATTCTTGCAGTGATAGAAAGAATGATGAATAATCTATTTGTACATTGTATGTTTCAATTTTAGGAATGTTTAATCTACAAGATTAAAATGAGAAGGATAAGTAGCAAAAAGTAAGTAGTGGTGAATGAGGAGAGAGATAAGAGAAAACAATGGCTTTTAGTAATATGTGAATTTGTTTTTAGAAGTATAATTTGTTGATGGTATATTAAGGGATGTAAATTAGTTCTACTTATGATTTCGGTGTACATGTGCAAGCAATATGCTAATTAAAGGTGTCTGATAGTTGTAGTCATTCATACCAGTAATTCATCTTAGTATTGTACAATTGTGGTATGGTGATATGGGTTTAATAATGATGGAACAAATGAAGGATTAGCCTGAATAAGGTAGTCTTACCTATTCACTCATATGAATAGAAGGGATGATAACCATATTGTATTGATATGTAACCCTAATGAGGTATAGCTTGTTATACATAGCTTTAATATAACTAAGTGATGGTAATTGGGTATGAATAGTTCTTGAATGACTAATACAATCATGGAGTACTCTGTTACTGTTGTTGAAACCCTAGTATGCTAAAACATGATGGTTACACCTTGAATTATGTGTGGGTTCATACTTAAGAATAGTATGGAATGTGATGGTGATGCTTCACCTTATGCATCCATGATCCAATGGGGATGATGTGAATAGTATTGTACAATTGTTGTTGAATCTAGTCTTCCAACTCAATACTATTTTGCTATTTGAGTAGCACAATAGTAAAATTCAAAACAACATGGTGAACTCTCTTTTGTGACTTAGAGGTAATACACAACAATAGTACATATTGAGTCGTATGAATTGAGATAGTTGGATCAGATTATCAATGTTGAGGTAACACCTCAAGAGTATGAAAATTTTGAAGTGGTTGTTTCTCTCTCTATCCTATGATTGATTGTGACATAGAGAATTCGTTTGTTATCATTGAGCAGCCATGATTTAAACATGTTGTGATTAGAAAATAAATAAAGGACTTAATGTTGAAAGATACATTCAAGTATGAAATATAAGAATATAATAACATGTAAGATATCAGAAGCTTAAAATAAACCTTGAAAGTACTTTGTTTGCATATTTATGTTTCGGTGGTGAAACTTTTTTAAGGGGGGAAGAATTGTTATGACCGTATCTGAGCTTAATCAGTAAGTTAGGGTTTATGTAGATGATTACATGATTTACTAGATTGATAATTACTTAAACATGATTAATGATGATATCTCAATCATGATATGTTAAACCTAATGAGAAACCCAAGTATGCTATCTCTTTGTATAATTAGGGTTTGTGAAAATATAAACCCTAGTCAGCTAAAATCAGGGTTTTCACCAAATAGGCCCATGTTGGGGAGGAATGAGAGAGGTATGCAAAGGAGAATGAAAATTGTAGTTGTAGGCTAGGATAGCATGGACGTGGTGGGTAGCACGGCCGTGGTGGGTCGTTGGTGGCACGGGCATTCTAGGCCACACGGCTGTTTTGAAAGAATTGAATTATTGACCAACTTTTATACTCAAAAATGATGAAACCAATGCACCTCAGTCATGGTAGGAAGTAAGGCCATGTTGGGTCCATCTTAGCAAGGTTGTGGCAGCTTGCATGGTTGTTATGGGGCATTTACTCTTCAACTGACATTTCTGTAGTATTATGGATAGCATTGTACTATTCGATTTTTAATTATTTAATGAAAGCTTGGAATGATGTCAAATTTTAACTGAATCTTTGTAACTCAATTATACAAAAAAATATAAATTCTTGTAATTTTTGGAGAAGGTTTTTTCTCTTAAATATACGAATTACAATAACTTCGTTATGACAGAAAAATCTGTTGAAATTAGAAAAAGTTTAGTGAGGGGTCAATGTGCAATTCACCCAAGTAGCTTAATTGCTCTATATGGTCAACCTAATACACTAGAAGTTCTCATAATTCATGATTCATTCCAGAGAAATGAAATCCTAGAGAGAGAGGGAGAGTTAGGGTTTGAGAGGAGAAAGTGGTGGAATTGCTGATCTAGGGTTTCTCTATCTGAGATATGATAAAATCAAGTAAGTTTAGCTTCTTTGCATGGACTTTAATGGTGAATCTTCTCTCACATTTCAAGATTTTGTCCCTCCTCTGATTTGATCCAAAATAGTATCAAAACTTCCCCTTTTCTCACTCTTTCTTCATAATCCCTCATTTCTAGGGTTTCTAAGTTGAAAGGAAGAAGAATCGGGTGAATTGCTAGGGATTTGATATGAGATTGAGATTTTTAGGGATGAGTTGTGTTTTTAAGGTGTTTTCACACCTTAGGGTGAGTGGGAACTTCCTTTAAATAGTATATTGCATGAAAATTGGTTAAATCATCCATAATCTTTAATTACTTAGTATACGACTACAAACCCTGAATTGTCTGTTTAATCTAAGTTGTTGCAAAATGATATGAAATGAATTCTTCCTTTGTTTGGATGAATTTCAGATGATAAAATCATATTATAAATGTATACAATACATCCTAATGAGAATTCCCTAAGTATTCACAGTGGTTATATGAGTAAACTGAAATATAGGGAATTTGTCTATGATTGAAATTGTTGTATAATTAAATAGAAAAATTTGTTTATCTAGATCCCCTTGGTTATGAATGATTGTTTATCTGAATGAATAGTACATATATGTTAGATACTATCTCGGATTTCATTTAAGGTGAATAGTGTTTGTTTGATATCTCAGTAAAGAGGGTGAAACCCTAGATGCGAGGAAAGTTGGATATTTGCAAATAGGTATCGTGAAATCCATTTGAAGGGATTTTCTTGACATGATAGACTTTATTTATTCAATTTTATTCTTGATGCATGATATCTCAGTGAATGGCATGGGAACCCAAATTCAGTTCAGTTCCAAGGTTTCATACATATATTGAGTGTATATGATTTGTTGAAAGCAGTCTTTATTCAGTGAATGTTTATGTCACATAAAATCCTTATGAGAGCCATGTGATAAGTGAATGAGGTAAATGAAACCCTAAGGATAGGGTGTTCAATGAATCAAGTATTGTGATATCAATGTTCTCAGTATGAGATGTGGTGATGCTTAACAGTTCAGTTGTGGTAAATGTTATCATATGGTCTATGAAAAGAATGGTTTATAAAGCTAAACTAAGATATGTTGATGTGATGATTGTATTGTGAATGTAAAGAGAGAGTTAGACATTTAGATTCCCTGAACACTATAGAATCCTCATAGGATGAGGCATGTGTTGTGGGGAGGAAATGGTTTCTCGACTGGAGGTAGTCCAGTTTGAGGTAAGTCGGAGCACACCAGTAGGGTGTGGGGGTCTTGACCAGTAGGGCAGACTCCTTACAGTTGTGTGGTACCCAACACCAACCGGGGATGTCGGTGGTACATGTGATACATGTTGAAGTGATCAGTGGTCAGTAGGTCCACTGATGCACAGTAAGCCTGAGGGCTTTGACTCACCACCTGAGTACCTAGGTTGAGAGGTGGAGTCTGAGATATCCAGACGCTCCCATGAGTCACCGAGAGGCAGACGTGCCGAGGCCCACTATAGATGGGGTCTTACTCAAGATATAGGCTTAGGAACCCGGGCATGCTTCTAAGCCTTGTACAGTGAGATCGTAGCTTGTTGTGATTCTTTCACATGTTGTGGTACACCTCATATGGGTTCATGGCATAATAAGATGAATGATAGGTTAAACAAGTGTGTGCAGTTATTCAATTATTCTTTGTATGTTTCTGAATTATTAGTTCTCTTTATGATCAATCAAGCATTTCATATATTGATTCACTCTTGTAGATATCTAGAGTATCCTTCCATATTTATGATGGTCAATTATTAGACTCTTTAAAGCTTACTGTTGTTATAATTGATAATAGTTTCTCAAAAGTATATATGTAATTATATCAGTTCTTTAGACTGTTTCTTTGAAGTACTCATTCACTGAGCGAGTAGGCTCACCCCTCTACTCACAATTTTTAGGGAAAATATGTGGACTTGAAGAACGTCAAATCATCAGAGTAGATCTATCACATGAGTTAAGTATGATATTAGTTAAGTTTAGTTGGTCCCTGTCACTCTAGGTCCATGTATAGATGTGAGAGAGTTGTAAATGATGTTTGTATCTTCGTTTTCTTAATAAGAGAGAATGCATTTGATTATCATGTCATATGTACATGGAAGGGTGAGAAACATAATGAATGTCTGGATGTGTATCATTAATGTTGAGATCATATTAGAGTAATTAAGGTTTAATTCTCTTGTAAAGTTTGTTTATGTGATTCAATGCGAGAAAACAAAGAGTTTGAAAAAAAACGTTGGGGGTGAACTTTGTATTAAGTATAATCCTCAAACTCATGCCCTAATCTCATGATTAGTGGTAATCATGGGATGCGGGTGTGACATCATCCATCTTCCAAACACAGGCATCTGAGCATCTGCATCTCTACTATGTCCACACAGATGGACTGGAACTCCACATCATGCTTTATAAGATGGCGGGAAGGAGGGGCCTTCTGCTTGACGATGTGCTAGCGTTGGTTCCTCTCCTTCTCTCTCGCTAGGGGACGATGACAGATAGGGTTCACGTACAAGAGCGTAAACTCAGTGTAAGCGTATATCTCAAAGGTCGGACATCATGCCCCTATAAATAGTAGATGAAAGGAAGTAGGGGGTTTGTTAAAATGAGTCACTCATGGACAATTACAAAATATTATGGAATCACTTAATTAACCAATTAATGACATTAATTTATTAGCTAATTTTCATTATCCATAAAAAGTTAATCGCACTATATCAGGCAACTGACTTAATAGTGGAATCTAATTAATTGGCTTAAACACTTTAACCAATTAACTCAGATTATATTCTAATATTATTATAGCAGATTACCTAAACATTTTAGTAATCAATTCGATTCGGAAAATTTCCAATCATGTCCACAATTATATTCCTATTCCAATCACATCCTATGTGTGTGACTTGGTAGGCTCCACATTACATTGGCAGTGATATTTATAATGGTATTATGATTTCACAAGCAACTATTGGTATCCATCAAGACTTCATTCTACCCAAGTGATTGGAGAAGTTGGAGAACAACTTAACCTATCATCTGTCACTAGTGTTAAAGTGAATGTATAGTTCCTTTATCTCTGATATCTGGATTAACTCAAGGCATGGAATCATCATCATCTCTAACATTCAATCTATGTTCCTTAAACTAGAACAAAGTATTTCAGATATGTGTAGGCCCAATATCACATATTAACTAACACCAGAATGACCATGCATTTCTCAGTCTCACTTATCAAGTGGCCAGGATATCAAACTTGTGTAGTAGGAACAAATCTCATCTACATCACTCACAGTCATCCCCATGTGTCATAGTGCACCCAAGCACCACCTTTTTGGAAAGCCTTACCCAGGATCATGGTTGATTATGTCAAAGAACATCAAACTACATGTGATGAGTGTAGTGATCTCAGGTCTAAGAACCACAATCACCACCATCACTATGAGAGATGACTCTGACTACCATTCATGGTTCCATGTATCACTCTCAAGGTGGGTTTGTCAGATACACTATGCTCTAACAAGTATCTATGTTCTTGATTTGATATCATATATCTTGAATAATGAAATTTTGTCATCAACTAACACACACTCTAGTCTTAGGTGTTATTGTTGTCTATATTCCTTCCACAATAACATCTGAATATGGACATAATAAGAATGAATATACTATCGACATTCATATGACCTCGTCATTCAGGTCCTCAACCCAAAGACATGCATCATTGAGTGATATCATTCTTTAGACATTTATTGTTTTGTATCATTATCTCTTAACTAAAAAACAAAATAAATTGGAAGATTTCCTTTATTATTAGTCAAATCGTTTACAAGATATTCCATTAAGATCATCATATGATTGGCTATCTGTTTATATATACCAATAGAATTTCACTTACACTTAGAGGCAATCCATTATGAACTTAATCCCAAGTGATCTAACATGACCTTCAAGCATTTGTTGTAAAAGTTCTTTTTTAAAGGGGTCAGCCACATTGCTCTCAGTTGGTACTCTACAAATCTTCACATCTCCTCATTGTATGATTTATCGTATGAGATGTAATTGCCTTTGTATATGCTTGGAAAGCTAATGCGATCTAGGTTCCTTATCTTGCATTGTAGCTCCATTGTAACAATATAGCTCAATTGTCTCACTGATTCTTGGAACCACCTCAAGTTCAGAGACAAACTTCTTGATCCAAACAACCTCCTTTGCTGCATTGGATGCAACAATATACTCAACCTCTATTGTAGAATCCACAAGTGTCTCTTGCTTGGAACTCTTCCATCTCACAACTCCATTTTTTAGGCAAAACACAAATGCAGACTATGATCGATAATCATCTTTGTCAGTTTGGAAGCTTTCTTCATTGTCACCCTTTACCACCAACTCTTCCTCTTTGTTGGAGACAAGGAACTAATTCTTGAGTACTTAAGGATGTTATTCATGGCAGTCTAGTGACCTTCACTGGGATCTGAGTGATATATTCTCATCTTGCTCAAAGCATGTGAGACATTTGGATGAGTACATAACATTGCATACATGATAGACCCAATTGCAGAAGCATATGGAATCTTAGTCATGCACTCCCTTTCTTCGCAAGAATTGGGACATTGAGCTCTAGAGATGGTAACACCATGAGACATGGGAAGGTGTCCTCTCTTTGAGTTTTCCATGTTGAATCTCTTAAACACTTTGTTATTGTATGTGCTATGACTTAGTCCAAGAATCCTTTACATCTATCTCTATAGATCTTGATTCCTAGAATGTAGGATGCTTCTCCTAAGTCTTTCATAGAGAATGTATTTCCTAGCCAGGTCTTTACTTTTTGTAAATTAGGGATGTCATTCCCCATCAATGGTATGCCATCCACATACAATATGAGGAATACAATCATGCTCCCAGTTACCTTCTTGTAAACACACAATTCATCTTCATTTTGACTAAAGCCCAACTCTTTGACTATTTTGTCTAATTGAAGATTCCAACTTCGAGATGCTTGGTTCAATCCATAGATTGACCTTTTTAGCTTACATAATTTATTTGCTTCCTTTTTATTAATAAAACCCTCATGTTGTGGCATATCCACATCCTCAAGAAGAATCCGGTTAAGAAATGTGGTTCTAACATCCATTTGCCAAATCTCATAGTCATGATAAATTGCAATGGCAAGCATGATCCTGATGGACTTAACCATGGCAACTAGAGAAAATGATTCGTCATAGTCAACAACATGAAATTGTTTGAAACCCTTTGCAACAAATTGACCTTTTTAAGTCTATACATTACCATCCATTTCAGCATTCTTCTTGAAGACCCACTTGCACCCTATGGGTTTTATCCCTTCAAGTGGATCAACCAAGGTCCATACCTTGTTGGTGTACATGGATTCCATCTCAGTTTTTATGGCTTGAATCCATTAATCGGACTCTATCCCCTTAACATCCTCTTGATAGGTAGTTTTCTCATCATCAATGACCAACTAATCGCCTTCTTGAGTCAATAGATACCCAAATATATCTTCCTCAAGGCATGTCCTACTAATTCTGCGAGGTTCATGTGTCACATGAGGAATTTGAGATTCTGCAACATCTTGTGACTCTCTATATTCCTCTTGTACCTCTATAGGTTCAATGCTTTCTTGTTGGTCTTGAACCTCTTCGAGTTCTACTTTCCTCCCACTGATTACTTTGGAAATGAATTCCTTTTCTAGGAATGCAACATCCCTGGCAACAAACACTTTGTTGTCAGTTGGGTTGTATAAGTAGTGCCCCTTGGTTTCCCTGGGATAACCAATAAAATAACATTTATCTGATCTAGGGCCAAGCTTTTCGGGAACCATTTTCTTAACATAAACTTTACATGCCCAAATACTCATAAAAGTCATTTAGGGACGCTTCATAGTTCATATCTCATATGGTGTCTTTTGAATTGATTTAGACGGTCCACAGTTAAATGTAAATGTAGTGGTTTTAAGAGCATATCCCCAGAACAAAGTTGGAAGACTGGTAAAACTCATAATTGATCACACCACATCTATTAATGTGTGATTCCTTCTTTCTGAAACACCATTGTGTTGTATCATTCCAGGTGGAGTCCATTGTGGTACAATACCACAGGCTCGCAGAAGGTCCTCAAACTCTTGGCTCAAGTACTCTCCACCTTGATCAAAATGAAGTTCCTTAATACTTAGTACTAAGTTGGTTATGTACTTCATTCATGAAATCCTTGAACTTTTCAAAAGTTTCTGACTTATGTTTCATCAAGAAAACATAACCATACCTACCGAAGTCATCAATAAAGGTAATGAAGTATTGATAACCACCTCTAGCATTTGTTCTAAAAGGGATGCATACATTAGTATCTACAAGTCCTAATAGATCACTAGCCCTCTCATTGTTACAAGTGAAGGGAGTCTTATTCATCTTGCCCAACAAATAAGACCCACATGTCTGTATTGATTTTAAATGAAAAGGGTCTAGATAACCATCTTTACGAAATCTATATGTAAGGACCCTGACCTAAATTTTGGGATTACCCTATTTGCTTTTCCTAAACCTTGTGTTTAGATATTTTCTAATTACCTGAGTCGTGATTAGGGTTTGTTTGTGCCTTGTTAAGAGGTTGAGGTGCAACTTGAAATTTACCCAAGTTTTTCACCTTGAGAGATGTCTTTCGCTCTCCTTGCATCCTCTAGGGTTGAGAGGATGGGTTGGGCTCTTTTCTTGAGTTTCTTTGGGACTTGTTTGGGCATGGTGCCACCTCCTTGCTAGGTGTGTCGGGCAAGAGAGCTCCCCTTGTTGCCTTATGCCAGGAAAGGTGGTGTATCGACCATGGTGTGTCGGGTTGCCATGTTGGGCGACACACACCTCTCCTCCTAGCCTCGTTTGTGTCATCCTCTTTGGACATGTGGTGGCTGCTTTGCTAGAAAGTGCATGAGTTGGACAAGTGGAGTTAGATGAGCTAGTAGGTGGCATAGCTTCGACAAGTGGTGGTCTGGGCGAGCACATGTGGAGCAGCCCTCTAGTGGATGCCCACTTGACCCCCTTGTATATATACCCTCTTCATTGCTAGCTTGGGATCCCTTTAGCTCCTCAGTTGCTTCCCTTCTTCCTTGGTGGTCGATATCTTTTGGTGGAGCTTGGAGGGTGACATCCTTGGTAGCCATAGCTCTAGTCTTCTTCTTCCTCTAGTGGTGGCCAAAGCCCTAGAGTGTCCTTGATCCTTCTTCTCTTGTGGTGAGTACCCTTCTCTCCCTCCTTGGCACCTTTTTCTTCTTTCGTTTCGTCCATGGTGGTTATGGGGTTTCCCTTCTATCCTAGTGTTGGCCGAAGGTGGTGCCTTGGTGCTTGGAGCATTGGATCTTTGTAGCTTGGAAGTGTGCTTAAGGTGGGTTACATAACTCCTACCCTAGCTATATTACCTTATTTTTATGTTGCTTTTTTATGTGATATCTTGATTGGTCATGCTTATCTTGTTAGTAATATCCTTGCTCTTGTATGTGCCCTTGACCTTGTGAGACATGATGACATGGTTATGTTGTGTAGATGTGTTCTTGGACCTTGTTGGCCGAACCTTGGATTAGGGTTCCTTGGGAAAAACCCCTCTCTCTTGGTTGTTGAGAGGTGAACCTAGGGTTCCCTAATTCAATGGTGTGTGTGGTGTGTTCTTGGGGGAAAATCCCTTTCTCCCCCTTTGGTTTTGAGAAGTGAGCTTGAACTCTAGTAGTGTAGGAAAAAACCCTCTCTTCCTTAGTCGTTGATAGGTGAGTCTATTCTCTAGTTGCTTGGACAATACCCCTCTCTTACCATGGACTTGAGAGGTGATCCTTTGGTTGCTGTTGACCTAGTTGAGGTTGGTGGATTGGCCGATATGGGATGATCCACCTTGCTGCCTGATATGTGATAGAGGTTGTGCAAGCCCCCTCTCACTTAGATGTTGAGAGGTGAGCCAACACTCTTGATCTTTTAGGGTTTCTTGGTGGCAGTCTTGAGGTTGAAGATGACCAACCCGATATGGCACCTTGCCTGATATCCCTTTTCTAGGGTTGAGCTTGGGTGATATGCTTAATGGATGTCTTGTTGACCTTCTGACCGACATGGATCCTTTCCCTAGAATTTGTTGGCCGATATGTTCTTGGGCGATATGGTGCTTGGTTGTCTTGCACTCTTGAGTACCTTGGATGACATGGATAGGCCATGCCTTGATGGTTGAGAAACACCCCTACTTCCTTGAGTTGTGAGGTGAGCTCTAACCTTTGGCTGATATAACCCTATCTTGGACGTTAGAGTTGCCTTGGGCAATTGGGTAGCTTGTTGCCTCTTTGTTTTCTTTGGGTGATACAGTGGGTGGTTGCCTTGGTGTTCCCTTGAACAAAATGGGGTTTGTGTTGGGCATTGCACTTGGTAACATGACCCTACTACTTTAAACGATACCCTCTTGAGTGTGCTGCCCAACACTCTGTCTTGGAGACGTTGCCTGTTGTGATGCATCACCCAATATAGTGATCCCCGTTATGGCGTTGCCCTATATGGGTGTTAGCCGATATGGTAAGGCTGACCCTTTGGCTGGGCATTATGGCTTGTGCATTTTGACATAGGTGGGCGACATGAGTGTGTTGTTTGGGCGTTACAGGTTGGTCCTTAGAGTGTTGTCTGACATGGTGTCTTGGGTCAGGTGTTGCTCGTTATTAGCTTGCTCCTGGCTTGCCCGTTATGGGTGTTGGCTGACACAACTAGAAGTGGCTAGTTGCCTTTAGCTGATACCTATAAGGTTTGGTTATAACCGATACTCTTTGGTGAGAGACGATGTTCCTTTGGTAAGGGCTATCCCATACCTGAGATGCTTTTTGTGAAGGTCGTTCCTTACCTGATACGCCTATAGTGAGGGTTGTGCCTTGTATTCAGTTGGTAACCCTAATGTTTGTTATGCTTTGGTATATGAGGTTGTTCTGCTTTTTATATATAAGAATGCTATGCTTTGATACATTAATCTATGTTGCATGGTTGACTCTCATAATAAAGTAAGGAGTTGTAAATGTTCCTTGTACAAGTATCATTGCTCCTTTGTGATTTCACTAACCATGCAGGTAACATTTGTACGATGAGGCCATGGTAATGGCATGATAGTAACATGATGTGGAACATCAAGGGTTTTGATGAAACCAGTGATATATGATGGGTGTTACCCATGGAATGGCAATGTGTGCCTTGATGATGGGATTGAGTCCATGTGATGTTGATCCTTGAGATGGATCTTGATGATTGGTAAGAGGCCAAGTGGTAACATGTAATGTTGGATCCTTGTGATGGATCAGTATGATTTTGATGGCTTTGAGAATAAGAGTGACAATGTAGCACATGATAATGAGATTTATGTTGTTTACTTGTGTTTTAGTTTACATGTTACATAACTTCATTGAATCTTGCAATCCACTTAAAATACACTAATTAATTACAGATGAACCTTTCATGTAGTTTGCCTTGGCCATAGATCCATCATTGTCTGTAGCTGGTGATGGTGAAATAGGTTCTCCTGTGGGTTAACCCGGAGCGCATATTGTTGAACATGCGGGGTTTCTCCTAGCCAAAAATAGGAGGATTAGAGTGCAACTATGGTTGTGGACTCAGATGTGTATAAGAGCATGGTGACTAGGCCCATGGCTCAGTGTGATGGAGCATGAATGTGTTCATGGCTCAGGAGCACGGTGAACAGGCCCGTGGCTCAAGATATGCTAGTGTCGAGACATGTACCAAGGCGGGCTAGAGGAAAGGGTGGCCTGTGGGAGCTGACCCTGTGACTGAGGTCACTTAAGAATGAGACTGCGGTCCTACTTTGGATTATCGTGCACTGACCACGAGGAGGTTGAGGTCGCAGAGTCTGACTCTTCCATTGACCTTGTATGGCACCAGCTCTGGGTTCCGCAACCAAAGGTTGGATTTGAGCAGTACGACTCATTTCCTCAGGGCATAATAAATCGTAATTCAGCTGTATAGTATATTTGCTTAGGGTAAACATGGAACATTTGTTGAGGCCTTGTTTGTATAGTTTCCCTAGTTATATCTTACAGCTAATTACATGTTCCTCAGATGTTATGATAAGATACTATAAGACTTGTCTTGTCAATCACGTTCCATGTTTTATCTATTTATATGCCTCTTAGATATCCTGGTAAGATGTTATGACAAGTTAGTTCTACTCAGTATGTTGCATGTATATTCTACTTATATAAGTCACCTACTTTATCTGTTATAATTCTCCTTTGAGGCTTTATAGTTTCGGCAGGGGTTATGTTTCTCACTGGGACTGTGTGTCCCACCCCGTTGGTTTAAAACATTTTTAGGCAGACATGCTAGACGTGGTGGTGATCGTGGTGTTGCAGCCGAGCAGTAAGAAGAACAATAGAAGGCAAGAAATGGATATGTTGTTTTTTGGTGGTTTTGGTAGTAGAGTCCTAGAGTCATCCTTGTACTCTCAGGTCCTTGGAGGTGTTTTGATGTAGTTTCACGATGTATAGATGATATGGCTTTCTTATCCTGTTGTTGACCTAGTTAGGTCTGATATGTATATAAGCAGGCGATGCATCCTTTATGGATTAGAGATAGCTGGATACTATGAACTGTGGACATGTATCAAGTTTATGTATATTTATATAACATGTTTCTTTGCAGGATGTGGATCTAGTTGTAATATTTCCTTTCTTATCAGATTTCCGCAATCGGTTTTAATTAACCTATGCTTTTGGTAATACGATGTTTATGACGGTTCTGCACATTTTCATGTGGCGTTTTGTTGTCTTGGTGATGGCAGGATGTCACAGTTAGTTTGGTATCATAGTTCTAGGTTTGCAGAGTCTATAGGGATCTAGGACTAGGTTTTATGTCTGTTCTTGTGATTTTTCCAGATTTTCTCATAATAACCTTCTGCCCCCAGTAGAAGATAAAGCTAAAAGATGTCTGGAAGTCACAAAGAACATGTTGCTGAGAGCATTTCCGCTGCATCAGTTGATGGAGCGAGTATGTAGGCACATGAAGATTGGGTGCCTGAGGTCCCCCAAATTGACCCTGCCATTCTTGTGAACCCTGCTTATCAACACCTCATGGGGCAGGTAATGGCTATGATGAATCTCATGGTGGAGAGATTTCCTATGCCTTCACCGAGTCAGAGCTTCCGATTATGCTAGAATGGATGATCCAGCGGATGCAGTTCTTTGGATGATAGGTCTTGAGAAGGCCTTCTAGATCCTTGACATCCCCGAAGTAGACAAAGTCAAGCACGCTATCTACCTTCTGAAAGGTAGTGTTGGCCATTGGTGGGCCATCGAGGAAGAGAAGCGACCCGGTGAGGTGATCTGTTGGGACGTCTTCCAGTGGGATTTCGTGAGTCGATACTTCCCAAAGACGTATCTGGATGAGAAGATTAGTCAGTTTGAGCATTTGTGCCAAGGTTCTATGAACATCACCGAGTAAGAAGCCATGTTTATGGAACTGCTGAGGTTTTTTCCTCATATGGTAGCAACATATGATGAAAGGATCAGGCGGTTTGAGAAAGGTTTGAGTGTCGAGTTGTCGACATCTGCTACTGTTTTAGAGAACCAGGAATGGTTTGCCACATTTGTGGAGTCTGTCGGAAGGATCGAATGGTCGGTTAAGGAAAAGAGAGAGACCATGACCAAGAAAAGGCCTGCTCAGTTTTACAAATAGATGTTTGACAACCACAAGAAGTCGAGGGTTTCTGCACCTTCTATGATGCAAGGTTCTAGTGCACCATCTCAGTGGTAACCAAGTAAAGGAAGAGGGTGTGGTTATTCGCCATCCAGAGCCTACAGTACAGCTTCAGTAGCAGTGATAGGGCCATCTAGGCCGCAGTTAGAGGATAGGTCATGCTATCTTTGTGGGTAGACAGGGCATATGAAGTCGAATTGCCCAAGCAGAGATGTCGAAGTGACACAACAACTCAGACAGAGTCAACAAGGTTCAGATAGATAGCAGTTTAGTGGTGCTCGAGGGCGAGGATGCGGCCAAGCATCACAAGCTGGATCATCTTCTCAAGGAAGCATAGGGTGTGGACGACATCAAGCAATGACTCGATTCGATGCCATGAGTCAACCTGAGGTGATAGTCAACCCGCGAGTGGTGGTAGGTCAGATGGAGTTATTTCATTCTGATTTGTCTTCTTCTTGCTTTGTATTTGTTCTGGTTGACCCAGGTGCTACATACTCTTTTATCACTTTTAGTATGCTTGATAGCTGTCTTTTACTTATTAGTTGTAAGAAAGATAGCTTGTTGTTAGAAACCCCTCTTGATAGTTCCTCGATGCTTCGAGAGGTGTGTCCATCTTGTGTTCTATCCTTTTCAGGACACAACATACAAGTGGATCTCATACGACTTGATATGCATGGATTAAATGTAATCCTTGGGATGGATACCTTAGAGAGGTATAAGGTTGTGATGGACTATGGTTCCAAGAAATCGGTGTTCGCTGATGATGGTGAGAAGTGGATCTTCCAGGGAGATAGGAAGATTCTTCCGATGTGTTTGGTATCAGCTATGATGGCAGAGAAGTTGTTGTGGCAAGGTTGTAGGGAGTTCTTGGCTCATGTTGTGGATACCAAGGAAGAAGGTTCTAGCCTTAAGGATGTACCTATGGTCAGAGAGTTTGCAGACGTGTTTCCCAATGAGTTTCCCGATGTTACCCCACCTCGAGAGATTGATTTTGAGATCAATCTAGTGCCAGGGACACAACCAGTTGCTCAGACACCATATAGGATGACTCCAGTAGAGATGGCAAAGCTAAAGAAGAAGTTACAGGAGTTTCTAGATAAAGGTTTCATTAGACTGAGCACATCGTCGTGGGGTGCTCCAGTTCTGTTCGTAAAGAAGAAGGATGGATCGATGCGTCTGTGCATAGATTATCGACAATTGAACAGAGTTACGATCAAGAACAAATATCCTTTATCGAGGATAGACAATATGGTTGATCAATTGTGTGGTGCTACAGTGTTCTCGAAGATTGATCTATGGTCTGGATATCATCAGTTGAGGATCAAGGACGATGACATACTGAAGTCAGCTTTCAAGATGATGTATGGTCACTTTGAGTTTGTGGTTATGTCATTTGGGCTAACCAATGCACCTACTGCTTTCATGGATCTGATGAACAAGATGTTCCATCCGTTTCTAGATCAATTTGTTGTGGTCTTCATAGATGACATCTTCATCTATAGTCGAGATAGTCAACAGCATGAACAACATCTTCGACAAGCATTGACTCTCATTCGCCGCACCAGTTGTATGCCAAGTTCAGTAAGTGTGAGTTCTGGTTGAAGGAAGTAACTTTCTTAGGTCATGTGATATCTGTGGAAGGAGTTGGAGTGGACCCCAAGAAGGTGGAGTCAGTTGTAGAATGGGAGCAATCAAAGATGCCGACTAAAGTTCGTAGTTTTCTGGGTTTAGTAGGATACTACCGGAGGTTTATAAAGGACTTTAGTATGATCGTGTTGCCGTTGATGAAGTTGACCAGGAAGGATGTACCTTTTTTTTGGGATGATCATTGTCAGTGAGCTTTTCAGAGCTCGATGGAGAAGCTGATAGTGCCCCAATGTTGGTGCTGCCAGAGCCTGGGAAAGGCTATGTTGTTTTCTACGATGCTTCTAAGAAAGGCTTAGGTTGTGTGTTGATGTAGGAGGATCATGTGGTTTCTTTTTCTTCGCGACAACTTAAGAAACACAAGGAGAGTTATCTAACACATGACTTGAAGCTGGAAATGGTAGTCCATGCATTGAAGATATGGAGACACTAGCTTTATGGGGAAGTGTGTCAGATCTTTATGGATCATAAGAACTTGGAAGTATATCTTCTCGCAGAATGAGCTGAACATGTGACAACATCACTGGATGGAGCTGATCAGTGATTATGATTGCACCATTGAGTATCATCTTGGTAAGGCAAACGTTGTAACTGATGTGCTTAGTAGGAAGTCTTCTTCTCTTCCTACGAAGAAGGCACAGTTGAGTTCTTTGGTATGCCAAAGGTGGAATATGTTCATCTCTTTGCTACAGATGAATGTATAGTTGGAAGTCTCCTTGTTGGCAGGATTGTTGGCAGGATTGTTGGCACAGATGTAAGTGAAGCCTACATTGAGACAGCAGATCAAAGAAGCACAGCAGGCAGATGCTACAGTACAGTTGATCCGGACAGAGTTTGGTAGTGAGAAGCGTGATGGTTTCCATGAGTCTAAGGATGGAATAGTTTGTTATCATAACAGGATGTTGGTCCCTGATGTTGATGATCTGAGAAAGTTAGTGCTCGAGGAAGTGCACACATCGATGTATGCTATGCATCCATGTGTCACCAAGATGTATCATAATCTAAAGGACCTGTATTGGTGGCCCGGCTTGAAGAGAGATGTGGCCAAGTTTGTGTCTAAGTGTGTGATATGTCAACAGGTTAAGGCTAGCATCAGAAGTCGGCAGATATGTTGCAACCCATGCCGATACTGTAGTGGAAATGGGATCATGTAACCATGGATTTTGTAGTTGGTATTCCGAGTACAGCTAGAAATCATGATTCCATTTGGGTGGCAGTGGATAGATTGATGAAATCTTCCCATTTCATACATGTGAAAATGACATATACAACATATAAGCTTGCTTAGGTTTATGTGGATGAGATAGTGCGTTTGCACGGTGTTCCCACCATGATAGTATCTAATAGAGGTCCTCAGTCACAAGTCATTTTTGGGGACCATTGCACAAAGCATTGGGAACACAGTTAAGATTCAGTACCACTTTCCACCCGTAGATAGATGGATAGTCTGAAAGGACTATTCAAACTTTGGAGGATCTTCTCCAAGCTTGTGTTTTGCAGTTCCTAGGAAATTGGGATGTACATCTTAGATTAATAGAGTTCGCCTACAACAATAGTTACCAACGAAGTATCGACATGGCACCTTATGAGGCTTTATATGGTAGAAAGTGTAGATCTCCTTTATGTTGGTTTGAGTCTGGCGAATATCAGCTTTTGGGTCCTGAGTTAGTACAGCAGACGACAGAGAAGATCAAGGTGATACAACAATAGTTGAAAGCGGTACAAGACAAACAAAAATCATATGTAGATAATCGTCGATGACCTCTGGAGTTCCAAGTAGGAGACAAGGTGTATCTCAAGGTCTCTCCTTGGAAAGGCGTGTTGAGGTTTAGCTGAAAAGGCAAGTTGGCTCCCAGGTATATGGGGCCATATCTAGTGATATCATGTGTTGGTAAAGTGGCTTACAAGTTAGAGCTACCACCAGATTTGAGGAAGTATCCCTCACTTTTCTCTTCAATTTTCAGGGGCAAAATCCTTTTGTAGGGGTTTATGGCCTGTAAGGACCCTGACCTACATTCTGGGATTACCTTGTTTGCTTTTCCTAAACCTTGTGTTTAGATGTTTGGTAATCACCTGATTCATGATTAGGGTTTGTTTGTTTGTGCCTTGTTAAGAGGTTGAGGTGCAACTTGCAATTTACCCAAGTTTGTCACCTTGAGAGATGTCTTTCTCCCTCCTTGCATCCTCTAGAGTTGAGAGGATGGGTTGGGCTCTTTGCTTGAGTTGCTTTGGGCCTTGTTTGGGCTTGGTGTCGCCTCTTTGCTAGGTGTGTCAGGCAAGAGAGCTCCCCTTGTTGCCTTGTGTCGGGTAAGGTGGTGTATCAGCCATGGTGTGTCGGGTTGCCATGTTGGGAGACACACGCCTCTCCTCCTAGCCTCATTTGTGTCACCCTCTTTGGACATGTGGTGGCTGCTTTGCTAGCAAGTGCATGAGTTTTACAAGTGGAGTTAGACGAGCTAGTAGGTGTCATAGCTTGGACAAGTGGTGGTCTGGGCGAGCACATGTGGAGCAGCCCTCTAGTGGATGTCCACTTGACCCCCTTGTATATATACCCTCTTCTTTGCTAGCTTGGGATCCCTTTAGCTCCTCAGTTGCTTCCCTTCTTCCTTGGTGGCCGATATCCTTTAGTGGAGCTTGGAGGGTGACATCCTTGGCAGCCATAGCTCTAGTCTTCTTCTTCCTCTAGTGGTGGCCAAAGACCTAGAGTGTCCTTGCTCCTTCTTCTCTTGTGGTGAGTACCCTTCTCTCCCTCCTTGGCACCTTCTTCTTCTTTCTTTTAGGACATGGTGGTTATGGAGTTTCCCTTCTCTTCTAGTATTGGCCGAAGGTGGTGCCTTGGTGCTTGGAGCGTGGATCTTGGAGCTTTGGAGCTTTGGATCTTGGAAGTGTGCTTAAGGCAGGTTACATAACTCCTACCCTAGCTATATTACCTTCTTTTTATGTTCCTTGTTTATGTGCTATCTTGATTTGCCATGCTTATCTTTTTAGTAATATCCTTGATCTTGTATGCGCCCTTGCCTTGTGAGACATGATGACATGGTTATGTTGTGTAGATGTGTTCTTAGACCTTGTTGGCCAAACCTTGGATTAGGGTTCCTTGGGCAAAACCCCTCTCTTGGTTGTTGAGAGGTGAGCCAAGGGTTCCTTCATTCAATGGTGTGTGTGGTGTGTTCTTGGGGTAAAATCCCTTTCTCCCCCTTTGGTTTTGAGAAGTGAGCTTGAGCACTAGTAATGTAGGCAAAACCCCACTCTTCCTTAGTCGTTGAGAGTTGAGTCTATGCTCTAGTTGCTTGGACAATACCCCTCTCTTACCATGGACATGAGAGGTGAGCCTTTGGTTGGTGTTGACCTAGTTGAGGTTGGTGGATTGGCCGATATGGGATGATCCACCTTACTGCCCGATATGTGATACAGGTTGTGCAAGACCCCTCTCACTTAGATGTTGAGAGGTGAGCCAACACTCTTGATCTTTTAGGGTTTCTTGGTGGCAGCCTTGAGGTTGAAGATGACCAACCCAATATGGTACCTTGCCCGATATCCCTTTTCTAGGGTTGATCTTGGGCAATATGCTTAATGGATGTCTTGTTGATCTTCTGATCGGCATGGATCCTTTCCCTAGAAGCTGTTGGCCGATATGTTCTTGGGCGATATGGTGCTTGGTTGCCTTGCCCTCTTGAGTACCTTGGATGAAATGGATAGGCCATGCCTTGATGGTTGAGCAACACCCCTCCTTCTTTGAGTTGTGAGGTGAGCTATAACCTTTGGCTGATATAACCCTAGCTTGGATGTTAAAGTTGACTTAGGTGATAGGGTAGCTTGCTGCCTCTTTGTTTTCTTTGGGTGATATGGTGGGTGGCTGCCTTGGTGTTCCCTTTAACGATATGGGGTTTGTGTTGGGCTTTGCACTTGGCGACATGGCCCTACTACTTTGCTTGATACCCTCTTGAGTTTGTTTCCTAACACTCTTTCTTGGAGACGTTGCCCACTGTGACGCGTCACCTGGTATAGCATTTCCCGTTATGGAGTTGCCCTATATGGGTGTTAGCCGATATGGTAAGGCTGACCCTTTGGTTGGGAATTATGGCTTGTGTGTTTCAATCTAGACAGGCGACATGAGTATGTTGTTTGGGCGTTATAGATTGGTCCTTAGAGTGTTGCCCGACATGGTGTCTTGGGCGAGGTGTTGCTCATTATCAGCTTGCTTGTGGCTTTCCCATTATGGGTGGTGGCTGATACATCTAGATGTGGCTAGTTGCCTATAGCCGATACCTATAAGGTTTGGTTGTAACCGGTACTCTTTGGTGAGAGACGTTCTGCCTTTGGTGAGGGCTATCCCATACCCAAGATGCTTTTTGTGAAGGTTGTTCCTTACCCGATACACCTTTAGTGAGGGTTGTACCTTGTGTTCGGTTGGTAACCCTAATGTTTGTTATTCTTTGGTATATGAGGTTGTTCTGCTTGTTATATATACGAATGATATGCTTTGATATTTGCATGGTTGACTCTCATAATAAAGTAAGGAGTTGTAAATGTTCCTTGTAAAAGTATCATTGCTCCTTTTTGATTTCACTAACCATGCAGGTAACAATTGTATGATGATGCCATGGTAATGGCATGATGGTAACATGATGTGGAACATCAAGGGTTATGATGAACCCAGTGATATATGATGGGTGTTACCCATGGAACGACAATGTGTGCCTTGATGATGGGATTGAGTCCCTGTGATGTTGATCCTTGAGATGGATCTTGATGATTGGCAAGAGGCCAAGTGGTAACATGTAATGTTGGATCCTTATGATGGATCAGGATGATTTTGATGGCTTTGAGAATAAGAGTGGAAATGTAACACATGATAATGAGATTTATGTTGTTTACTTGTGTTTTAGTTTACATGTTACATAACTTGGTTGAATCTTGCAATCCATTTAAAATACACTAATTAATTACATATGAACTTTCATGTAGTTTGCCTTGGTCATAGATCCATCATCGTCAGTAGTTGGTGATGGTGAAATGGGTTCTCCTGTGGGTTAACCCAGAGCGCATATTGTTGAATATGTGGGGTTTCTCCTAGCCAAAAATAGGAGGATTAGAGTGAAACTGTGGTTGTAGACTCATGTATATAAGAGCATGGTGAATAGGACCATGGATCAGTGTGATGGAGCCTGAATTTGTTCATGGCTCAGGAGCACGGTGAACAGGCCCGTGGCTCAAGATATGCTAGCACCGAGACCTGCGGGAGATGACCCTGTGACTGAGGTCACTTAAGCATGAGACTGTGGTCCTACTTTGTATTATTGTGCACTAACCACGAGGAGGTTGAGGTCGTGGAGTCCAGCTCTTCCATTGACCTTATATGGCACTGGCTTTGGGTTTCACAACTGAAGGTTGGATTTGAGTGGTACGGCCCATTTCCTCAGGGCATAATAAATCATAATTCATCTGTATAGTATATTTTCTTAGGGAAAACACAGAACATTGGTTGAGGCCTTGTTTGTATAGTTGCCCTAGTTATATCTTGCAGCTAATTACATGTTCCTCAGATGTTATGATAAGATCCTATAAGACTTGTCTTGTCAATCATGTTCCATGTTTTATCTGTTTATATGCCTCTTAGATATCCTGGTAAGATGTTATGACAAGTTAGTTCTGCTCAGTATGTTGCACGTATATTCTACCTATATCAGTCGCCTGCTTTATCTGTTATAGCTCTCCTTTGAGGTTTTATAGTTTCGGCGGGGGTTATGTTTCTCGTTGGGACTATGTGTCTCACCCCATTGGTTTAAAACCTTTTTAGGCAGACGTGCTAGATGTGGTGGTGATCGTGGTGTTGCAGTCGAGCAGCAAGAAGAATAGTAGAAGGCAAGAGATGGATATGTTGTTGTTTTAGTGGTTTTGGTAGTAGAGTCCTAGAGTCATCCTTGTACTCTTAGGTCCTTGGAGGTGTTTTGATGAAGTTTCACGATGTATAAATGATATGGATTTCTTATCCTATTGTTGACCTGGTAGGTCTGATATGTATATAAGCAGGTGATGCATCCTTTATGGATAAGAGATAGCTAGATCCTATGAACTGTGGACATGTATCAAGTTTATGTATATTTATATAACATGTTTCTTTGCAGGATGTGGATCTGGTTGTAATATTTCCTTTCTTATCTGCTTTTCGCAATCAGTTTTAATTAACCCATATTTTTGGTAATATGATGTTTATTATGGTTCCGCACATTTTTGCATGGCGTTTTGTTGTCTTGGTGATGGCGGGATGTCACACTATATATAAGTTTCTCATTGATGTGCCATAGACGACAATGCCAAAGATATGTTTTAATCAAGTTTTAACCTTTTGGTATTTATGTTATCAACATTTATCTCAAGATATAATAAAAAAAGACCATAGGACATCGGAGAACTGTCATAAAAGATATCATCTTTTGAAATAGAGCATTGATCATTCTTAATATGAGATTTATATCCATCCTTGTCCATACAAGATACATAAATAATGTTTCTATTTATGGTAGGTACATAATAGTAGTTCTTTAACTCTATTACAAGCCCTATGGGAAGAGATAAATTATAGGTTCTAATTGTAGTGGAAACAACTCTTGCTCCATTTGCAACACACAATTCAACCTCATCCTTTTGTAAAGGCTTACTACTTTTTCGATCATTCATATTCGAGCATATGTGAGATCCACACCCAGTATCCAATACCCAAGATGAAGAAGTAGAGAAATTTATCTCAATAATGTATATTCCTGAAGTGGAAATCTTTATCCCGTCCTTCTTCTTCCTTAATTCCTCCAGGTAGAGAGGTCAATTAAGCTTCCAATATCTAGGTTGATGATTGTGGTGACAATTTCCTCCCTTATTCGCCCCTCCCTTTTCTCTGAGTGCAGAAGACTTGGGTTTGTGGCCATATTTAGAACTCTTCTTAGCTTTGCCTTTTCCCTTTGACTTCCCTTTTTTGTTGATCATCATCACAGAGTTGGGCTTGTCTTTCTTCATCTACACTTCAACTGTTCTCAACATGCTAAGCAACTTTGACAATGGCTTGTCAAAATTGTTTATGTTGTAGTTCATCACAAACTGGTTGTATGACTATGGAAGGGACTACAAAATCATATCTATGGCCAACTCTTGACCCAAAGGAAATCCCAATCTAGATAGGTTCTCCACATACCCAATAATCTTAAGTACATGGTGACCTATTGGATCTCCTTCTACCATGTTGCACTTGAACAACACCTTGGAAAATCATATCTCTCTTGTCTTGCCTAATCATGGTACATGTTCTTAAGATATGTTATCATCTCAATCACATTCATGTTATTATGTTGTCTCTGCAATTCATAGTTCAGTTAAGCACAACATTAGGCACTTAACATACACGACATCTTCAAAGTGGTTCTAGTAAGCATCCCTATTAGCCTTGGGCGCAATGGGAGCATGTTCATCTAGCTCTGGTGTTTCTAGGACATAGAGCTTGCACTCCTATGTGAGAACAATTCTTAGTGTCCTAAACCATGCATGGAAATTATTCCCATTCAACTTGCCCTTATCAAGGACCAATTGCAAGGTAAATGTTTTATTTGTCATGATTGGATTGTACAAGAGAACATTTGCAATTTGTCAAAATCCTTTTGATTTGATTAAATAAAGATTTAATGATATTTAATTAGGCCTTTAATTAATTATCGCTCCCACTATTTTTTTCATTGATAACCCTCATTTATCAATTCGGAAGATTTCATTGTACAATCTTCTAGTGAGACAAGATCCATATTTCACCAAATAATGAGTCAGCTTTGGTTGATCGCCCATAACCTAGTTATATAGGTAGGCAACATTTTCCAATTGCATTATATGCAACTCTTGGATAGATGAAATGCACAACTCTTTGCAATGTTCCATCTCTATCCTTCTTGGTACTTATTCTCATTAAGACCACCTAGTTAAGCCTAACCCAAAAACTAGCAATAGAATATGCACCCTATTTTGGTATATCTACATATCTACCATCACACTTCCACAAGATGGTCGACGTGTCATGCTTTGGCATAACCTATGCTTGGTCAACAAAGTTTTTCATGTGTGCTTCTTATAGAAATAATCTAAGACTTATTATTTTAATTTCATGTGTGATGCTTATGGAAAGCATCTAAGACTTAATATTTTAATTGAGGGATTTTATTTATACATCCATACATATCCAAACACCACATACTTATAATATGCATCATATACATACAATATCATGATCTAGAGACATGCAATCAACAAATAGAAAAGTATTGGTTATGGCCATACTAATTTAATACTTTGGAGCCACAAAGAACTACTATACACCTATGGTCTTTCACATCTCATGCAATAACAACCTGTGAATATGAACTAGCATTTGATTGGCATCAAGATGAACAGCTTCATGGACACTCCCATGGTGTTGGACATTCAATTTTCCTCTCCATGGAAGATCCTTGGAGTTGGATCTTCAAGTTGCCTCTTCAAATCAAGTCTTCCCAAACTAAATTTGTTCATATCTCTATTACATTATGCAAAATGAAAACCTTGAGTTACATTCAAGGGGAGTTTATAGGGAATAGAATTAATTGCAGTTGGAGATAAAAGATGAAACTCGGAATGCAACCTGAATACTTATGCAAAATATCCAAACATAACTATTTACATCCAAGCACAAGATATACAACCAAGCGAAACATCCATGAAGGGGTCCAGGCCATAACCATTCATTCATTCACCCCACAAAACATTTTCAATGGTGATGTGTATTCTTTTATATGTATATCTATATATAGATTAAGATCACAGTCCTTTTAATGCGGGACATTCCCCATTAAATAGTTCTTGACTCCCACAATGACAAGGTGGGGTACATAGGGGAAGAGGCCCTATGTTGGTGTCCTGCTTCCTGGTTAGTAGGAGGGTCCACACAAAATTTTACTTTCATGTACTAAGAAAAATCAGATTTTTTCATAGTCATCCATGTCCAATAGGTGAAAAACAATAGGTTTGCAGTGTATGAGGAATTAGGTATAGATATGCATATTAAAAGTTTAAGTTCGCATCACATGCAACCAAACAAAACGGTATACAGAAATTCTAATCATATCAAATTGAATCCAAATACTTCATAGATCGACGTGGTTCTGATACCATTGTTGGGTTTTGTGGAGGCAACAGAGGCAACATAAGTAATAAAATTTTCTCCACATACCCTACTCGAGGATCTCATCGACAATAGTGTATTTGGAAAGAGGGTGTAGGATATACCTCATCCCGAAAGAAGTCTAGTGACGTCCCTTGGCATAGTGATGTGTGTCACTCCTATCATGCACAGATGGTCCTCAGTTGTCCTTCGAATGCAAGCAACTCAGTATCTATGTCTCTACTTTGTCCACACGAATGGACTAGAATTCCACACCGCGTTTGTTAAGCTTGCGGGAAGGAGTCCCCTTCTACTTGACGATGTGCTAGCATCAGTTTATCTCCTTCTCTCTCACTTGGGGACGATGATGGATAGGGTTCACATACAAGAGCATAACCTTAGTGTCAGTATATATCTCAAAGGTCAGTCGTCATGCCCCTATAAATAGTAGACAAAAGGAAGCAGGGTTTCCAAAAACCCTCTAGAAAATAAAAGTTTGAGGGTTCATTAAAATGAGCCACTCATAGACAATTAAAAGAATATTCTACAATAACTTAATTAACCAATTAATCACATTAACTGATTAAATAATTTCCATTATCCATCTCTAGTGAATCAATTTGCATCAGCCAGTTGACTTAAGATGGAATCTAATTAACTGGCTTAAAAACGTTAACCAATTAATTTAGATTATATTACAATATTATTATAGACAATTACCTAAATGTTTTAGTAATCAATTTGATTTGGAACATTTCCAATCATGTTCACAACTATACTCCTATTCCAATCACATCCTATGTGTGTGACCCAATAGGCTCAACATTACCTTGGAAGTGATATTCATAATTGTATTATGATTTCACAAGCAACGATTGGTATCTAGCATGACTACATTGCTACCCAAGTAATTAGAGAAGTAGGAGAACAACTTAACCTATCATCCATGGGTGGTGTTGCAGTGAATGCATAGTTCCTTTGTCTCTGATATCTAGATTGAACTCAAGGCATGGAATCATCATCCTCTTCAACATTAAATGCATGTTCCTTCAACTAGATTAGACTTTCTAAGATACATGTAGGCTCAATATCACATATGTCTCACACCAGCATAGCCATGCATTTCTCAGTCTCACTTATCAAGTGGATAGGATATCAAACTCCTATAGGAGGAACAAATCTCATCTAAATCAATCACAATCATCCCCATGTGTCACAGTGCACCCAAGTACAACCTTTATGGAAACCCTTATTTAGGATCACGATGGATGATGTCAAAGCACACCGAACGACATGTGATGAACGTAGTAATTTTAGGTCTAAGAACTACAATCACCACCATCACTATGAGAGATGACTCTGACTACCATTCATTGTAGTCTGATACATTATTATGTAATAAGTATCTATGTGCTTGGTTTGATATCACATATCATAACTAATTATATTCTATCATCAACCAACACACACTCTAGTCTTAAATGTTATTGTTATCTATTAGCCTTCCCCAATAACATCCAACTAGGGACACAATAGGAATGTATATAATCTTGACATTTGTATGATCTCATCATTTAGGTCCTCAACCCAAAGACATACATCATAGAGTGATATCATTATTTAGACATTTATTGTGTTATATCATTATCTCATAACTGAATAACAAAATAGATTGGAAGATTGCATTTATTATTAATCAAACCATTTACAAGACATGACATTACAATCATCATATTATTGGCATTTGGTCATACATACCAACAAATTTAACATGGTGTGTTGTTGATTTGTTGCTCTAGATTCTTTGCTGCAACACGGCATGTGAAAATCCCAACACTGCATGTTTCTGAAAACATGACGTGTCAATATCTTAACATGGCATGTTGTTGACTAACTTTGCGGTGTTGCTCTTATGAAAGATGGCTTGCTAGGGATGATTTAGTGGCTAATATGATGGTTTTTGTCTCCTTGTTTTGATGTCAAAATGTTATACCTACAATTCAAAACCATGGAGCAAGTAAAGATAATAATAAAATGAAAAATATAGCATATTTAGAGGCATATCTAAAAAGAATTGGATTAAGAAGTGCATGCAGGAGTAGGAAAAAGGCCATATAAATCGTGCATATGAAATCCCCCCAAGCTTAAACTATTTTATGTCCTCAACCAAAAAAATCATGGATATGTAAATGAAGAAAATAACAAATCTCGTGCATCAATAAATTGAATTGAAAGAAGTATATCAAGACAAACCAAACATAGTATAGGGGTTTATGCTATTAGCTGTCAGTTCAACTCAAACATCCAAGATAGAAATCCAGTTCATCAAAAGTGGATAAATCTAATTGGAAGAATTAGCAAAACATAATCGACTCAAATTTAGATGACTAATCCAAATGAACAGTGAATATGCAACCTATCTCTCTCATTATATAGATATTAAAAGATGAAATCTAAGTTAACATAAACAATCCAACAATTCTCTATTTGCATGTGGATGAAGAATAAGATAATAAAGCATGTGTATTGGCCTTGGTTTCTAAATTAAACTTATGCACATGTAAAATGTTGGATGGGGCTAATTTACCCTCTTAAGGACATAACATCTAAGCATCATGGCTAGATCAGATTAACACTCAGATAGCATGATATTTCAGAAGTTTAACCATCTTATGTGGGGAATATGTGTGAATTTTGGAGAAACAAGAAAAGATCATTGAGAATGAGCTTGGTTCCTCTTGACAACCACATGGCTTTAAACTAAAATATTTTCCCCAAAGCATAAGAAATTTAACAAGAATGCATAATCAACTGGATTTCATACTTATTTAATGACTTTTTTAGGGGATCATTGATAACACACTAAGAATTTGTCAAGGGAATCTATCGCTAGATAATGTTGTAATGTTGATTCATTCAAATAGGCTAAATTGTAACATGTATTGAGCAAGCAAGAGTGAAAAAGATGAATGTGTGTGGTAACAGCAAGAAACCAAAATGAAGTAAATGTAGTTGGAAAAAAAATTCATTTAATTGATGCATGGAATGTGCAAGGTTTGTTCAATTGATATCTCAAAAAATTTTAGACAAACAACTCAGTAGATAGCAAATTCAAATCAAACAAACAAAACATGCCTCTAAAAACACTAGTTTTGACACTATCTTAAACAAAACTAAAGGAAGGAAATGTAGAGAAAAAAGAAACTATACTACTAGCCATTTGATTTCCCCTAAGCTTGAAATCCGCATTGTCCTCAGTATATAATAAAACTCAATAGGATTGCAACTAGGTACCTATCATGGGTGGAGATGTCAAGGTGGAGGGCTTGTGTTCTGATCTGCAATTGGAATTCTTGCAGTAAAGATGTATGCTTCTTTGTTGATATATATTTGATTCGGGCCAAAGATCCATGCTTATGATATGTAGCAGGAAAGGTCTTTTAGATAGCAATGTTGTTTTTCTCTACATTCTCCTCTACAAAATAATCATAATCAAATTTTGGGAATATCTTTCTCATTATCAAGAAATGTGCCAAGGTTGTGTGGAAAATGACATCTGGCTTGCTTGAAGAGTCATCCTTTGGAGAATGTGTATATTTCTTTCGTTGAGATTCAGTTTCATTATCTTCACTGGTGACAACAACTTATATAGTATCCCTTTTGATGGTGAAGATGATTCTCTTATGATGGCTCCACTCCTCAAAGTAACTAACTTGTCTGTCTCCCTTGGATTCATTTCTAGTTTATTAGGCCGGGAATCAGAAGGTGCTTTTTTATTTGAAAGGTCTAGTTGAGCATTTTTGTTCTCCAACATTCTTGTGTGAATAGTAATCCCATCCACCTTAGAAGAGAGTTGGTGAATGGCATCCTACAGAGCTATCTTTGTTAATGGAACACATCATTTTGCTTCATTTGAGATGAAACAAATTCAATAGGAGTGATTCCAAGTTGGACTTTGACCATATTTTCTATTATTAAACATGTTTATACTAAGGGTTGTGCCCACAAACTTCACATACTTCAAAAACTAGGCTGATTGGTTTAATTGTTTGAGTGCTCAACTTCTCAAGTTTCTGAGGTAGGGTGTTTAGCTTTGCTACAATTAAATCCACTACATCAACAGCGTGTATGCCAACTTGCTTCCCGGAAGTAATAGAAGAATAATAAGGTTGGTTGTTCTTTTCAGTGCACCATTGGCAATGATTAAAATATGGGTGTAAGCCTCCATGTATGATTTGTTCAACAAGGCACCATTTGCAACACCATTTTAGCATCTTTGTATTGTAGAATAAACCATTATAGAAAGTTTCTAATAGAAGCCAATCGCTTAAACCATGGTGTGGACAAATACGTTAGAGGTCTTTGAACCTCTCCCATGTGTCATCTAAAGTCTCTCCATCCCTTTCAGAAAATTAGAGAGTTGACTACTCAATTATGCAGTGTTGCTTGGTGGAAAATATTTGATTCAAAAAACCTTGAGGAGTTCCTCCCAGTTGTTGATGGAGTTTCTTAGAAAAGAAAAAAGCCATGCCTTGGCTCTATCTCATAGAAAGAATGGGAAAAGATGAAGTCAAATCCCATCAGTAGGAATGCCATTTATCTTGAAAGTACTGAGATCCTATAGAAATTTAGCAAAATGGAGATAAATGGAGATTGGGATCCTCCATGGGTGTCCCTCCAAACCAGTTCTATTGTATCGTTTGTATAATGGTGGGCTGATAGAAAAATAATTTGCCAGGATTTGTGGGATATTGATAGCCCCATTGATATTCATGGCAGCTGGCACAACAAAGTCCTTTGGGGGAGGATCGTCTTCTATGATTTGTTCTTCTTGTTGAGCTGGATGTTTAGGTGAATATGGTGGTGATGAAAGTTGTGATTCCTCCAAATATAATTGAGGTTCACAACTCCTTGCTTTTTGAAGGCTATTAATTGTGCTTTCAATTTCTAGGTCTAGAAAAATAGAAGGTTCAAGACCCCATTTGGATTGCCACATATGGCCATGCAAATAAAGAAGGCAAGTGGATTATAAAAATAAAAATTGAAGATACAAAGATATGATAATGATAAAGAAATAAATGATAGTGGATATGACGTGATGTGGTATGATCGAGTCTTACTTAATATTAAACACTTCTTACTCTTAAGAAAAATATTGATGCTCCCCAACAACGGCGCCAAAAACTTGTTAGTCGTGTGCACAAGTCATAGATTTATAACTCAAGCACTACCTCACAAGCATACGGGTGCATGTAGTATATTCAAGATCGTCTAAGGATCAAGGTTTAGTTAAACACAAGAGCTATGAACTTCAACTATCTAGATCTTTTTAGCAAGAGAGTTGTTGTTTTGTTAAATAAGAAATTCAGAAGAAAACAAACTAAGTTAGAAATCACTTGTAGCAAGGATCAGGTTGGATTAAGGATTCTTGAGAATGGGGTTTCACTATCATATCATGCTATGAAACAACAACAACTTCACAAGCACTAAATTCACAAAGGGAGGTTCGATTCCACACCCCTCCTAGTAGTGTAGAATGGTTCTACCATTTTATAGCACCATCGTGCATATACTCATAATAGAACCACCAAAAACCTTGAAATTCCCTTCACTTCCAGACCACTCTTGTGGTCAGAGAAACAAAGCTACAAAAAGATCTCACTAATTCAATGTACACCTTCCCAGTATGTACAAGAAGCATAAGACATACACATGTCCAATCAAGCTTGTATAGAGAAGTGATTAAACTAATATTAACCAAGAAAATGTGTTGTAATACAAAGCATGACATGGTAGTTACTCATCCATGCCCAAGAAAAGGAGATCAACTTGTCCATAGCTGTAGCAAGTAGATACAAGAATTATAGAATAGGGCTAGACATCATAAAAGAGGAAAATAAACTTGGATGTCTATGGTAGAAGTAGGATAGAGTTGGAATACCAATCAAGGAGTCAAAACTCCATCCCTTCTACTGAAAGCCCTCCAAAAAACTTAAAAATTGAGTGGAGAGAAGAGAACAATTGTGATCCTTGCTGCAAGTTTCAGAGAAGAAGGAAGAAGAAGAACTTTCTCTCCCAAGTTGGGTTCCTCTTGGATGCCTCATATTTCTTCTGGCTCTTCCTTGATCTAGTTGCGTTACAAAATTCCAATATAGTTTGTGGTAACTGTCCCAAGACGGCTTGGGGTCGTATATATAAACATGAGGAGATTATATTCGTGTTTGAGTGGAATATACAAGTGACATGGTCTGTAGGTTGAGCTACACGGTGTATGACATATGAAAGATTCAATTGTAATTGATTTGCTAAGAGAAACATGACATGTCATCATTTCGGCATGGCATGTTGCTGCAAGTTAGTAACTTCTGACAAATTTTGTAACCATGTTTTACGCTACGACATGCTTTGTTGATATCTCAACATGGTGTGTTGCTAATCTCGACATGGCATGTGGAAATTCAACATAATGTCTTGCTTAATTGTTGCCCTAGATTTTGCACTGTAACATGATGTGTTGTTGAAAACACAGCATGTCAATATCTCAACACGGTGTGACGTTGACTATTTCTACAACATTGATCTTCTGAAAATGAGGATTGTTGGGGATGAGTCGGTGGCTGATATGATTGTCTTTCTCTCTCTATTGTGATGCCAAAATGTTGTGCCTACAATTTAAAATCATGGATCAAGTAAAGATAACAATAAATTAAGTTGAAAATTTAGCATGATTAGAGGCACATTTAAGAAGAAGTGATTGATAAGTGCATGCAAGAGTAGGCAAAAAGGTGACGTATATTGTGCACATCAAATCCCTCAAACTTGAACCATTGCTTATCTTCAAGCAAAAAGAATCATGAATATTCAAATGAAGAAAATAACAAACACTTTCATCAATCAAATGAAATGAAAGAAGTATATCAAGACAAACCAGCCATAGTGAAGGGGTTTATGCTATTAGCCATCAGTTCAACTCAAACATCCAATTTAGAGATGAAGTTCAGAAGAAGTGGCTAAATCTAATATGAAGAATCAACATAACAACTATGAATAGAATTTAGATGACCAAGCCAAATAAACAATGGATATGCAACCTATCTCTCTTGATTATAATGATATTAACAGATGAAATCTAATTTAATATAAATAATCCGGCAATACTATCTTTATATTTACATAAAGAATAAGACAATAAAGCATGGGTTATGGCACTCAGCTACTAAAATAGACTTATGCACACATGGACTATTGGTTGGGGTTAATTTACCCTCTTAAGGAGGTAACACCTAACCATCACTACTAGATCATACTTACACTAGGCTAGCATGATACATAGGGGTTTCGCCTTCTTATGTAGGGAATATATGTTATATTTAAAAAAAATCAATATTAACAAGAATGAATTAGGTTCTGCTTCAGAAGTGTGTTGCCTTAAACTAAAATATTTTCCCCAAAGCACTAGAAAGTTAATTGGATTGCATAATCAACTGGATTTCATGCTTATTTAATGACTTCTTTATAGAGGATGGTTGAAAACACATTAAGAATTTGTCAAGGGCATCTAGAATGCTAAATAACATTGTAATGTTGATTAATTCCAATATACTAAGACATTATATGTATTGAGCAATAAAGAGTGAAAAATATGAGCATGTGGGTTAACAATAAGAAACCAAAATGAAGAAAATGTTGCTCACAAACAAATTTCATTTAATTGATGCATGTCTTGTGCAAGGTTTCTTCAATTAATATCTCAAATTATTTGGAAAAATGGTTTAGTAGAAAGGAAATTCAATCGAAACATGACTCCAAAAATGCTAGATTTTGATACTATCTAAAACGATACTAAAGGAAGAAATACAAAGAAAAACTAAAACTATAATACGGGCATGTTGCTTTCCCCTATGATTGAAATCTACAATGTCCTCACTGTAGAAATAAAACTCAAGATGATTTCAACCAAGTACCTATCATGGTGGATATGTCAAGGTGGAGGGCATGTGCTCTAATTTGCAGTTGGAATTTTTTAAGCGAAAGATCTACATCTCTTTTTTTATATATCTTTGATTCGAGCTAAAGATATACACTTATGATTTGTACCAAGAATGGTCTTTCGGACATTAATATTTTTATCTCTTCAATGTCCTCCTAAAAATAATCAAAAGTTGATTTGGGAATATCTTTCTCTTGATCAAGAAATGTGCTAAGGATGTGTGGAAAAATGACATTTTCTTGCTTAAAGAGTCATCTTGTGGAGCATGTGCAAATTTCTTCCTTCGAACGACGGTTTTTCATTATCTTCATTGGCGACAACAACTTCATATGATATCCTTTTTTATGGTCAAGAAGATTCCCTATGATGGTTCTATTCCTCAAAGTAACTGAATTGCATGTCTCCCTTGTATTCATTTCTGATTGATTAGGCAAGGAATTTGAATGTGCTTTTTTATTCAAAGGCACTAGTTGAGTAATATGATTCTCCAACATTCTTGTGTGAATAGAAAATCCATCCACCTTAGAAGAGAGTTGGTGAAAGGCATTCTTCATGAGTTGTCTTTGTTAGCGAAACTCACCATTATGCTTCATTGGAGATGAAACAAATTCTCTAGGAGTGATTAGAAGTTGGACTTTGATTGTAACGTCCCTAGATTCTTCCGTCTAGGACTTAGAAGGTCGATAGGACAAGTATGAAAACGTTACAGTTGGTATCAGAGCATGAACTATAGATACACCTAACAAATTCTCATCATGAGACATAAAAATTAATTTGAAACTTTCACCTTAAACCCTAGAAAATTAGTATGTTGTTATATAGGAATAAGGTTTGACTTAGCCTCTAGGTTAGATCCTAGATGTATGAGAACTAGGTTTAGATAAGTGTGTGAAACCCTTTCCATATAGAGATCATATGTATTGAGTAGCAACACTAGTCTACATCTTGTTCCCAACATTTCACTAGGTTAGATGGCACTAGACTATCTATTGTGTGTTGGACACTTGGTTTTACTAATTTGGTTTTGTTTTCCAGTCGGATCGAGCCTCGATAGTTTTCTCTGACATCTTCTAGAAAAAAATGTGTCCCTCATATAGGAGCATAGTAGGTGTTCATGCAACCTAAGTGAAAGGGAGTGACATCAGTCTAGAAGAGAGAGTAGTTTTAGAATAGATGTCTAGAGCCTTATCAGGATACATGATAGACATGTAATAGAATGATAAATGATATAAGCATGGACAATCTTTTCTAAGTTTTATCCCTGATGATATAGGTCTCTTTACATAGACCTAAGTTGTATATGTCAGATCCCAATTTTGAAAATGTGAGCTAAGTCTTGATTACGAAATTGTGTAAGATTTTCTTACATAAGCTAATCTAAGTTATACAAGGTGGAATATGCATGAGCCTCAAGCTTATTTACAAAGGAGTACCTCTAGTGTTAAGACGAGATATGTGGTGATCTCCAGAGAGGGTGAGACCCACTAGAGAAGGTCATAGGACCTAACCTCCAATATATGAGAAATATTAAATATGTTCAAATTATGTGTCCTTAACTAAACTACTCCTAAGTATACGAGTTGAGACCCTATACATGATTCATGCACATGATCTAAATCCTAGATGTAAGAGTTGGGTAAAAAAAAAGTGTCTTATGGGTAGAAAACTCATAATGAGAAAGTCAATCATTTTGATTGAGTTAGGTCTTAGATTGGATGTGATGGAGTGGACTTTTGAAACCTTTTGGATGCTTAGTGACATATTGAAATTCATATGGTGAGTTACTCTCAAGTATTTTGGTGAATTTTGAGTATTGATTTAAGAAGAACCCATGAATAAAATATGGTGAATTTTAGAGGTTCTTAATGAGAACAATAGGATTTGGAACGCATAAATAGTGTGATAGGATTTGGAACGCATAAATAGTGTGCTTCTGATTTGTAAATGATAAACTACAACCCGGCGTACTTGTACATGCCCGCTTTTATTCTCTCGGCATTGGACGATGCTTACACTTTGTGAGACACTTAAACAATTCATGGCAATGAACCTCACACCCACTATCGTTGCTTTTGCTGCACACGATTGAGTTAGTGGGCTTGGTGCTAGACTCAGCAGTTACAGTGTTTAAACAATAGTCACTTCCTATGGTTCATGGATCAGGACGTATACGTATATCGAGGTGCCTACTGTACCTATAGTTTCCCCTCTCATCCTCTTCTCACCAAGGCCAGAGGCCCTTTCGAGAATCAAGAGCGTCGAGAAGAGGCTGCTGACACCGGAAATCTTGCGGGGGGCAAGTCCTAAGGCAGCGGTCAAGAACTCCACTAGCCGTGGAGGTCTATCTTGGGCGCAGAAGCTGAGGGCAGACTCATAGGACGACGAGGAGCTGCTGAGTTGCTGGGGATCGCTCGCCAGAGCTGGGCCAAGCGGCGGCGGCTCTCCCGGATGGAGAACAGAGGCGCGGGCGCTGGGTCTGTCGTGCTGATGATAGTTCCATTTCTCCATCATGGCAACTGGGGAACGTGGCTGACCCGAGGTCATCGAAGGAGGAGGAAGAGGTTGTAGCTATGCCGCAGCGCCTTGAGCAGACTATGGTGGCGGCTGTTCCAGGAGACGCACGCAAGCGGCGGCCAGGCGGGGGGACTCACAAGGAGCAGGAAATCGCTGCCCATAGCAAGCCAGAGCAGAGTCCCATGGCGGCGATGCTTGAGCCTTGGATACAAAGGAGGAACCTCCAGCAACAATCCACGATGGTGAGCCAACATAGACGGAGATCCGAGGCTGCGTGCTACGAAGCCGTTGGAGATGGATCGGAGGAGATCGCCGGAGGAGGCACCTACAGCACCGATGTTGGAGAACCTTCCCACATCGGTGGCGTGATCCAGGGGAACGAACGTGAGCATCAGCTGTCCTAGACCTCATGCGGGAGAGGAGAATAGGTGGCGATGGATTGTGCAGTGCGTGAATCCGTTCACACGAGAAAGAGGGAGGAAGCAGACCGGGTCCAGCTCCCATCAGACCAACGTGAACCGGTTGGCAAACCACCAGAATCCCTGTTCACTCAGAATAGAAGGTGAACCAGGCGAGTCCAGGAGAGAATTTGTGTGCCCTTGGACACCACGTGGCAGCCTCCAATTCTCTAATAAAGGTAAAATCTCAGAAAACTCGCAGATCTTCAATAAATCATAGAAATTACATCGCTTATCAGAAAAATAAAAACAAGGTACCGTTATTCTCAGACAAATACGCAGAATAATATGGAAGCATAATATCATCCTTTTAATGCTTTAATATTAGTGATATAATGTGAGTTGTAAAATACTTAGTTCATGAGTAATAAATATCAAATGATGATATAAAATTATGGAAAAATGTCAGTAAGTCTATAATTATGTTTATAATGTATATGATGTTAGTTATGGTCATGTTATGACATGAAATCATGTAATTTGCTCCACATGGCTAATTAGGGCTAATAACCCTAAAGAACATGTAATAAATACATGCATGCTCAATAATGGTGAAATTTACAGAATAGGCTCATATCAGTATCTGGAACCTTAGATTTAAATATGAGATCAGGATGATACCATTAATCCATGTTATACATTGATGTTTGCTCTTAATATGATATAGACCCTAATATGATTAATACATGTAACTTTGGGTTAACATGTGCACATAATCATATGTAATTAAGTAATCAGATTATGTATACTAATCTGGAATATAAGATCAGTAATATAATTCCAAACAAGTAATCATGAGAATACCATAATGAGATAAGCAAACCCTAATATGAACACGATTATGTTTAAGATGAGATGTACGATGATGAGGATCTGATGATAGGATATGATCTTGTCTTGATCAGGTTTAACAAAGACATAGATGACATGTGGTATAGATTGTGATGTATCTTGATCAAGGTACGCCATTACCTCTCACTTGGCTTATTATACAATATGCTTGCGTTATATGGTAGTACAAACTTGGCATATGATATTGATTGAAATGATTGTTCTTGTATGATACGTTGCATAATTTTCCATACGTATTGCTATGAACACATGAAACATAAGATATTTGGTCCATTATACGATAGTACTAAATCTCTTTGGCAGAATAGTACATGTGAGCACTAAATCTCTTTGGCAGAATAGTGCATTTATGAAGTACTAAATCTCTTTGGCAGAATAGTACATGTGAGCACTAAATCTCTTTGGTAGAATAGTGCATGTGGTCGATCAAGTTTACATATAATGGAAATGTGCCTAAAATATGTGTTCTCTTCTGGTAACAAATATCTTTGTGCAACTATATACCTTTTCTTATATTTTGTTTAATGCTGCCAAGTATATTAGTTTTATCTTATTGCCAAGATATGATGAGAGGTATATAAAAGACACGTAGGCGTACTCAGTACAATATTCATGAATATTTTGCTGATGTGTACCACATGTAATTTTGTTTAGGTTGTAGTTATGCTCTTGAAGATCTAGGATGTTGAGAGTTGTATAACGAGCTGATGTATAGGTAGACCTGTTGTCTTAAGATCCTGCAGTTTAGTGGTAGTGCATGTATATGTATAAGTTTGATGTTCACATGTAATATCAAATATTGTAACAATTCATGTTGTAATTATATGTTGACTGGTGAACATGTATTGTGGTTTGTTTATTGTTCATGTACATGTGCTACTTTTGTTTCCTTCTGACTCCCTTGATTTTCTCTTTCTTAGCCTAGTGTGGGATGTTTAAATTGGGATTCTCGCTGAGGTGAGGGTTTCAATTTGGACGTCACACATCAGATTAAGTTTTAGAAAATCCGGGGACGTCACAGGTGGTATCAGAGCATGAACAATAGCAAAGCCTGACATTTGCTCATTATGCAACTTAAAACTAAAGAACCTTGAACTTAATAATCTTTTAGGGTTAGATTAGTCATCTTTTAGAGACTAGATCTGACCTAGCCTCTAGGTTAGCACCTAGATGTCCGAGAACTAGGTCTAGACTATTGCTTGTAGCATAGCAAGTTCTTAGATGTCGTTCTTTCCTTGTGGTACAGCGGTATGGGACGTTGCACTATTTGGAAATGACGTGCATCAAGGGAAGAGAAACCCTAGACATATGGCGCTCGTTGTCTAGAGTAGCTACACTAGTCTACCCCTTGTTCTCACCCTTTTCACTAGTTTTCATGACACTGGACTCTCTACTATGTGTGGGACACTCGTTTCTGGATTTGGTTTTTGATTTCAAATGGATCGAACCTCGATAGTTTTCTCTTACGCTTATTTTATCGGAGAAAAACTATATAATATTTTATTATGTATATGTAGTACAAAAATGTGTCCCCACACATGTACGAGTAGGAGGTGATCATGTATCCTAAGTGAAAGTGAATGACATCAGTCTAGAAGAGAGAGTAGTTCTAGATTAGATATCTAGAGCCTTGTTTGGAATATGTGATAGATGGAATAGATGATATAAGTTTGATGATATGGTGTAAGTCTTGTATAAATGATATAAGATAGATTATGTTGATTTATGTTTGTCTTTGAGGACTTAAGTTCAGTTTGAGGATTTGAGATAAGTTTTGATGATGCAAGATGAGTTCTTTTATGAGATGAGATAAGTTAAGTTAAGACAAGATTGTGAGTCAGCATGAGCCTCAAGCTCTTTTACAAAGGAGGACCTCTAGTGTTAGGACCAGTTTTGGGGTTAGCTCATGAGAGAGCGAGACCCAAAGGGAGAAGGTTAGAGAACCTAGACTCCACGATGTGAGAAATATGAGATATGTGATATGATATGTCCTAAACTAGACTACTCCTGAGTTATTGAGTTGAGTTGCTTTATGTATGATTCCTATAGTTTTGTTGAACCCTAGATGTCCTTGGGAGGACCAAACCCTAGAGATAGAGAGAGGCTCATTATATGTGTATATGAACATGAATATGAGTACCTACCATCTGGGTGAGGGAGAGAGCCCAAGACCCTAGAGGAGGTAGCTATGTTAGTTTCTGTGAAGCCTCATGCTCGGGTTAGTGGTTTCCCACATAGGAATCTAGTGGTGTATATAAGAGAGTTTTGGGTAAGCATGTTTCACGGGTAGAAGACCTATGAAGAGAATGTCATAGCATGTTCGGTTTGTGCTTATGTGGCTAGAGCTTGTAAGGTTATCACTAGTGCCAATGAGGTAATCTGAGAACCTTAGACTAAGAGAGGAAGTAATAAGTTTATGCATATGAGATACTCATAAAGTTGAGTTAGCTCAGAGAGATTGAGCATGGCACTTCCCTCATGATATGGGTCAAGAGAACCCCAATTGGGCTAGATAAATCTTTGATATATGTTTAATAAGCTACTCACATAAGTTTGTTTAACACACCCGTGATATAATGTATGTAAGAATGTGATCTAATCTCGAGACGTGATATATAGACATGATATGATGAAAACCTAGAGATGGTTTAATAAATATTAATGCATAAATGGTTAACCATGTACATGAATAATGATGATTAATGTGAGATTTTATTGGTTAATCCACTACAAGAGAAGAAGGCATTAATGACCAAACTCACGACAACATAAATTATTTGTCGTTATTGTTAATCTAAACACGACTACTTAATTTTGTTGTCATTATTAGCATAGTAAATAGTGACCAACTATTTCTACTGTCGTAAATAGGGTGTTTATTCCGTCGCTAATGTTTCTCTCTCTCTTCCTGTACTATTCTTTTCCAGATGTCTTTGTACTACATAAATTTGACTAAATATCATCTTATAAGAAAAAAAATAAAAAATATTGAAATTTGGGAATTTTTTATCCTCCCGCACTAAGCCTATGCTCGCGGCCGCACCCCTGCAACACACGCACTAATTAGCCCCGCGCGATCAGCAACTACCCGATCTCGACGGCCACAAACAAGGATCGATCCACTCCGACTCCCACTCCTTGATCAGCAACTAGCCCTCTCCCCCGACGTTCCCTGCACCCTACTCCGCGATCAGCAACTAGCCCACTCCCCCAACGTTCCACGCACCCTACCAGATCTACCACTCCGCCTGCCGCTCCCAACATGCTCTTCCTCTATCGATAGGGATGTCATGGCAGATCGAGCACTCCCAACGCCGATTTAGGATGGAACCCTAGTTGACGAGGATGACTCCAAGGCAAAGAGTCGGGCGCGGATCCATGACAGGTTATCTATCACCTACCCGTTGATCCATCAAGTCGGAACCCTCATCTGCATTGTGAGAAATTTTCATATATAGCTTGAAAGGGGGATCACGATCCCTCTATTTTTCCTATACAGGTTGCGGCAACATCCAGTGGACGCCGAGTAATCCAAGGTAGGAGGAGATAGGGACAGAATGCTAGTTGACGAGGATGAATCCAAGGAAAAGGGCAGGCACAGATCCAGGACAGGGTATCGGCTGCCAGTTGATCCATCAAGGCGGAACCCTCACAAACAAGGTAGAAATAAATATTTTTTATGGACAGTCATCTACATTGTGGGAATTTTTCCTATACAGCTTGCAAGGGGGATCACAATCCCTCTATTTTTCCTATACAGCTTGTGGTAGCATCTAGTGGACGCCGAGTGATCCAAGGTAGGAGGAGACAGGGCTTCAGACTCAAAAGGAGGTAGGATAGGGTAATGTTCGAGGCAATCACTATGGACTCGAGGTGGCCGGATCGATGTTTTCTTCAAACACGGTGACATGGTATACTTTTTATATGTCTCTTTTTGCTGAAAAATCTACACCTGACATAAGACTTCATAGATTTTAATATTTCATGATAATATTCTTGATTGGTTTTTCACTTCTTGTTAGCTAATGATCTTCTTCCCTTCTTCATTGACATATATTTGGTTTTATTGATGTCAAGATATATTGCTCAAGATTGGTTTTAGGATGCTTTTTGTGATTGATTTATCTATAGTGCATATTTATATCTATATGCTATACACTTTGTGTTCGCTGATATGCTATACAGTTTGATAATTCTGATGCTCAACATGTGCTGAGCTCTTTGTTTGGAATTTGTTTTAATTTTTGAGTTTTCTTACTGTCTAATGATGTCTATATATTTATTAGTTTTTTCAACTAATGAATGACAATATGTATATCTTGTGCCAACCCAAGCCGTTAGTGCATGGGTATTCAAATAATAGTGTTCACGATTAAACTAATCAATTTAACCAATTTGATATAATTTAGGCCTATGTGATGCTACTCTGTCCTTGTAGTTGCTTAAGTTGAGCATGAAATATTCAGGCTCCCACACATGTCATGTGAAGTGTATCACCTAGATTTGGCCCCCTAATGAGCACATAGGGCGCCTAGGAAGAAGCCTTGATAACTATGCTTAAAGAAATGTCTCACTTCTCTAAATTAAATCAATGACTACAAAACATATTTTTTTATCACTTGAAGTAAAGGTGGGCAATCGACATGGGAGGGGATAATAGTTGTAGAAGTCCCTTGAAATTACCTAATGGTGTTGACCTACCTGTCATCCTAACATTGCACAAGCCCTCAATAGACAATTTAAGTGAGAATGGATCATAGTGGGTGAAGCCCCTAGAACCAAGCTAGATATGAGGTCTCGAGTACCATCTCATAGTACTATAATCAATAAGTTACCTTTATCCACTAAAGTTTTGAGAAATATCAAGTTGTTTGTAAAGAAACAATATTTCCTATGTTTTTCAAGTACAAGAGAATTATATCCCAACAAATATTGACCTCTTTGTGGATGACCAATGTTTGATAGCTAAGAATGTGAAATAAACCTTTCTTGTAACAAGGATCCAAAATCATAAAACAATATCAAGATCCCCATATAGCAAGATAGCCTTTCTTTTTATATGGAGATAAGACAAGAAAATTCCCCCTCATGTTTGTTCATAAGATTGTATAGCTGACTTGATGACATATATCCCACATCTAGCATATATCCAATGTCATTAGTTTGAAGTGATGACTTGAGGACATAATAAGTTCAAATCCCTATCTTTTTCATAATAACACAAACATAAGCTTGCTTACTCTGTACGAAACAATCATTGAAGCTGCCAAAAACTGTAAACCCTCCTACACATAGAGAATGATCAATTTATCAATTAGTTTTGGGAAACTAGCTGTTTATAAGCAAGTTACTAGGATAACATACTAGGCTAAGAGTTCTCGATAGTGAAGCTAATATATCTATACAAGAAATCATGCAACACATATGTTAGCTCACCAGATATAACACCAACAGATTCAAACTCATATCATGTGAGAATAACCCCTAAATGCTCTTATCCCCTTCTTAAACTCACCTTAAAAGAAATAAAGGAGAAGACAAACTCCTTCCCAAATGACATAGAATCTAGATAATTCCCTTTCAGTTCGAATTCACATGTAAATAGAACCAGCCAATGCATGCAAGCAAACATATACTATGTGATAATGTACGATCCATATTATCAAAAATGGGTTGCTAAAAGCAATAAAAGTTATTTAATGATTTTGATTTATGCAAGCCCAAACATATGTACTCACAGCCACCATTGGATCCACCTGACTAACATCACTAAGTACGTCACTGAAAGCTGGGTGGTCATTGAGGATTTTAACACTATAATCTAACATACTGAGCAACGAGGCAACATGCACGTTAACTTCAGGGAAGCAAAACCATTGCTGAAACTTTGGTGGAAGCGAGAGACTCTAACTTAGGTTGTTTGGGACCTATGTTGACTTGCAATAAGGCATACTACATGAAAGACTAGACAGGGTGTTAGCTAATAGTGAATGGATCAGGCGATACCTAAATTTTAGTACAAATGACACTGAAAATGATAAAGCCTGAAGTTTATTTAAATATCTAATTTTGTGATACAACTATGCATTCCATCCTAGATTGCTCTGGAGGACTTGTAACCATGGTCTATGGGGTAAAGAGTCCCCTGAGGGATGATGAAGCAGCACTCAAGAGTACCCACGATGCCTTCTGTAGGTTTATACATGAATACAAACTACACTTAAGTAGAGATACTGTATACTAAATATATGTACTATTTCAAGTTTACATACCATTTTATATACAAGTGTTGTAGTTATATTAAGTTCACTCATGTTATATAAATAATATTCATCATTAGATTAAATTGATAAGAGTAATAGAGAGCCTTGTCTTGAATCTGTATATGACGTTCAGGAGATGAGATGAAGTACGGGTATGTCCGATGAGAACCTTAATGAAATAGGAGACATGTTTGGGTAAAAGTGTAGTTGAATGATACCTGAACAAGACTTTCATTTTCAGGCTATGGTTTTTGTTACAGTCTCAGGTAGCTTAAAATTTTTAAACACGTCATAGGCATTAAAACTTTTAACTAATTACTATCATGTCTCTCCATTAAATTAATTAATTAACTGAGACACTATATTGTATCTAAACTTTTAAAATAAGATATATTTATCATTTAAAACTTCAAATGGTAAAACTTTGTGGTATTAGTTTTTTTATGTACTCTATTGGTAAAACTTCTCCTAGAATAGAGAAAGGACTCTAAGACCGTACCAAGAATTGTAAATTGAAAACTGAGGGCTTCATATATCATTTCCCACTCGCTAGCACAAAGAGAGGAAAAAAAAACCACTATGCAAAAATGCGTTGTACCACTTTCTGGAGAACCTTGACAATAACATTGATTTTCTTTGAGCACACTTAATAGAAAAGGAATGAAAGAAAATTCTATAAAAAGGTAAGAACTGTTAGAAGAAGACACAAATGGAGGTAATAAAAATCTAAGGTCACATATAATCTATCTTTCTTCTAGAATAGCATAACAAGATCAATTAGTCTCATCATTAAGAAATAAAATGTGAGATTTGATATGTTGTTCATTTTTTATGGGTTTTCATAGTTCATTGTAATTTGTTGCATTTCACATCCCACCCTAAAAATTTTAATTTGTAATGAAATTTGACTTATTTATATGTCGGTAGGTCATAGTTTTTAAAATCACATACTCTAAAGACACTAATGCAAGAAACTGCAGTGATTGTGTGACCATTATAAAAAATATGGAAGCATATGAAGGGCATAGTTTTCTATGATCAAAGTGATATATGGAACAGGAGAAGAAAGTCAGAAACAAGTTGGAAGGATGTATGTGTTCTAGGTTAAGATAAACCACCATGTTCTATACATGAGTATAATGTAGAGAAGAGTTACTTGTCTTTATTCCATTGATATATTTGAGAAAGGTATCTTCCTACTAAAAGAAATGACATGGCAATATGACACACATTTGAGGAAGACATCTTACCATTAATACCAAAGACACTTTGCTTTATTGGTATTGGGCACTGATATAAATTCATGCCATATGATTTTATGACATTTGAATTTATTAGTAAACAACAACCATGTTGTTTGTTGCATACTACTCATGTAACTTTCCATGTAAAAATAAATGCCCAACTGGATCAGAGAGAGCAGATGGAAAAGTTCATCCAAATAAAAATTGAAATCAAATTGTGAAGTAAATAGCGATGTAGTATATAGGTAAATTGTATAGTGCATGTTTTATATTTACATAATACTTAGTCATGTAACTACCAATTAGGTGTACAAGCATGATAGTACCATATATATATATATATATATATATATAGACTCCGATTGTACCTACCTGATATTATATTGATTAAATTATTAATGTCAATGACATATCAAATCCCTAATTAATTAGAAATTGTAAAGAAGGATCTTTGTTCTGAGACAAATGGTGGAGGTAGGGTTTGGCGGCCGCGGGTCTGGTGGCGGCCGTGGCAGAGGCCGTGGCTTCACACACCAGCAACGCCCCCCGGAGAACACCTCCACGACGGAGTTCGAAGGCACCCCTGCTGATGGCGAAGTGGACATGGGCCAAGCTAAGGAAAACAAGGGCATGGCTAAACCCTCGTACAAGGACGCAACGACAAGAAGGACAGGTGGCACGTTAGCATACCTAAACCCCATATCCCTTGATCTAGTAAAGGATACAGATATATATATGTTGATCTATCGGGCATCCTTCCATCGATCATGGTTCGTAGAGAAGTAATACAACCCCTTCTCGAACCCTGGAAGCAAGCGGTCGTTGTCAACGTAGGGATCCACCTCAGTGCTCTGGGAGGGAGCCCCTCTACAACCTTTCAAAGCTTCCCAGGGGGTCAGGCAGGGCGACCCCATTAGACCATACATCTCTGTTCTATGTATGGAGCACCTTAGCCAGGAAATCACCCAGGCAGTATCACATGGACAATGGAAGCCTATTACTGTATCTAAAGGAGGTACTCCAATATCCCATGTTCTTTTTGCAGACGATATCCTCCTCATGGGGAAGCTTCTATCTCCTAGGCGAAAGTCATTAAAGAAATCTTGAAGAAGTTTGGCCAAGTCTCGGGACAGGTAATCTCACCTGAGAAATCTAAATGTTACTTCAGTGCTAATACTCCCTCTCCAGCCGCTCGTACCATCAGCCAGAAGATGGGAATTCAAGAACTTCTAGACTTTAGTGAGGATGATGGTGGTTATGCCTCTTCTCCTTCTATTTTAGAAAATGATATCTTAAATTAATTATGAGGTCAGTTCAAGAATTGATGAGGCTTTTTTTGTAATGTTTTGCTTTAATGTTGCATATTTACATATGCCATAATTTTCTTTTGACTATATCTATCAATGAATTGAAAACTAATGCTTTACTAGGTTTTTGTAGGCATAGGAGTGGCGATGCTCTTTAACTACCAGGATTCCTTCATTGGGCTAAACTGGCATTTTAGCTTCTTGAATGTGTTTCAGTACCAATGAAGGAAGAAGTGTCTAATATTTATCTTAATATGTATCATTTTAGACATTATCCCCCCTGTAAACAAAATATAGTGGTGTTCCTATGAGAACAATTCATAGTACTATTAAGAATTAATGGTGATGCTTTCTGGAGTTAATTCTTATTCTATCTTGACCCTTGTGTGTATTATTTGAATCCTGTGACATTTGACTGAATGACTAAGGTAAAAGTCTTGATATTTTAGACTCAATGACATTGGACATTGTACTGAATATATTAGAATATGTGAGGGTAATTTAAGGTAGTGGTTGCAAACCCCAAGTCTTCCTCATTATATTTTTGAGTTCTGTTGTCTTAGTTTTTAGTTTTCAAGGGGGGATTATGCCCTTGACCAAGTGATCAATGTTCCATGGATCCATACTGATAACAACAACTTGCTATTGAGGATTTTTTATACATGTTAAGGTAGTGATGCCTCAGACGCCACAAGAAATACATCTATGACAAATTGAAACGCTATGAACTAACAGTATGTGCTCTGGTGTATTTATTTTTATAATCTGAATGAGTTATAAATCAATCTTGAACCCTTGTAAGGTATTTATGTTTACTTGCTTCCATGCAGTCCTTCACATTTTGGTGGACATCACTATGAATCTCACCAACAAGATAAAAGTAAGGAGGTGTTTCTCGTTTTTGTAGGATAACATTTGTACCTCATTCTGGGGATGTTAAGTTCAATCTACACTAGGAGCTGGAATAGGTTTAGCTATATAGTTGATTAACTCAGCAATTCCAGACAATGTTGCTATTGTGTAGCCACATGCATATGCTCAAGGCGAGGACTGTCTTTCTAATCATTCTAATTTTATTATAGTCTCAATTATATTGTATACCTAGTTGCAATTCCTAACATGGTTAATGATGCCAGGATTCAATCCAAAAAGTAATCATTGAGAGAAGAGGTTCTCAATAGAAAACATTAAATGGATTTGGGTTCAACAGCAGAAGTTTGCAAACAATCTAGGCTCACTCAGTCAATGCTCATTCTTCTGGAATGGGTAAGGTATGACTGCTCAATATTACAAAACATTAATGCAAAGTGATGTCTCTCATATTTGACCAATGATTCTCCATGTGCAGCTTGAACCTCATAAACTTTTTCTATAAAAAATATGCGGTCATTTCTTGATGTTCTAAATTGTCTGAAAACATGACCATTGCAGGAACCTTGGATGAGCTTCCGCATTTGTTTGGAGAATGATGATTGTTTCTATGGCTATTTTCATGATTCTGATAGGTACGGTGATCTAATTTTTGTTAGAAGCTCATGTTAGAATTCAATATTCAGGCAACATCCCTGCTTTGCTGCTCCCTAATTGTTAAATATATAAATAATGCCTTCAATTAAAGTAAACATACATGCAGAACTTTTTTTTTGCAAATCCTTAAAAATTTGTATTCACCATGAGTGCATCGTGTGCAGCAAACCAAACGCATAAACTTTGTATTCTTCGATACTTTGGCTTTAGGTATTGATAACCATGCTCCCAGTCAGACTATCTCTTTCTCTTTCGTTAGTGAATAACTCTTCAACTTATCTAGGCTCGGTATCAACACTTGATTCCAGTACCTCATGTCTTTAAGGCCTGGTATTTTGTTTGTATTTCTTCTAGTTACTTTGTCCCAAGCTATTGGTGAATTGAATCTTTTCTATTTTCAATCACTACCCAACAACTTCTTTATATGGTGGTATACCCTATCATATATACTCAGAGGTATATTAGCATATTGCATTATACACATTGGCATGACATTTTGAGTTTGCAATATCCCTATCCAATATTTCGAGTAGCTTGCAATATCCCTATCATTATATACTCAGAGATTTTTTTTGCAATATCCCTATCCAATATTTCGAGTAGCTTGCCTTTTTTGTGTGTATATTTTGACCCAGAAAAACTAAACTCAGTCATGCCAATATCAATCTGCTAGTCGTCAACCAGATTGGCATCACCGTGATTAAATTATGGACTCCCCTTTTACTACATTACATGAGAATAGGACTATGGCCCGAGCTGGAATGTGGTATAGATGTATCCATGTATATTGCTTATACTCAGAAATGAAGGTTTTGTTTGCAATAGCCCTATCCAGTATTTCAAGTATCTTGCCTTTTTCGTGTGTATATTTCAGCCCAGAAAAACTCAACTCAGTCATGCCAAAATCAATCAGCAAGTTGTCAACCAGATTGGCATCACCGAGATAAAATTATGGACTCCCCTTCTTTTCATTTGGTGATAATACCACCTTCCAATACCCAACTATCACCCATGGTTTTATAAAGGATGGATGCCTTAAATAGAGGGCTATTTACATCCATGTACAAGCTAGGAAAATGAAAACTAACTAATTGGGTGGAAATGTTGTTCATTATATTACCCAGGTTCTTAGTATCTTATTAATTGTAATTGATCATTTAAGAATATATATCTTGCAACATACATATTAAAAACAATAACACAAGAAGAGTTAATGATTGATTCATTGTGATGATTAATTGATTGGAACAACATGAGCTCTCTTAAGCATATTTTTGTTGAAGAGATATACTAGGTAGGTAATTCATTATTTGTTGTGTGCATGAACTAACCTACACATGCAAGTGGTATATGAGATTGTTAATGGTGATTCAGTCTTCAAGGTGAATAAGGAGAACTTTGTTGTGTCTATGCCACTGTGAAGGTGAGCATAGATGACATAGAACATCTACACATGGTGAATCTGAAGTTCTGTTGTAGGTACTCAGAATTTCATTTCGCAATGATGATGTTCAACCACATTGAGTTTAGAGTTGAGAAGGAACTGTTATGTTGGATTTGTTTCTCTGAGTTTCTTGCTCATGTCTTGTGATGGATTTATCTTTTGTTCACCATTTAAGCTGCATGATTCATTGAACCGTGTGTTTGCAATAGCCGTATCTGGTACTTTAAGTTTCCAGATATTTTATTTACTCCATCTATATTTAACCTACACTACTGCACCGACCCCTCTTGATGCCTCAGCTAATGAAAAAGCCAGAAAGCCCATTCTCAGTGATCTAAAGATGATTTGTCCATGATGACATGGATGATTGACAACACGAAACCAAAGATCAATCAGTCTCTACTGCATCTCCAGACTGCTAAAGCCACAGAGGATCAACTCTCACATGTGTGCTCTCACCAACAAAACCCAAAAAAAAGATCTTTGACTTCTTCAAGAATCTAGAAATATAAGAATACTCTACTGATGGACCTTAGAGACTTCGTCATATACTCATTTTGGCTTGAATTTGATGTCATTGTTCTTTTTGTGTAGGTTTTGCTCCTCTTTTATTCCTTGAAATTTAGAACAACCACTTGAGCTTTATTTCTAGTTGGTGACAGTTATGTCATTGTCCTTCAACTATGTTGATGCCAGCTAAGTAAAAATGGTTTTCTTTATTTGTCTTGTTCAATATTCTCTTTCAACCATATAAGGTATTTGTGCAACTTTAACCTTATTTTTATCAACAATCACTGAAAGCATTTTTATCATGGGAAAGGTGATTTCCATCTCTCTCGGTAAAGGAGATCTTTAATTCAGTAAAGTACTGAAGAATATTGATAATCTCCTTGTTCAATAATGATTTATACCAGACATCATCCTTCACTCATCTGAATCTCCTTGACTAGGTTCAGTAAATCATAATCCAGCCAGACCTTAGGTAGCACCATGTCAACAAAATCTAATACCCAACAAAAGTCTCAGATTCAGCTATCTTGATACACTAGGTCCCTTAATTCTTTCGCTAAATGTTAGAATCACTTTTCTTCTATAATTTGTGATCTCTGCACCTAGTACCACCCATTGGCATCAGACCAACACTCATTTGCACAAATTTTAAAAAACTCAAGCTGAGGGGGAATCCAGTGGTTTTGATGAGGAACATGCTGGTCGGTTAATGGACAAATAGGTACTAGTTCTACATCTGTTGTATAATGATGTAGTAGGTTCTTGACTCCAATCATTAGAGTATTTATCTTAGTGAGTCTCTTATTGTACACATGTTACTTGCTTTCCATATAGCCCAACATCAGTTGTGAACATACAAAAACTCCTCTCTAGCCAAAATCTCCCCCCACCAACCAAAGTATCCTCTCAAGTCCCCCCCAAATTGGTTTGTCGCATCAGATCACCCATAACTAATGCATCCCACCATTTCAATACCCAGTTACACTCAATCAATGTGTTCCTAACCATTTTAATGAACCTTGGGAATGAAGAGAAGAGAAAGAAAGGGTTATCAAAACATCATCTAAAGTATAATCTTTCTTTAGCCTAAAGAGTATGGATACACTCTCCGGATAAAATGTCTCAGTTTGAGGGGACTCCTTAGTTCAAAATATTTTTTCTTTAGCCTAAAGTTCTTAGCAGCTATTGTTTGTTTTTTTAATTGATAAACTAAGTTTATATTTGTTAGTTAGGAGATTTTTCCTGCTTCTATTTATGTGTTCTTTACTTATTTAGTTTCCTTCTATTTTATATAGGCCACTGATGAAAAGATGACTCTAAAAGTTATAAAAGTTATTATTGGTCATTATATTACTTTGGTATTGCCTTACATTACTTGGCTTTGGGCTTCCTGAATGGTGCGAGGATGCTATGATTGTTGTGAATAAGTCTGGACTAGTGAATGTATTCGAGGTCATTCTTGATTACCTACTTCACTGAGGTTGTTGGATTGTTGGTTTTAATTGTACACACGTTTCTCATTGTAGGTTTTAGAACAATAGTAGCAGGGCAAACTAACTGTTCCAATAATGCATGAAGGCTTACAAGTTAAAAATCCCAGTCTCATAGACCAAAGACTCAGTCTTCAGTTGGCCTACATGTTTTTATTTTTGTATCCTACAAAAATTTTGCTATAGCGTCGTTAGGAATATCATTTTCCTTCATGCTGGTTTCTATTTGTGCATGCCAGTAATTTGTTATCTCTCCTAAGGTTTCTCTTTGAATACATGAGGATCTCTAGTGACATTCGAGTTAGCAGTTTCACAAAGGACTTATTTTATTCTTTTTCAGCGTACAATAGCTACAAACATGTACAGGAGTAGAAACCTTGAATAGCTGGTTAATGGTATACCAAAACCAGCCAGGTCAAACTGTTGGTTATGGTTGCTTAATAATTGAGACATGCTAATATTATTGAAGTCATCTCACTTTATTTAGTAGCCAAAAAATGCAGGAGGAAATCTATCTTGAGTACTAAGAACACACACACTTCCATCATGTTCTCTAATCTCCTTAGATGAGCTAACAGTAACTAAAATTCAGCTACTATAGACCTACACATTCAAATAAAAAAGGAGGTACAAACAATCGTTGGTGTTTATCCGACATTGTTGCTTCTAAGACGAATGTCAATGTTATTATTTACAATAAGATGGTATTATTTAAGTCCATTTTCTGAGACATTAGAGGGAAGTTTATTGGAATTGTTGCTAAAATAGTTGAGGGTTATTGGTCACAACATGTGGAACAGTGCTATTACATGCTTTTTGATCTATGTGCGGTGGTGTGGTTGGGTTTTTCTTCTCTGGAGACTGAATCATATGCATTGGCGTTGGTGATGTCCATTCTTAGCACTACGCTTGGCTTGAGTTTTTATTGTTCCTGCTGATGGAAGCAGAAAAGTTAAATCACTATTTTACAAAGCTAAAATATCGATCATGTATACATGGAATGTAACGAGGTAGCTTATAACCTTGCCAGAAAAGGCCTTTGTCGTGGGTCCTATGTGCAGTAGCAAGGAATATCCCTCCAATCCGTATGCATGATGCATGTAATGTCTTAGTTCTTAGTTAATATATTGGTGGTCTACCACTCAGTGATTTCCATGTTGACTTTACTGCCGAATTAATTAATTATGCCAACATAAACCATCTTGTTCTGTGCCATATAGAATACTTAAATAACATGATTTTATAATTCTTAAAACACTATATCTATTTGCATAAAATAGAAATCATAAGTTATTAATTGTTCTTTTAAAAATATTATCGTGATGCTTTGTTCATTTATAGGTTGCAAGGATACAAAGGCTTGATATTTGATAAAGAAAGTGAAGCTGGACTTGAGGTTCTTCTATGCAACCAAGAAACTGTTAATTTTGGTTCTTCATTCCTGGGGCTCAGTGCCAAGTGTCAATTTGTTGAGGATGTGGAGTGTTAGTTTGGATATAAAGAAAAAGACGTTCTAGTTGTAAGGATTTACCTAACTGGTGTTAGTAGCGTTTATCTCTTTCTTGAATTATAATTGTAGTTGTGTAGGGATCTACTATGTATTTTGCAATTTCTTCTAGGGGCTAAGGGTGATGTCCTCCCCTATGTATGACAACATTTATTTTATCCAATAAAATTCGAAGTTTTTCTAACTTGAAATATGTACTTCGGATGATTGCCATGGTATGCATATATCATTAAGTCCAAATTTAATACTAAATTTTTGTTGTTGTTATAAGTATCTATGATAGAAAAAAGACATCTCAATTGATGATGTGATACAATTTGTTAGGATGTTGTTATAAGTATTAGCGGTGGAATAAAGTTGTCGTAAATTATCATTAATGATAAACTCTTTATGTTGTCGTTGTAGTAAGTTGTGACAAAATATATAAGTCGTCGTTGTTGCAAATAACGATGGATTGAAAATTTTCATCATTATTTCCGTTAACGGCAAGACCAGTAACGACAACATGCGACAAACTTTTTTTCCCGTCATTGATTGTTATAAAGATGGATTTTTTCACATTTACGACGAACTTTTTCCGTCGTTGTTGTTGTTGTTTCTTGTAGTGATCTTGTGACGAAATCAATAGTAAATGTTGCAATTTATTATGAGTAATGAAATAAGTTCTTGTGAATGAAACATATTACACGAGGTGTTAATCTTAATGCTTAATAAGGATGGAAAATATAGTTTGACAGCAAGCATGACATAATGATTATAACACCTTGATATGAACTAGATGGATAATGCGGGTTAATTACAGTTAACTCCTTCCTAAAAGGCATATATTAAAGTTGAACATGTTCTAACAATTAGCTCAATAAGATGTTGATGACACCTTGACATATGAGCTAATTTTTGTTCACTCCTTTAGAACATGGTAATATGATGTGGGAACCCTAATGTACGGGTAAAGACATGGATGCAACCCTAACGTATGAGATATGTCATGACGTAACCCAAGTTTCTAGACGCTTGTTGCGATCTTATACAAAGGGCCCGTTCACCCTATATGCTTTAAAACCTCCTTGTAGTGGTTTGGATATAACTTTGGAGCTTTTGTTTGCATATATGTTGCGCCTATGTTAGTATACTACAAGTGAATGTAGGCCTTTTGGTTTCTCCTTGAAGTAAGAGTACGGTTAATTTTGAGGATGACATTTTCTTTTAAGATGTGTATAATGTGAAAGAATGGCTTCTAGTTTAATTTCGAGGATGAAATATATTTTAAGGTGTGTAGGATGTGACGGAGTGGACTTTTGAAACCTTTTGGATGCTTAGTGACATATTGAAATTCATATGGTGAGTTACTCTCAAGTATTTTGGTGAATTTTGAGTATTGATTTAAGAAGAACCTATGAATAAAATATGGTAAATTTTAGAGGTTCTTAATGAGAACAATAGGATTTGGAACGCATAAATAGTGTGCTTTTGATTTGTAAACGATAAACCACAACCCCGCGTATTTGTACATGCCCGCTTTTATTCTCTTGGCATTGGACGATGATGCTTACACTTTGTGAGACACTTAAACAATTCATGGCAATGAACCTCACGCCCACTATCGTTGCTTTTGCTTCACACGATTGAGTTAGTGGGATTGGTGCTAGACTCAGCAGTTGCAGTGTTTAAAAAAATAGTCACTTCCGATGGTTCATGGATCAAGACGTATACATATATCGAGGTGTCTACTGTAGCTATAGTTTCCCCTCTCATACTCTTCTCACCCAGGCCAGAGGCCCTTTCGAGAATCAAGAGCGTCGAGAAGAGGCTGCTGACACCGGAAATCTTGCGGGCGGTAAGTCCTAAGGCAGCGGTCAAGAACTCCACTAGCCGTTCACACGAGAAAGAGGGAGGAAGCAGACCGGGTCCAGCTCCCATCAGACCAACGTGAAACGGTTGGCAAACTGCCAGAATCCCTATTCACTCATAATAGAAGGTGAACCAGGCGGGTCTAGGAGAGAATTTGTGTGCCCTTGGACACCACGTGGCAGCCTCCAATTCGCTAATAAAGGTAAAATCTCAGAAAACTTGCAGATCTTCAATAAATCATAGAAATTACCTCGCTTATCAGAAAAATACAAACAAGGTACCGTTATTCTCAGAAAAATGCACACAATAATATGGAAGCATAATATCATCCTTTTAATGCTTTAATATTAGTGATATAATGTGAGTTGTAAAATACTTAGTTCATGAGTAATAAATATCAAATGATGATATAAAATTATGGAAAAATGTCAGTAAGTCTATAATTATGTTTATAATGCATATGATGTCAGTTATGGTCATGTTATGACATGAAATCATGTAATTTGCTCCACATGGATAATTAGGGCTAATAACCCTAAAGAACATGTAATAAATACATGCATGCTCAATAATGGTGAAATTTACAAAATAGGCTCATATCAGTATCTGGAACCTTAGATTTAAATATGAGATCAGGATGATACCATTAATCCATGTTATATGTTGATGTTTGCTCTTAATATGATATAGACCCTAATATGATTAATACATGTAACTTTGGGTTAACATGTGCACATAATCATATGTAATTAAGTAATCAGATTATCTATACTAATCTGGAATATAAGATCAGTAATATAATTCCAAACAAGTAACCATGAGAATACCATAATGAGATAAGCAAACCCTAATATGAACACGATTATGTTTAAGATGAGATGTATGATGATGAGGATCTGATGACAGGATATGATCTTGTCTTGATCAGGTTTAACAAAGACATAGATGACATGTGGTATAGATTGTGATGTGTCTTGATCAAGGTATGCCATTACCTCTCACTTGGCTTATTATACAATATGCTTGCGTTATATGGTAGTACAAACTTGGCATATGATATTGATTGAAATGATTGTTCTTGTATGATACGTTGCATGATTTTCCATACTTATTGATATGAACACATGAAACATAAGATATCTGGTCCATTATACGATAGTACTAAATCTCTTTGGCAGAATAGTACATGTGAGCACTAAATCTCTTTGGTAGAATAGTGCATTTATGAAGTACTAAATCTCTTTGGCAGAATAGTACATGTGAGCACTAAATCTCTTTGGTAGAATAGTGCATGTGGTCGATCAAGTTTACATATAATGGAAATGTGCCTAAAATATGTGTTCTCTTCTGGTAACAAATATCTTTGTGCAACTATACGCCTTTTCTTATATTTTGTTTAATGCTGCCAAGTATATTAGTTTTATCTTATTGCCAAGATATGATGAGAGGTATATAAAAGACACGTAGGCGCACTCAGTACAATATTAATGAATATTGTGTTGACGTGTACCGCATGTAATCTTTTATTTAGGTTGTGGTTATGCTCTTGAAGATCCAGGATGTTGAGAGTTGTATAACGAGCTGATGTACAGGTGGACATGTTGTCTTAAGATCCTGCAGTTTAGTGGTAGTGCATGTATATGTATAAGTTTGTTGTTCAACATGTAATATCAAATGTTGTAACAATTCATGTTGTAATTATATGTTGACTGGTGAACATGTGTTGTGGTTTGTTTATTGTTCATGTACATGTGCTACTTTTGTTTCCTTCTGACTCCCTTGATTTTCTCTTTCTTAGCCTAGTGTGTGATGTTTAAATTGGGATTCTCACTGAGGTGAGGGTTTCAATTTGGACGTCACACATCAGATTAAGTTTTAGAAAATCCGGGGACGTCACATTGAGTGACATATGTTTGTGAATCTGATCATTAGATGCAAGTGAGGTGATATATGAAACTCTCGTTTTGAGAGTAAAATTCCTTGTGCATAAGATACTCATAAATGTTTCTCCTCCCACTTCTCTTTCTTGATATATGATACTAGAAACCTCAGAGAAACCAACCCCCTGAAACATATCCCATAATATGTTTGATACTCTTGAAAGCTAGATCCACATGAGGTGTGTAATGGATATCTAAAAAAATGCCAGTCACTGTCTGAATGACTAAACAAATACCTGTGAATGAACTAAAACCCCACCAATAACTAAGATTGCTTGGGGTTGGATAATCTATCAAATGTTGGTTAAGTGTGGAGGAGATGGGTTGTTTTCGAACAGAGGATTGTTGGTTTCTCAATTTCTCTTTGATCTTATGCGTGACAACCCCTCCCTTGAGCTGTATAGATGATGTACGTATGAAAAGGCACTCGTATAAGCTTTACCTAGTATATTATCCTTCCTTCCATATCATTCATGTAATATCCAATTTGGAATCATGATAAGATTGACTTAGTATACTTCCTTTCCCTTTTATATCATGCATGAAAGATATAAATTGAAATCATTAGCTAAAAAAAGAAAATCTTTAGATCATAGATTGCATGAACATACAATTATAGTGCGTACACCATAACATTCTCAACATTCAACATATTGTTACAACATGAATTATTACAATTTTGCAGTACATATTGAAAGGACAATTTTACCAGTCTGAACATATATACTAACTAGGATCTTACACAATAGGTACAACATGTACAACGGCTAACTTCCCATCTTTTCTCCCATACTAGATCTGAACCTAGAAAATATGTGAAATGGACAAATCAACATAAAGTTGGTACGTGGTTGAAAAGATATAGATACTATGTTGGCAAATTTAAAATAATTGAAGAAAGAAGAAAAGGAAAGGAAAATGTTATTTAAGGCAGAGAATCAGGTAAACTCAATTTTTAATCATATTTCAATGAACATGCATTACTATGGTGGACTTAGCACAACATATATATTATTGGGCCCATTCTCTGTGTACCTTGTACCATTAGGGATCTCCTCGCATACCATATACCATTAGGGAGGTGCTAATCAATATTAATACTTTATCTCTCTAATAGGGAGATTAATGAACACCATGAGTAACTACATTTCATTTTGTTTCTTTAATGTTCTTAGGTTTCAAGGCAGAAGAGTACCATAATATATACATACCCAAGCAAGTTTATGCAAATAAATGCAAGCAAGTACACATACTTATATCATCCAGCAAAACTAGTCATATAATTATATCCATGTACATGAGTTCAAAGAATCATAGTTATCCTTGATCATCTAGACATTTGGTCACACCTGATGAATAGAAAATTAATCATCATCAATACATGGTTCATATATTCTTGATATTTCAGGTCCAGATTAGGGTTTTGGTCAAACCTAGGTCAATATGATGTTAGGGTGGTGTCTAGTATTTTTAGTATGATCTATATGTCATTATTAAGGTCTGGTACAAATTTCATATTTTTCTGAGGCTTGATATATTTTCTATAATTAATATGAGGTTTAAAACATGAAATTATGAACTAATGGGAAAAGACCTAATATTCTGGAAATATAACTTGATCAGATTTCATATTTGGTCTCTAAATGACATTAGGGTGCATAAAGGATTTTCTCATATTTAATTTCCATGATATGCTAATTATACCAATACTATGATCTAAAAAAAAGAATTATCATCTAAATTAAATATCATCATTAGTTGTGCTTCCAAAGTCTGATCTAAGGGTCCAGTAATATAGCTAACATTTTTCTAAGTCTATGGATATTTTTTGGGCATTTATAGGCCAAGGGAGCTATTTATAATCATATTTCTAAGATTAGTCTATTTACTGGAATTTAGAAAGACATTTACCTATATGGGATCACTGTAGCCGTTTGATTCCCGCAAGGATCTTTTCATATTTAATTTCCATGATATGCTAATTATACCAATACTATGATCTCAAAAAGAAGCATTATCAACTAAATTAAATACCATCATTAGTTGTGCTTCAAAAGCCCGATCTAAGGGTCCAATAATATAGTTAACATTTTTCTGAGTCTATGGATATTTTTCAGACATTTATAGGCCAAGGGAGCTATTTATAATCATATTTCTAAGATTAGTTTATTTACTGGAATTTAGAAATCCTATCTGTGATCACTGTGGCCGTTTGATTCCCGCTATCAGGGTCTAGATGAAGGCCACATCACGCCCAGGACATACACGGTCCACTACCCGGTCTGTCCTGGATTTGGGGACTCGTCTGGTTTATTGGTTCGTGAACCGGTCTGACTTCTACTCTTCCCGTGCCCCGATCGCAGGGACTAGAGACGCGAGCTCTGGTTTCCAGCTCCCGCGTGCGCCGCCGCAAGGGTCCCATTCCGACGAGAAATCCAACAGCCTTCTCGGTCCCCTTCCGTCCGCATATGGTGCACAAGGACTCATCGGCGAGATTCCATTGTCTGGTGGCGCTCCAAGCTCAAGATCGCCTTCTGGTTTGGGAGTCACGAGGGAGAAAGGCAGTAGGACGTCAATGGATTTTTTCGTCAAGGCTCAGAGAAACTACTTCATGTTGTCGTCCATCTCTCTCGCCGGCAAAAGCCCTGGGACTTGGGGCGATTAGCTCGCCATCCCTGGTATGATTGAATCTCAGAGTTCAAACACGAAGCTCTGGGTACCAGACGCATCCTTGCGGTGACACCACTGGCTTTAGTTCAGCGTCTGTGTGGGCTTTCACGGTGGAGTAGACCGGAAGAATTGGGGCTTTTGTCCCCATTCATTCCTTCTCTCACCACCGAATCTGGAACGGGGTCTTTCCAGCCTCCCGACGACCCTAGAGGTGCCTCTGAGCTCCACGTCTGGTTGGCAGACGTGGCGCCACCACGAGGAAGGGGCTAGGTAATTGACATTGGTGTTGGCCGAACTAGAGAAGGGTCAACATTCGAGCTCACAGCTAGGATCCTAGGACCGGAGTGAGGGAGAAGGTAGCACATATGGAGTCTCAGGATCTTGCCCAGTCTTCCTATATATCTCCCTTTCTTCCTCCTCTGGACTACAACCTGCGGAGGAGAACACCTGGGAGAAGGCAGTTCATTCTCTCCGTGATGTGGGTCTCAAGCTCCAAGTGAAGGTTCAATCTGCTCCGAGTGTTGTGTAGGTCATGGGTTTGCCAACGAATTCACTTGAACTGCTCCACCTTCATCGGATCTAGAGGACGCCTCGGCTGCGTTCTGTTCCTCCATATGCGGAGTTTTGGGATGACTTGGTCCTAGGTCCATGTGTGACAGATATAATAACCTGCCATTTTGGACTTTCTTCGAGTGGTATATGGTCAAGTCTCAAGATACTCATTTACTCATAATCTTTCATCACTCAAACTCTTATATTTCCTAATAAGAACCACGATTTAGATGCAATTTTAATCCACGTGTTCCTCGTCACATGAATCCTTGTATTTCCAAGTTTGAACCCATGTTTACAACATTTGGTCATCTAACTTAAATTCCTAAGATAACCTCATGAATAAGTATATAAGCCTTGAATTTAATGTAGGTAATCATCAAATCTTGGTTCAACAAGTCCAACAATACATTTTATGATCCTAAAATACCTCAAGGCTCATCAATTTGCCACTTGAATTTGTTATGATTACTAAATGGACCTCTCAACCTGATAAGTACCCAAAATGAATAATAAAAAGTTATACATATCATACTTGAACTCAATTAAATATCATAATCACTAATCACATCTCTAACCACAATATTTAAGGTGAAGATGATTCCAAACTACATCAATTCCTCAACTTAATTCAACCACCTAAAGTACACTCATAGTCCACAAGCACAATATTGGGTATCAAAACCCTAAAATTGGGATCATCACGTTCACCCCACCTTAAATGGAATATTCTCCTCAAAATTCAACTAAGCTTATATTCCCAGTGATAGAAAGGAGTTTTTTTTACATCTAGGCCACCACTTCTGGTGCCAAGGTTATCATACTACTGGATATACCCTAGGTTGTCATCTTAGGATTGTGGATCATCAAGGGAGTACACATCTAACCTTATATGGATTGAAGCATCATTTTTTTATATAGGAAAAGAAACATCACTTAAATATTCAACCATAACTTGACCTTCTTTTATTTTTGTATTTGAATATTTTATCCCCTAAGAGTTAGGTCTTTTTTTGATACATACATGTGAAGTTAGGATGGTGTTACCAAGGTTTCATCTTCCACCCTACTCACCCATGTAAGGTGATATTAAGATTTCATGTCTTTTAGTAACAAATTTCCACACTTAACATCATTATTGTGATTGATGATAAACATCATACTAGAAATTCATTAGAGAAGGGGTTTATCTTCATCTTTAATAAAGGAGTTTTCTACCTGTAAATAGCTTACTTAACATGCTCAAATATTAAGATTTCACCCTATTTTGTGAGAGTTATCATTAAACTAGAAGCTTAGAATCAGAGATTTGAGGTTAAGAACTATATTTTGTGGTCATGTAATCTATGATGTAAGGATATCTTTATTTCAAACTCATTGTATATCTTTCATATATGATAGGGGGAATCATAGAATAGGTCAAGCTTATCTAAGTGACTCTACATACATATTCATCCAAATATCTCAAGTGAGATTTCTAACATCATATATATAGAGAAAGAGAAGGAGAAGATAAACATGCATTGTTGAGTATATTATGCACATGGCATTTTACTCCAAGAATTAACATTTCAGATATCAACTCACTTGGATTTGATGATGAGTGTCACAAACTTAATTCACTTAACCTAGGACCTGACTCAGTCAAAGGATTGACTTTATCACTATGGGTCACCTACTCATCACATTTTTTTAACCTAACTCTCACATATAGGATTGAATCATGCAAAAGGATTCAACTCATCTACTCAAAGGTAACCCAGCTCAGGACACATCATTCAACATATATCTCATATTTTTCATATATTGTAGGATAGATCTGTTGGCTAAATTGACATTATTATAATCCCTTTGTTTTGATGATAACAAACATTTCATTCTTGTCGATCTAACGAGCTACTTGAGTGTTGCAGGAATAAGGTGGATGACAAAGTACTAGGGAATCTATATGCTTGAATGCTTGTAAATTTCATGAAATGTAATCAGTTGTAAACTTGTACAAGTACTTAGACATCATGTAAATCAAGCGTTAGATCTTCCCTAGCCAATCACTACACTTAGATAGGTCATCCCCTTCAACAGTGTCACCTATGCACACTCATACACATACTTAATGCCTTAAAGTAAAACATTGAAACAGGGTCAATCTCGGTCGACAAACTCCTCGACCGAGACACTCTCGGTCGACAAACTTCTCGACCGAGAATGACCCAAGTAGCCGTTAGACACAGCTGAGAAAGTAGTTGGCAGTTGGAGATGAACGTTGCTAACACTTGATCCAGAGAGACTGTCGGTCGACAAAACTTCGACCGAGTAGGTGTCTCGGTCGACAATTCCTCGACCGAGATGGACTCTGACAGCAACTGCAGAATTAATTAACTAGTCGTTGCTAAAGCAACTAACTTGTACCTAACGGCTAGTTAAGCACTTAGAACCCCCTAGAAAGTGTCTAGAACGTCCTTAAGCACTTGTAGGTCATTCCTATAAATAGGACATGCCTTAGGACACCAAAAAATAACTAAGCTATACACTTGTGCTACACTTGAGCTTACATACTCACATTGGCAATCTGTTTGAGCAATAGAGCAATTCCAACATTGGCTATTCATTCCCATTGCTCCAACTTCGTGTCCTATAGGCTAGCATCTCCTATCCACAACACTTACACTTCTACATACATTGGTTAGGAGATCAATACGCTTGATATAGGCAAATCAAGCCTTGTGCTTACAACGGTATTGTAATTTCTGTTTTTCCTTCTTGTTCCTTGTTATCTTGTGTACTCTCCTTGCTACTCCTAGGGTTGGAGGCTGCGGATTGGAGAGGGTGTTCTTCTCGGAGGAGAAGGTGGACTTCAAGCTACTTCAAGAAGGCTATCGCAACGGGAAGCTACTTCAAGAAGGCTATTGCAACGGGAAGCTACTTCAGGAGGAAGGCTGCTTCAAGGTTGGTGCAATTACTTCTAGGTGAAGGCTGCTTGAAGGTTGGTGCGATTACTTCTAGGTGAAGGCTGCTTGAAGGGTTTAGGGAGAGAATTGTAATTTTATGTAAAGTCCTTGCGAGGTAATAAAATTAAATTCTTTCCAAATCCTGGTTGGGTAAGCAACCGGGTAGTGGACTGACTACCTTAGTATTTGCTAAGGTAGGAACCACTCTAAATCCTTGTCCCCTTGTCCAATATTTTTGTGGTTGGTTGTTTGAGTTTAAATTATTTTAAAATATATTTAAAACTCTATTCACCCCCCCTCTAGTAGTTTTTAATTGGTATCAGAGAAGGCTTCAAGGAACCCTAACAAGGTCTTGAAGAATGGGTGACGGGGTGCTCAACAACCTTAACCTTGAAGGGACATTTGTTGCTAGGCCTCCAGTGTTTGATGGAACAAACTACACATATTGGAAGAGAAGGATGCAGTTCTACTTTTAAGGCATAAGTTGGGACTTATGGAGGATGGTCTCAACCCCATACGAGCTTCCTCAAATGCAATATGCAGAGTCGGATGCAAATACGGTAAAATCGGCTCAAATGAATGCAAAGGCTGTAAGTATTCTTTATTGTTCAATTTCAGTAGGAGAATTTAATAGAATATCAAACTGTGAAACAGCCTATGAAATATGGCATAGACTTTCTATAACTTATGAAGGGACAGCTCAAGTTAAGAATTCCAAAGTTAGTATGCTTAAACAAAAGTTTGAACATTTCCGTATGGATCAAAATGAATCTATTAGTGAAATGTATGCAAAATTCTCTTCTATTGTAAATGGTTTAAATGCCTTACGTAAAGTTGTTCTTGAGGAGGATCAGGTATCAAAGATTCTTAGATCACTTCATCCCAAATACAAGCCCAAGGTGACGGCCATTGAAGAAGCAAATGACCTCACCCGACTAAAGATGGAACAACTCATTGGCAACCTAGAAGCTCATGAGGCAACGTTAGAAGAGGAAGAAAGAAGAGAACGTGAACTTCAACAAGGGAGGAAGAAGGACATTGCATTCAAAGCATCAACCAAGAACAATCATGATACAAGTGAAGATGATAGTGAAGAAGAAACTCTCATTGTAAATGGTAAGCAGTATAAAAGTTTTAAAACTAATAAAACTTCTAGTATTTCTTCTTCCAGGTGCTTTGAATATGGCAAGAAGGGACACATGAAAGGTGATTGTCCAAAACTCAAGAAAGGGAAGAAATCATCTCACAAAAAGAAAGAAAGAGCATATAAAGCTGCATGGGATGATTCAAGTGATGATAGTGATGATGGAAAAGAAGAAGTAGAATGCCTCATTGCTACAACAAATAAAGAAGAAGAAGACGAAGAAGTAAGTCTTTTTGATCTACCAAAAGAAGATCTAATTGCTAGTCTTCAAGATACACATGAGAAATATATTGAGTGCAAGAAGAAACTTAAGAAATCAAATAAAGTAAATGATGATTTAAATGTTAAACTTCTTGCTCTTGCATCTGAAAATAAAGATCTCAAAACGGAAAATGAAGATTATGATCTTAAGTTAAAATATGTAGAAGCTAATTGCAATCTTCTTTCCTTAGAAAAGTTAAACTTGCAAACTCAAGTGAATGATCTTCAGAAACAACCTGTTCTATGTTCACATTTAGATTATGATGAGGTTGTCAAAGAAAGAAACTCTCTAGTATCTGATTTAGATCAAGCAAAGAAAGATATAAACAAGAAGATAGATGATATTGCTAAGTTACAAAGAAATATAAATGAGTTAAGAGGAAATGACATGCTTGAAAATATTCTGAAAATTTCCTCTAGTTATAATGGAAGAAAAGGATTAGGATATGATCCAAGGAGAAATAAACCCAAAAGAGTTAAAGCATCCAAGACTAAGATTATGTTTGTACCTAGGAACACAGTTCCTAGAAAGAGAAATGAAGTTGACTCTATTAGTTGTCATTATTGCATGCGTCTTGGACATTATTCATTTTCATGCCCATATAAGAAAAAGAATGATGATTTAGCTTGGATTCCTAAAACTTCGTAGCTTAAAATTAGCTAGTTGAGATTTGACCTAAACTGATTCTTGATATACAAACGTCATATCTCAACACAATCGAGCTCTAACTTGCATAATCTTATTTTGCATGTAATAAATTAACAGTTCTGAAAATATTCCAGAAACTTTGTCAGTCGAGAATCTGTCGACCGAGTGAACTTCGGTCGAGAAATTGTCGACCGAGCATGTCACTGATTTCCAGTCTGCTGTAAAATTGCTGAATTCTTTTTGTAATTGATCAAATTGCTATCTATTTGTGATTAATGACTGTATATATTTTGGAAATCATCCCTGAAAACTTAGATGAGATTAATTTGGTTTGATTTAAGTTAAAACTGAAATTATGCTTAGCTTAATAAAAAGGAAATTTCTGTTTTATCATTATTCACATGATTTTTCCTAAAGTATTTTCTGGTCTACCCACATAGAAATCATGTGATTACAATCATGGAATTATCATTTTCATCATGATGATGCTGTGTTAGCACAAATAGATAATGATAATTGTATGCATGGATCCTTGATGATACATAGGCAAGCAAAATAATTCAATGATGATATGTCTCTTAGAAATGCTTGCAACACATAAAATAAAAATTTCTCAATTGGCATCTTTAAAAGACTTGAGATATTAATTGTGCTTTCAATTTTAAGAGGATGTTTTCATATTGAGTATCACTAAACATGCTTCAAAATTGATATCTAATCAAGTACTTCACATATGAGTGCTTAAATTGGAAATCTGCAATTTTTGCCTCTTGGTTGAAATAAAATTTGACCAAGGAGCGCTATGGTCGTAGTCAAGGGCGACCTAAAATAAGGTTGACATAGTGCTTATTTGCACATCTTTTTACTGCACTTAATCTTAGTATCTTGAATCAAAATGTGTTCATTGCAAAACATAAAGCTCCAATGAAAGGTCAAAATCAAATCTTGTTTGTGACCTTAGAATCCTTAAAATGTTTTAATTATAAGATTAAGGGGGAGCTTACAAAAACTATTTTGATTATAAGATTAAGAAGCTTACAAAACTTTGTAGATATCATTTGAAGCTTGTTATGACCTTAGTATTTTTAATCTTAAAGGAATCTACAAAATACATGAATATGATATATATTTCTTATTGATGGAATTCTCTAAACAAATCAGGGCTTAACATCCCGTGTATTTGGTTAGAGATATTTCTTATAAGCTTAAAGGATTCTCATTTCATTTTCAGGGCTTAACATCCCTTGCAAAATGAATGAGAAATCAATATGTATTCATCATGAGCTTAAAAGGAACTCATTTCATTTCAAGGCTTAACATCCTGTGCAAATGAGTGAGAAATAAATTGTGGCTAAATTTAACAACAATTGCTTTGCATTAATCCCTTGTTTTTAAATTGAATATTTCTTTAAGGGGGAGCATAGCATAAAATTAAGGGGGAGAAATATAAGTCATATAAAATGATTTTATTGGATATCTTTTTGAAATGACAAAGGGGGAGAAATAATATAAAATCCAAATCAAAAACATAAATGAGTTTCACTTGCAAAATAAGAATGGCTACAAAAGGTAAACTTCAGGTATGAAACTCACTTGATTTATATTTCCTTATTTTATATTTGAGAAATGTTTGTCATCTTCAAAAAGGGGGAGATTGTTGGCTAAATTGACATTATTATAATCCCTTTGTTTTGATGATAACAAACATTTCATTCTTGTCGATCTAACGAGCTACTTGAGTGTTGCAGGAATAAGGTGGATGACAAAGTACTAGGGAATCTATATGCTTGAATGCTTGTAAATTTCATGAAATGTAATCAGTTGTAAACTTGTACAAGTATATAATGTACAAGTACTTAGACATCATGTAAATCAAGCGTTAGATCTTCCCTAGCCAATCACTACACTTAGATAGGTCATCCCCTTCAACAGTGTCACCTATGCACACTCATACACATACTTAATGCCTTAAAGTAAAACATTGAAACAGGGTCAATCTCGATCGACAAACTCCTCGACCGAGACACTCTCGGTCGACAAACTTCTCGACCGAGAATGACCCAAGTAGTCGTTAGACATAGCTGAGAAAGTAGTTGGCAGTTGGAGATGAACGTTGCTAACACTTGATCCAGAGAGACTGTCGGTCGACAAAACTTCGACCGAGTAGGTGTCTCGGTCGACAATTCCTCGACCGAGATGGACTCTGACAGCAACTGCAGAATTAATTAACTAGTCGTTGCTAAAGCAACTAACTTGTACCTAACGGCTAGTTAAGCACTTAGAACCCCCTAGAAAGTGTCTAGAACGTCCTTAAGCACTTGTAGGTCATTCCTATAAATAGGACATGCCTTAGGACACCAAAAAATAACTAAGCTATACACTTGTGCTACACTTGAGCTTACATACTCACATTGGCAATCTGTTTGAGCAATAGAGCAATTCCAACATTGGCTATTCATTTCCATTGCTCCAACTTCGTGTCCTATAGGCTAGCATCTCCTATCCACAACACTTACACTTCTACATACATTGGTTAGGAGATCAATACGCTTGATATAGGCAAATCAAGCCTTGTGCTTACAACGGTATTGTAATTTCTGTTTTTCCTTCTTATTCCTTGTTATCTTGTGTACTCTCCTTGCTACTCCTAGGGTTGGAGGCTGCGGATTGGAGAGGGTGTTCTTCTCAGAGGAGAAGGTGGACTTCAAGCTACTTCAAGAAGGCTATCGCAACGGGAAGCTACTTCAAGAAGGCTATTGCAACGGGAAGCTACTTCAGGAGGAAGGCTGCTTCAAGGTTGGTGCAATTACTTCTAGGTGAAGGCTGCTTCAAGGTTGGTGCGATTACTTCTAGGTGAAGGCTGCTTGAAGGGTTTAGGGAGAGAATTGTAATTTTATGTAAAGTCCTTGCGAGGTAATAAAATTAAATTCTTTCCAAATCCCGGTTGGGTAAGCAACCGGGTAGTGGACTGACTACCTTAGTATTTGCTAAGGTAGGAACTACTCTAAATCCTTGTCCCCTTGTCCAATATTTTTGTGGTTGGTTGTTTGAGTTTAAATTATTTTAAAATATATTTAAAACTCTATTCACCCCCCCTCTAGTAGTTTTCAAGATCCTATGACCCTCTCCTTATGGGTCTCACTCTCTCTAGAGTTCACCACATATCTTGTCCTAATGCTGGAGATCCTCTATTGTACAAGAGTTTGAGACTCATGAATATTCAACTTTATCTTAACATAGCTCATCTAAGTAAGAAAAGAGTATGCACTTTCATCACCTAGACTTATCTTAGGTTATCAAAAATTGATTCAAACCTCATGTACACCTTAGATCTTTATAAAGAATGTATACTCATAGATCAAATTTATATTAGATCATCCTTGCTTATGTCATCTATAAAACTATCATCTACTCTAATTGTCACTAGATTGTATTTGTTGTTGCTAAACACACTATTGATGAGGATTGTTCCCACAAACTTCACTTTCTTCAAAAACTAGGTTGACGGGTTGAATGGGTTGGGTGCTCAACTTTACAAGTTTTGAGACAGGGTGTCTAGCTTTGCTACAATTCAATCCGCTACATCGACAGTGTGTATGCCAACTTGCTTCCTAGAAGTAATATAAGAAGAAGTTTGGTTGTTCCTTTCAGTGCTCCATTGTAAATAATTAACTGTCATGTCTTCAATAATGGCATAAGTTTTCCTATATGATTTGTTCATTAAGGCATCATGTGCAGTAGCATCAATAAACATCCATGTATTGTAGAATAGGCCATTATAGAAAGTTTGCAATAGAAGCCAATTTCTTGAACCACGGTGTGGAAAAATATGTTGAATGTAACGACCTCACTTTTCATCAACCCCCAATTAAGGTAGGCCAAAAATATGAAAGCCATCACTTACAAAATTTTACCCAAGGATCCAAATTTTAATCAAACAATATAAAATAGCAGATAATTTCATTCATTTCTAAAGATTATATAGAAGATTCTTACATGAACTACCTATCATTATGATTTTACTTTTGAGAAGAAAAAACTAGCAAAATCCTCCTTTTAAGTCTTTAATGCTTTCATGATATTTCCATCTTTATCATCATGTCCTTTATCATATATATTATCTTATACCTAAAACGGCGTGAAAAAAAATATGCGATCAGTATGTTGCCATACTGGTATGTGGGGTACATCCAAAATGTGCAAGTAATTAACAACATATATTCCAAAAAATACTTGAAAATATAAAATGGCATTTTCTTCACATAATATTTCTTTTACGTGACATTCATAATGGTATTATAATTGAATAGAACCAAATAAACAACCAACATATTAATTGTTCAATCCTCTAAAAAACCTCAAAAAGTGTCAACAAACTAAGGCATATATTCTTAGACGTGACCATGTACCTCAAGGGTGAGCCATGCAAATTATGCAGACATTCTCTAAGCATATTACCCAATCAAGTAGGAAAAAGAAGTGATATTCATATACATAAATCCTAAAGTGTCACCATCACATTAATCACATTAAACTCTACTCAATCCTATTCTAGGGTTTAGATTTCCTTGTTATCAAGTTATCATTAGGGTTATACTTCAATACCCTAATTCCCATGTTTATTGATTTAATGTCTTAAGAAACCTAATTCATATTAGGTATAATCATGATAATCAAATCTACCATGTTATTGCATCAAAACACTTAGACCAGGTTCGACACATTAAGGTTATAGCAAGTCTCTTCTTTGATGTCTAAGATCTTAATCTCATATATTAAGGATCATCCATTCTAGAATTCCTAGTTTCTCATCATTATTACCATAATGATCATGGATTCCTATCATGTTCAATAATGTTAGATAATCAACAAAAAAGATTTTTTTAATATTTCCAACATCTTAGTACCAAAAGGCTAGGGTTTCCATGTGTTAATCACCATTTTATCATGTATAACAAAACTTTTGGAAAAGGAAGCATTATCAAGTCTCAATTATATATTATTTACATTCTTCTCATTCTGCTGATAAATTTTCATATATAACTTATTTTTATCTTAGCTTCCTAGCAATTTCTATGATTTTTATAAGTTTATTGCTTAATTGACAAATTATCAACTACCACGTCAACATAAATAAAAATACCATGTTTTTATTGGGTTGTCTTGATTTATAAAGAAAAGACAATAATACCCTTGTGTTGAAAGTTGTTTCCTTTTTTACTGGAGGGACATCTTGGTTAATCTGACCTGGCTGTCCTTCTCCTCGTGAAACCTTGTGCGAGGGTGAGAACAAGGTCGACACTCATTCCAGGAGAACATATGTGCCACCCCCGATGGTCAATGCTTCCTCCTGCATCAATGTTGTTGTGTGTATGCCACCGGCTCTTGCGGCCAATGCCCAAGCTACAAATCCGCACGGACGTCCTCCCTTCCTCAACCACTTCCACCGGCTTGACTCTCGTCCACAACCCTTTCGCTCAATGTTGACATAGTTGCTGGTGTCAGAGGCTAGCCATTCTTGGTTCTTGGCTTGTGGAGGAATATGGCGTTGAGGACTACTTCCATTAGGACCCTGTGTATTTTCGTCTCCTTTAAAGGAACTGATGTGACTTGACCATCGCCTAACTTCATCCTCCTCAATAGCCAGACATCCAGATCCCCCATGCAGCATCGGTGCTGCTACTTTATAGAGGTTTGTTTGAGAACTACTCTAAGAAGAAGAAACTAGAAAGCATTGGGGGGAACAAGGACTCTTCGCAGGGATCACTCTGACTATCGAGGCTTGGGTCGAGTTCCCTCGGTGGCGAGGACTTCCTCCACATCTTCTATATATACATCTAAGGGGAAAGCCTCTAGGCTTCTACAAAGGGTGAGAGAGAGAGCTTGTGGCCTGGGAGAGGAATCTGTGTTTCTTCCTTATATGATCATGGTGAGAGATGACTATGATTTGTGGTCTACATATATGGAATTATTTCCATGCCCATTAACATGTCTTATTCTTAAGCCACAAGTAGATACCCCTTCTATTAAAATGGGAACTACTCATTTCCATGTATAGGTTTGCATGATTTTGACCAAAGTATTTTTCATATTTTCTTTTACTTGGTCTCTTTCCTTCTTTCTTCTTTTGTTAGATGTGATTTTGGTATAACAATTACCAACATTTCCTTTCTATTTAAAATATATCCTTTTACTTAACAAACCAAAATCAACTGGGAAAATAATATTTTCCTTTTATTATTCTCCTTCTCTCTCGCGGTTATTCATGGAAAAGATTTATGATTGTATAAAAGGAAGTATTCAATGAATTTCCAATATAAGAATCCACCTATATTTTACTTAATTATCACACAAAAAGCAATAGAGGGAAGCATATAAAATCAAGGTACTTAATTTACTAAAATGCTCATGAATTCTAGATCATTCCTATGTCTCTCTCCTGTTATATTCCTTAAATTCAATTATTCTCCTTTCATGGTAACACACTAATGGCTTTTCCAAGTATGTTTAGTAGTTGGAGTAAATAAAACTTATTCTTTTAACCTTTTATTGAATCAAATACCATTATCTCATGGTATATCCTTTTTATACCAATTTCTAGAATTTTCTCCCTTTTCGTTTATATTTTCAAGTATCCCAAAAGTCAAGCTTGTATAAAACTATGTGTTGCTCAAACATTGTATTGTCCCTTATGGCTAAATAATTACTTTTCTAATTATCTAAAACTCCACATATCTAATTTTATTTTGGCAACTTGGATATCATTCAATATTTCAGTTATCTAATGACTAACTAACTCACCATTATTTATTTATGCCCAAAAACTCTTTTTTCTAGAGTATTCCACATAATTTCATATTCAAAATACAAATATTCCATTACTTTTAGAAATTTCATTATTATTGGTCCTCTCTTTCTTTGTCCAAAATCTATTAATGGTTTGTTGAAAATAGTAAAGTACACGAAATCCATCCTATGTGGGTATTTGCACTTTCAAACCATAATTTCCAAGAAAAAACATAATTTTAATTATCTTTCATATCACATTATTTGCAAATAAACATGTTAAAACATGGAAAAACTAGGATATAACATCCTTTCCCTCTTATAGGAATTGTGTCCACAAAATTTTACTAGTCATCCAAAAACCAATAACTTTTATGTATGTGCTAATTCCTTATTTTTCTTTAAATTGTGCCATAAGGACCTATTTGCAAAATAAAGTCACATGGGTCTTAGTTGGGCCATGGGCCAAACACATGCCACAAGTACATTATTATTCCATGAATAATACCATTTAGGAATTACTTACCAGTTCATGCCTCATATTTACTAAATTCATTTTTGCAAAATTGAGGATATTATATTCATCCCTCCTTAAAAGGAAAATTTCCCCAAAATTCAAACCTAGTAAACTTAACGTGAAAGACAACTCATCTTAGTTTCAAACCTTAGGATTAGAAATCCTACTTAGGTATCATTAACAACCTATACTGATAGGAAACTTCCTCATATTATTATTAGGATTGGTACTTGAATTCAATTCAAGGTATATCTACATCCTTAGTATTTAGATATTATCAACTCTTGGTGATAACATTTTCACTCATGATTTCAATTTTACTTGATGAACAACCCACTGTTTAATTATTTACACATAAGGGTGAGATAACATATCAAACCCTGGATCATGTCATTAACTCTATGTATTCATTCTCATATATTCATTTTAAGCATAACATGTGTCTACCCAATCTCTCTCCCTCATAATGAAATGAAATAAGCATTTGATACAGCCCAAACACAAAGTTTATTCCATCCCAAGATAAAACATGATACATACACACTTTATCTTTAAATTTCACATGACTTTAAAACATACTTTCTTTTAATTCCTCAATATTCATATATTTCATGAATCAATTACCCTTCCTCACTCTTACGTTTGAGTACAACTTCTCTCAAGTTTTCATAACTTCTTTATACCTTTTATACTTACACCTCAAGTATTAGGAGCCAAAGCCACTTCCTTGAGGTCCCTAGGGGTACAAGAACTTTTTGGAGTGATCTCATCCTTATCCATCTAGGGAGTTCCTCTCACATTCACCCATTGGGCCACATGAACATCATGAAGGTGGCCAATGTCCTATGACATGGGCCTCAATAAAACATAGTTGTTACCTCCAGACCAGATGGTCTTGTGCATTCATGGATCAATCAACTCCTAATCCCATCAGTCCATGTACCTTTAATACTCCTTACTTGACCTTAGGATTGACTTAGGGCTCTACCCTTCCCAAGGGTTCATTTATAGCACATTATTTTCGTATGTAATTCTTTAAACCAAATTCATCCATATCTTATAACTCTCATTATTCACTCTTTGTTCCCTCATTAGGCTCATGGCAACATTCTTTTTTGGGCTCTAAATCAATACAGTCTGCTACTTCCATAGTGATTTTTCCTCATGTTCCTCGGAGATGACATGCTTGGGTTCAAAAAATTATACTCAACATATGTGCTTTCATATTTTATATCCTTATATCTTTACAATCTAGGTGAGATTTAACGTTACCTCAATCTTTAAATTGATCCAATCAACTTACCTTTCTAGGGAAATTCCTAACATAGGGTGCCTTCATGGCTCATAGGAGAAGGTTAGACTCTCTAGCCACAACTCGGGCCTATAGGGCTAGGGTTTTGCCTACCCCATAGGTCCTTTTCCCACTCTTGGGTTGACCAACCCCAAGATGGTGCACCATCCCTAAAAGTTTCCATGCATTGTTTATAACTTTTAAACCCTTATTGCTCAATCTCGAGGATATACACACTCGTTGGGAGTGACCATAGTGATGTACCCACTCGTTGGGGGACTTTCAGTAACATACTCACTCACTGGGGGTAGTTCCAATAGCATACCCACTCTGTAGGGTTAGAATACCCAATCGTTGGGGGTAAAAACTTACCCACTCATTGGGGGTAGTTCCAATAGCATACCCACTCATCAGGTGTAGTGTAATATCATACTCACTCACTGGGAGTATCTTAATGACATACCCACTCGCTTGGGGTAGCATATTATCATACTCACCTGTTGGAAGTATCCCAATGGCATACCCACTAGTTGGGGGTAGCATAATATCATACTCACTCATTGGGAGTATTCTTTATTCATCCAAAGAGAGCATTAGGGTAGTGAAAAAGTTTTATTCATATTTCCATTTTCATGTATGACCATTAGTTACTTATGTTTCTCATGTATATTCAGATCCTTTCACATGCATCATCAATGATCTTCTCCACATTCATGCATGCGATACTGGGTCATCTAAACCCATTTATATTTTCTCTTTCTTCTTACCATGATCGGGTTCATATGCTTAGGATTTCTATATCACCATATTATTCTCATTTCTCATTATTAGGGGTTTTAGGGTTAGAGTTAGAGACTACACCCTACCTCTTAGTTCTTCCATGTCCCTTGACCACCTAGGGTTCTTCTAGATAAACCCCTAGATCCATCTAGAGTTTATCCTTATAACTCATGACATCCTTTTTTTATCATTATTTCCACATTACTTGTGCATTATTATTTCTATATTTCATTTACATTATTATTTTCACATTTACATGTACATTATTACTTCCACTTTTATATGCACACTATTATTTCCACATTAATGTACATTAATTGTCAGAGTATGCCTTATTCCTACTTCTTATCAAAAACCCTAATTTAAGATGAGGACAGAAGTATCTTTTAGGGTTTATTAAGAAAGAGGATGAGAAGTGGATGAATTAAGATGAGAAGAAAATCTAATGGTACTTTTCTTTAGGAAAAATCATCCGTCTTTAGCCAAGCAGGATGTTCAGGCCTGAGAGTCCTTGTAAGCCAACAAGCGGTGCGGAGGAAACTTTTGCCAGCCCCCAGTTCATGGTCCATTCTAGACACCATCGTATTTAAAAATGCCCAAATAATTCCCTCATATATCTATACATTAACTTGAAATTATAAAATATTATATATAATTTGAAAATTTTGTTGCTCTAATACCAAATGTAATGACCTCACTTTTTAGCAACTCCCAATTAAGGAAGGCCAAAAAGATTGAAAGCCATTACTTATAGAATTTTTCCTAAGGATCCAGATTTTAATCAAACAATATAAAATAGTAGATAATTTCATTCATTTCAAAATATTATATAAAAGATGCTTACATGAACTTCCTATCATTAGGGCTGTACTTTCCAGAAAAAATAGTTGGCTAAATCCTCATTTTAAATCTTTAAAGATTTCATGACATTTCCATCTTAATCTTCATGTCCTTTATCATATATATCAGTGTATACCTAAAATAGTGTGAAACAAATACACGATTAATATGTTGCCATACTGATATGTGGGGTACACCCAAAATGTGCAAGTAATTAACAACATATATTCCAACAAATACTTGCAAATATAAACTGGAATTTTCTTCACATAATCTTTCTTTTATGTGATATTAAAAATGACAATATAATTGAATAGAACTAAATAAACAACCAAAAAATTGTTCAATCCTCGAGAAAACCTCAAAAAGTGTCTACAAACTAAGGCAGTTATACTTAGGCATAACAACATACCTCAATGGTGAGCCATGCTGAATATGTAAACATTCTCTAAGAATATTATCCAATCAAGTAGGCAAATCAAGCAATATGCATATATGTAAATCCTAAAGTATCACATATCACATTAATCACATTAAACCCTACTCAGTCCTATTCTAAGGTTTACATTTTCTTGTTATCAAGTTATCATTAGGGTTATGCTTCAATGCCCTAATTCATGTGTTCATTGGTTTAATGATTTAAGAAACCTAGTTCATATTAAGTATAATCATGATCATCAAATATACCATGTTATTACATCATAAACACTTAGATCAAGTTTGACACATTAACGTTATACCGAGTCTCTTATTTGATGTTCGATATCTTGATGACACATATTATGGATAATTCGTTCTAGAAGTCCTAGTTACTCATAGTTATAATCATAATAATCTCAGATTCCTATCATGTTCAATAACGTTTGATAATCAACAGAAAAGAAAAGCTTTTTAATGTTTCCAACATCTGAGTACCCAAAACTAGGGTTTTGTGTGCTAATTTCCCATTTATCATGTATATCACTAATTTTGGTAAAGTAAGTACTATCAAGCACCAGATATATTTTATTTGCATTCCTCTCTTTCTATTGACAAATTTTCATATATAACTTATTTTCATCTGAGATCCTAACAATTTTGGTGATTTTTATAAGTTTATCGCTTAATTGACCAATTATCAACTACCATATAAGCATAAGTAAAGCATACCATGTTTTTATTGGGTCGAATTGGTTTATAATGTAAAGACCATAATACTCTTATGCTTCAAGTCGTTTCCTTTTGTACTAGAGGGGCATCTTGGTTAATATGACCCGACATGTCCTTCTCCTTGTGAAACCCTACGTGAGGGCGAGTGCAAGGTAGACACCCATTCTAGGCACACATTTGCACCAGACTCGATGGTCACTGCTTCCTCGTGCATCGACGTTGTTGTGTGTATGCCACCGAATCTTGCGGCTAGTGCCCAAGCTACAATTCTATGTTGACGTCTTCCCTTCCTCAACCACTTCCACCGACTTGTCTCTCGTCTACAACCCTATCGCTCAATGTTGACACATCTGTTGGTGTCAGAGGCTAGCCACCCTTGGTTCCTGGCTTGTAGAGGAACAATGTGCTGAAGACGACTTCAAGCATGACCCTAGGTATTATCGTCTCCTTGAAAGGGAATCAATGTGAATTGACCATCACCTAAATTTGTCCTCTTCGACGGCCAAACATACAGATTCCCCATGCAGCGCCATTGCTACTTCTTTGCAGTGGTCTGTCCAAGAACTACTCTAAGAAGGAGAAACTAGAAAGTATGGGGGGAAAGAAGGACTTTTCACATGGATTGTTGGTATGTATCCCCTGAGAGCCATTCATATGATGATTGATTGGCATACGTCATGGTTGATTTGATAAATATCAAAGGCAAGCTTCCAATTTATTCTCGCTCAATCGAGTATGAGATAAATGATGGAGCTGAATGAATGTCTAAAGAATGACAATACTCAATGATGTATGTCTTCAGGTTAAGGACATGAACAATGAGATCATATGGATGCTGAGTATGTACATTCTTGTTTATGTCCCTAGTGATGGACTGAATATTTGTCATTTTGCACAGGCTATTTTCATATTAATTTGTGCATAATTTATTAATACTAGTCTGTATTACTCAATTCAATCAAATAAGCATAATTTTAATGTTTGTGAATGATTTATTATAATACAAGTACATATGTACATTTTTGTGCGATTTCAAGACCACAAGAGTGTCACAGACTCGGTACTACCGACTTCAAAGTTGGTACTACTAACTTTGCATCAGAGACATAACAGATTTGACTCCCAGACTCAATACTACCAAGTCCAAAAGTCGATACTACTGAGTCTACCTAATCAGGCAGTCCGTAAAATCAAGTTTAATCCAACGATTGAGGATTTATTTCCCCTAAGTGACTTCTATGACTTAAGGGGAGTTCGTCCAGTCCTAATCTATCACATTCTATTCCATTGCAAGATGGAAATGACATGTGAGAGGAGAACTGCACCTTTGTCAAGTTTCAGGCACGTTTGGCGGGTAGAAATTGCAGATTGCAGATTCGTTCGTCGGCATGGAGCGTCCTAACCACATTTCTCTAGGGGGTTCATTGATTTTCTATATTCTCCATTTTTTCCTTCTTCTTAATATATTTTGTCCATGGAAACCATGAGGGGCTAATCTCCGTGTTCTTTAGGACCTGGGAGTAGCCCAATTGTTCACTGCATATGGATCTTTTACATTAGTATATTGTTTTCTCCTTATTCTTGGGCATGATACTATGAAATCGTATTGAATTGTCTATGTTGCACACCATAGGTGATTAATTAGATCCTTAATAACTTTGAGAGGAGGATTAAGGATTGGAAATCCATAGTAACACATGTTTTATATCACCCTTTGGGAAATGTGGCTTACAAGAGTGAAGAGATTACCCAGAGAATTCATTAAAGCACCTAACTAATTAACTAACAACTATAGAAATAGGATTGGCATTATAATAGGTAGTGAGCTACATTGTAGATGTGGGTAGTTCTTTCTACAGGCTCTTTACCCAGGAGTGGGAGGAATATATATTAATGTTAGGTAAAATTGTAGTGTCAATAGTGGTGAAACCACAATCCTAAAAAAATTCTTTTCATTGTGATCACAAACCATTAAATTAGTTTTCTTCTTACAATTAGTTAAATAACTCTCAAATCAAAGTTTTCTTTGGCTTAGCTGATTGAAAGAAATTAGTGGTAGTTTCTTGAATTACATTTCCCCATGTTCGATATTCAAGCCTCTTTGGCCTATATTACTTCAACTCGTACACTTGCATTTTACACATACAGTTTAGTCGTGTCAAGTTTTTGGCACCATTGCTGGGGAAACAACATATTCAAGCACTACGAGTGCTATAATTGGCCACTCTAGGCCACCTTATTTATTTATTTATTTTTATATTTTATTTTTTCCAAAGCTAAATTGCAAATATTTTCTTAATTCAATCACTAGTATCTCACTCTCACATTGAAAGTACAAATTTTAGGTACTAGTGCATGGTTCAAACATGAATCACTAATTACACTTCTATAAAAAATCCACAACTGCAAGGTATGGGTGACATAGAAGAGGAACAAACCGTTTGGGAGAAGATCAAGGTGTCATCCTCAACAACTCAGCCTGGGCCAATCAAGCAACAAGCGATAAATGTGGGAATCTATAAGATTGGTCCTGGGCTGGTGGCATTGGTTAATCAACAAGCTTTCCATGGCCATAGTACTGAAGACCCAATGACTCACATCATCAATTTTGTCGAAAGTTATGACATGGTGAAGATAGACAAGGTTCTTACCACTGTGATATACATGAAGCTATTTCCATCATCCTTGATAGACCATGCTAAGTCTTGGTTCTATAACCTCAAGCCATAATCCATAGAGACATGGGACTAGATGTTAGACGATTTATTTAAGTGTTACTTCCCTCTACAGAAGACGAATGAATTGACATAGAAGATTTACAACTTTAAGAAACATGTTGAAGGGTCAAACTCAGAGGCTTGGGAGCAATTTCAGAATATGCTGCAGAAGGTGCCTCACCATGGTTTAGATTTATATGGTCAAGCAAAGACCTTCTATTATGGACTACACCAGGGTGAGAGGACCAACTTGGATAGTGCAAGAGCTGGATTTTTCTTGAACAACAAGCCTTCTAGATGCCATGATATCCTAAAGAACATGGCTAAGAACCAATCATGGGGTGAAGAAAGAGAACCCCCGACAACCATTAAAAGTGCTGAAGAATATAAAGTCATCTCAACATTTAATGAGAAGCTTGTCCTCATTGCCATGAAGTTATGCCAAAAGGATGTAACATCATTTGGGGGCGAAGAAGAGAATTGTATGTATATGCACCGGCAGTACTAGAAGGACAAGGGCCCTAGCAAGATTGAAAAAATTGAGACATTGTTAGGAAAGATTGTGAGACAAATGAAGCATTTATGGGTCAGACACGGAGGGAGCTACAAAACCAAGGTGCCCTAATCTGCAACATTTAATATCAAATTTCTCAGTTAGCAGCAGAAGTAGCTTCCTTGAAGATGTCTATTCAACAAGGAGCACATGGGAATGTAGTTGTAGCCCATCATCATCACCAAGAAAAATTCATCTCTATTTTTGAAGAGAGAGAACATCATACCAAGGAGGCACCCAAGAAACACACTCAGGAGTCTGATGGGGTGTATGTGCCTAAAGTCCCATTTCCTCAAAGTCTATTTGTATTACTAGAAGGATGCAGAACGCTAGTGGACAATGAACTTCAAGGTCCCATTCCTGTTAAATCACCAACGAAAAATCCTGAGAGGGTACCTATTCAATAATAGCAGGTGAAGGTTTCACTATGCAGTGGAACAATCACAGTCAATAAAGGGGCACCCACAATTCATAAGGAACAACCATTGGTAACACCACCCATAGAGGATGTGCCTATTTCTACTCCAAGAAGTGGTGTTGAAGCAAGATTAGGGAAGAAAGTTCATAAAGGGCCATATATTCCCCAAAGTTCATAAAGGGCCATATATTCCCCCATAAAAGTGAGTAGAAAAGTTAGATGTGCCATACCCGGATAGTCTGAAGTCGAGGAAAAGGAAACATAGTTCATAAAGTTCTTAGACATCTTCCGAAAGCTCCACATCAATTTGCCATTGGTGGAGGCGATAGAGCAAATTCCTGCATATGGGAGATTTTTGAAAGATATCATCAACAAGAAGTGGAGGATTAAAGACACAGATATTGTGCATGTTATTGAGGTGATGAGTGCACTGATTAAGGGGAAGCTTCCAAGGAAGAGGAAGGATCACAGATGCTTCTATATCCCATGTTCTATAGGTGGAAAACATTTTAAGCATGCACTATGTGATTCAAGAGTGAGTATTAATCTCATGCCTCTTACCACCTTCTGAAAGTTAGGAATGAAGGATCCAACATGAACAACCATGGTAATTGAGTTGGCAGATGGCTCTATTGTGAGGCCATATGAGATATGTGAGGAAGTGTTGGTTAAAGTTGACAAGTTCATCTATATGGTTGACTTTGTGGTGATGGATATGAAAGAAATAAAAGGGTCTGAGATGTTTCTAGGGAGGTCGTTCCACGCTACGACAGATGTGATCACTGCTATTGGTAGAAGCTATTTAACACTCGGGATAGATGATATTAGAGTGGAATTTAGACTTCCGGATGAATCTTCACCAACATATCTCGACAACCCGGACTGAGGAGGATCATTCATGTTGAGCCTAGGAAATTAAACAAGAGCACTTCTTGGGAAGCAACCCAATTTCATTTTAGTCATTTACATTTTGTTAGGACCTTTTGTTGTGTAATTTTTGCACTTATTGTAATACCCCTGACCTGGGTTATGGCTTAACCCTTGTAGTTTTTCTTAAGTAAGTTACTTACAAACTGATTCTAATTTGTTGAAAAGTAATTAAGACTTCTTGTGAAGTTTATTGTCAAGTTTGAGCTTAATTGCAAACTATTTGTGCATTAATTGATAGTCTGAGTGAAAAATGCAATTTACCCAAGATGAGGGGTTAAATTGCAAAGTTTCACATGTTGAATGTATTCTAAGTGTTTTAGTATCATAATAAAGAGAGTTATGCTAAGTTGTGGCTTGTGGAAAACCTAAATCCCAAGTTATAACTTGTTTGAACAATGCTAGTAGTTTGTGCACCAATTTTGGTACAATTTGTAATTTACCTAATAAATGGGGTTGGAATGAAAATTACCACCTCTAGAGTGTCCCTACTCCCTCTATGTATATTTTAGAGGAAAGAGATAGAAAGAAATACTATGTTTGAATCACTTTTGAGTAATGATACTCTTGGTGATGGAAAGACCAAGGAAAGAGTTGAAAGAGAAGCTTTATATGTGATGTATCGGGTTGTAGGCTTGACATTGGAGTTCTATTGGCCAAGGAGCCATGATAGAGGACTCCTATCAGTTTTTTGAGCCTTGGAAAAGGCCATAACAGGAAGTGCAACTCAAGGAGGTGGTCCATGACGGGTTGCAAAGCCCCTTGCAAAAAGTGTATCGGGTTGCTTATTGGATGAGATAAAGATGAGGAAACTTATCCAACAAGATAAAGAATGGACAAGATATTGTCTCTAGATTATCCTCAAGACTCTTGCCTGGAAAGATATATATGTGTGCATGCATGGCCACATGTCAACCATGCATGGCCACATGTCATCTAGTAGCATGAGGTGAAGACACCTCTTATACACTTTATCTCATGAACTCAAGTATATATACTTCACCTTTCACCAACTTATGAAAGTTTACGATCCTCACAACCATATCCTTTAGAGATATTGTGAAAAGACCTTAGGTATCGTGCAAAGTAGCTCAAGGAGCAAGGAGAGCTCGAGCACCAAGATTTAGGTAAGGCTTTTGTCATCTTCAACCTTGGTTGAAGTAGGATATCGGGTTATGGATATTCCTTTCTTTCCTTCTTCACCAAGTACTTAACTATGGTGATTTCTTGTTTATGGAAGAGTGGTGAATGAGCCTTGGACCTTGGAGGAGTTCATCATCAACCTTAGGACGTAAAGCTTTGGAGCTTGGAGCTTTGAAGTTGTTCACAAGGCGGGTTATATAACTTGAACCCAATCATGTTATTATTTACCACTTAACTTGTTACACTAGATGATTACTTTCAATTTTGAGTTTTTATTAAGTACTTGATGATTCCATGAGTTCTAAGAATTGCCTAGACCCGTTATTCATAAACTAAAATAGATAGAACGAAGGTCTAGAGCTTGGAGAAGATGGTATCACTTTATAAAGTGATATCAGGTTCAAGCATACAAACAAGTAGCTCATACCCGATATGGTGATATACATGTATGACTGCATAATATGCTTGTGAGATTATATCTCCTTGCACGATATGGAGATGAAGTTCATACCTTGGAACATGATATGGTGTTAACCATAACACTCTAAACAATATAGAGCTGGAAACCCAAGGTGATGGGTAAGCCGATACAAGTGGTGAGTGATACCACATGGACGATATGAACGATATCCCTTAGATTCTAGGAATGGAACCTACTTATACCTTGTGAATGATATGAGGTCCAAATCATGCCTCATGTAATATATGGACATCCCATCTAATATGATGGATAACCCTATATGATGGATTGAAATATGATATACCCCATCCTTTGTGTAAAGGATTGTATAAGAGAATTCAATTAGACACTTAGCTTGTCATATAACTATATGTTGCAGGTTTTGTTAATTGCAATATTAAAGATGTTTAATGGCCTTGTGAGATATATGTATAGTTGTTACCTAGTAAGTGGTGACAAGATGTTTAATGGCCTTGTGAGCCATAGGTATAGTTGTTACCTAGTGAGAGGTGACAAGATGTTTAATGGGCCTTGTGAGCCATGTGTATAGTTGTTACCTAGTGAGAGGTGACAAGATGTTTAATGGGCCTTGTGATCCATGTGTATAGTTTTTGCCTAGTGAGAGGTGACAAGATAATCAAACTATGTGAAATACTTATACAACAAGTGAAATGAATACCTTGGTCTGAGGACCTACATGTAATGGTTACATGTTACAAAGGTGACAATGTTGTGTGGTGATCTAAGGGTTTACAATCCTCACAACCATATCCTTTAGAGATATCGAGCAAATCCCTTAGGTATCATGCAAAGTAGCTCAAGGAGAAAGGAGAACTCAAGAACCAAGCTTTAGGTAAGGCTTTGGTCATCTTCAACCTTGGTTGAAGTAGGATATCGGATTATGGATATTCCTGTCTTTCCTTCTTCACCAAGTACTTAACTATGGTGATTTCTTGTCTATGGAAGAGTTGTGAATGAGCCTTGGACCTTGGAGGAGTTCATCTTCAACCTTAGGACGTAAAGATTTGGAGATTGAAGCTTTGAAGTTGTTCACAAGGCGGGTTATATAACTTGAACCCAATCATGTTATTATTTACCACTTAACTTGTTATACTAGATGATTACTTTCAATTCTGAGTTTTTATTGAGTACTTGATGATTCCATGAGTTCTAAGAATTTCCTAGAGCTATTATTCATAAACTAGAATAGATAGAATGAAGGTCTAGAGCTTATAGAAGATGGTATCACTTTATAAAGTGATATCAGGTTCAAGCATACAAACAAGTAGCTCATACCCGATATGGTGATATACATGTATCACGAAAAGATATGCTTGTGAGATTATATCTCCTTGCATGATATGGAGATGAAGTTCATACCTTGGAACACGATATGGTGTTAACCATAATACCCAGATCTAGTAGTCATCATGATGATGATGTGAATGGAAACTGATATGGTATCTTGTAAATATACCACTCAAATGATACATGATGAGGCATATGCTCTATGCCCGATATGGTGCACACATTGTGCACGATATGGTATCAAACACATAGCTTATACATGATATGGTATCAAGCACATAGCTTATACCCGATATGGGGTCAAGCACTTAGCTTATACCTGATATGAAGTTATCTTGAAATAATAAGAACGAAGTGCTAGTTAATTTGATATGGGTACATGATATGATGATTAGGGGATACATCCTAAAACATGACATGGTGATGTGGTTATACCATATGCCCGATATGGAAGAGGCACTTCAATCATATGCGATTGATTAAATGAAATATGTTGTAGGTTGTGTTAATTGCAATATAAAAGATGTTTAATGGCCTTTTGAGCCATATGTATAGTTGTTACCTAGTGAGAGGTGACAAGATGTTTAATGGCCTTGTCATCCATATGTATAGTTGTTACCTAGTGAGAGGTGATAAGATGTTTAATGGCCTTGTGAGCCATATGTATAGTTGTTACCTAGTGAGCGGTGACAAGATGTTTAATGGGCCTTATGAGCCATATGTATAGTTGTTACCTAGTGACAGGTGACAGGATGTTTAATGGCCTTGTGAGCCATATGCATAGTTGTTACCTAGTGAGAGGTGACAAGATGTTTAATGGCCTTGTGAGCCATATGTATAATTGTTACCTAGTGAGAGGTGACAAGATGTTTAATGATCTTGTGAGCCATATGTATAGTTGTTACCTAGTGAGAGGTGACAAGATGTTTAATGGCCTTGTGAGCCATATGTATAGTTGTTACCTAGTGAGAGGTGACAAGATGTTTAATGGGCCTTATGAGCCATGTGTATGGTTGTTACCTAGTGAGAGGTGACAAGATGTTTAATGGGCCTTGTGAGCTATGTGTATAGTTGTTGCCTAGTGAGAGGTGACACGATACTTAATCAAACTATGAGAAATAATTGTACAACAAGTGAAATGAATTCCTTGGTCTGAGGACCTAGAGGTAATGGTTACCTGTTATAGAGGTAACAATGCTGTGTGGTGATCTAAGGGTTTGAATACCCAGATCCAATAATCATTATGATGATGATGTGGAGGGATGAAAATTCCTAGTAATATGATAAGGGAATGAAATCCCAAGTGTTATGCATCTAAATGTGTTCCTAAGATTTGAAAAGTACTTGATAGATGTATTACAGTTTTCTTTGTAGCATTTGTTTATGATTGATGCTTATAACTTGTTTGATGCTAAAAGAATACTGTAATGCACTTAATATATCACTAGAAACCATAAAATGTTGCCCTGACCATAAATCCATCAACGTCAGAATTTGCTGAATGGTGAAACGGGTTCCCTGCAGCATAACTCGGAATGCATATTTTTGAATATGTGGGGGGCATAAACTTGGATGGCCATGTGTGAGCCTATCCCCTTACGAACTCAAAATAAATGGGGATTTGGCTGTGTGAAACCATATCCTGGCTCGAAAGCGACTTCGGTCATAAACACTCTGTTGAGCACGGTGAACTGGCCCGTGGCTTAGAGTATGGATATACGCCATGACTTAGTAATTTCATAACTGGGGACGGTTGTTAGTAGATGTTCCCGTAAGAGAGTACATGCTGACGCAGTACTCTAAGCGGAGATGCCTAGTAACATGGCATGCTCTTTTTGCAGCGACACAAGATGTCCTACCACCAGATAACATGAGATGTCTTTCTGAACTTGTGTGGTCTCGTACTGACCGAGACAGCTGAGGTCATGGCAACTGACTCTCCCATTGACCTTGTATGGTACTGAATTGTGAGAAGTTTGTGGTCGTAATTTAACATGGCACTTTACTGAGTGTAAAGTGTTTGTAAGTGATAATATAATTCAAATCCTAGTCAACAATTAATATATAATAAATGAGTGGATTTTGAATTTGAAATCATTTTTAAAGGTGATAAAAATGTAAAATTATGAAAATTAAGTGCTAACAGTAAAAGTCTAACATAATTATAACCTTTTCCTATTTGGAACTTATTTTCACTACTCATCATCTTGTTTTCATATATGATAAATTTCTTAAAATATTATAGAAGTTTCATATTTGAAAATCCTTTATATTATTTCTTGCCATTTTTTTAAATCTAAAATCAATTTCTTATTGCATCACTAACTCAATAAGATTGCACATTGAGACAGTAGTCAGTATTTGTCAATATCTGGCTTTGAATTTGTAAAAAAAGACCTCATATATCTATAAATATACCATTTTTTGTAAAATAGAAACGAAACTAGTTATTCATATGTCTAATTTCTTATGTTTTACAAAATACCAGGAGGTGTGATAAACTTGTGATCCAAATTTGAAGTCATTCATAAGTATAGGGAACCCAATCAGAAATTTTAAATATAATAATATTGGGTTGACATCTATTGGTGGATCCAAACCAAAAATCAAATCTATTTTTTTTGGGTCATTGTCTTCAACCTTGATATGTCCAATGACACAAGTTATGTGGAGAATATTATAAGGACATTATCCATCGTTTCTCCACAAAAATGATATGATATTTTTTACTATGACTTCATATTATTTCGACCTACCCAAAGGACCACTTTAAGGGACATGAATATGAGTATATATCTCTTTCCATCAGTCACTATCTTCTCTACTTTGTCACTCAGGAAAGATATACTATAAAATAATGTAAGACTCCACATAACTTAATATGCATGTCTAAAGTCCGTTTGACTCTAAGATACAAGATCCAAATTTAGATCGATATTCCACCAACTCTAGTTCGTTTTGGAGGAAACCATTTTCTTACCAACCAATTTTACATGTTTTCCCTCTTTTTTAAAATTATACCCATCACCTCAACCCAAGGAAATCCTGGCCTTGTTTCAGTGTAAACATGTATCCTAGTATGTCGTGTTATTAAATTTTGCAACAATACATGACAAATCATGTCTCTAAAAGATATGTTGTGTCATATATCATTATTCAAGCATAGCCATATCTAGAAACACAGTTGGGTCAATAAAAAAAATATTTTTTTCTTTAGTTTCTTATTTCGTTTTTTGTAATTATCTTCAAAATATCTAAATAATTCTAGGAACAATATCATAGAATGAAATTTTTAGGGGATTACACTAAGATACTAGACAAAATTAAAAATAAGTAATCTAAAATTCTAACATTGTATATTATAATTTTCTCATCAATTGTATATATACAATTTGTAGTTGATGTCCAATTTTATAAATTAATTCATATAAATATCTATGGTAGTTACATAATTCCTAAATGCATCAGTAATTATAAGCTTGGGTCATGGTCACTAGGAATACAAAGTTGTGACTCCTTATTTTTGTGTCCTCAACCTATATTTTTCCTTATTTGAATGTGTAATATATTTTAAAATTATATATATATAATAATAATAACTTAGTTATTAACCAAATTTAAAGAATACCTTACTTTGGACGTACTCAACTATAGATAATTATTTTAGATAGTTTTTAGACACATTTACATAGTTCTATTATTTTCCCCAACAAACTAATATTTTATACATACTAGAGTATGCTCATATTCTCTTGCAGACAAGGAGTGACTCAAATGGTCAAGAAAGGCGTACAGTAACAAAGGGACCCAAGATCAAATCCCAATTGCCACCTTAATTTACCACCCTCGTAGGTGTTCGGCCTCCGCCACCAGCGTGGGAGACGGGGAGTAAATACCTCTCTTAATCCCATATTCTCAACCATATAATAACTGCATGTAAGAATCGATTAGATGAAGGTGTCTAGAAGGCACCACATTGATGCTTTATTTTTAATTACTCCCTACCAACTTGAATGACAATGGATTTTACTCACTTTTCCTATATGGCATGATTGACACTGATTCTTCTATGTGAAATCCCATATCCTAAACATTATTTATGTAATATAGTTGATTATGATAAATATTAATTTTAGCATGTCTTGATAAAGAACTAAAATCTAGTTATCTCCTATTCCTAGTTATAGGAAATATAACACATGTGATATTGTGTTGAGAGAATAATGTTATAAGGATTACATAATTTTTAAAAAGTACAATTCTTAGATGAAATAAGCTAGTACATGCAAGATGAAAACATGTGCATCATAACCAATAATTTTAAATTTAGAAATATATGACTTAATTTGGATGGTGATTCTAAGTCACTATGTTGCAATAATTGCTTGTGAATGCCAAGGGAATTCCTTTACATTCTTGAAGAACATCTAGGATGTTCTTTTCAATATGTAATCTATATAACTTGTAAAACAAAACCCTATATATATATAGATTGTTTTCCTCATCACTGAGGTGTAGGATCTTCTATTTGTTTTATTGGAACATTGATCCCCTACTGGAATCATGCACAAATAGAATGGAACTAGGGATTTGAAGTTGTTTACACCTAAATCATTTTATTTAAATCTCCATTATAGTATTGTTGTATCCATGACACATTAATTTTAATGTCAATATTTTTAGATGATTAATAGCTACTAGTTACTTGGTTAGTAGAATAACACTTCCGTCATCCTACGTAGAGATATTATATAGGTGCCCTCCATTAAATAAAGCTTATCTTGATGTGACCATTCTCAGATGGCATGAGGACATGTGGTTTCCCAATCATAGACAAACTATACTTGCTCCATGACTTATTTCTCTTACTTTTTGAAATATTATTGGATGAGATGTTATCATATGTAAATTTCATATAGTGAAATAATATTAGATCATATTTGATTATTGATGTAAATTTTTGTTTGTATTATCAATAATTTATCTAGGGAACTTTGTTCCGATTAGCATAAATGCCAACCATTATAGAAAATCCCTAATCATAAACTATGATTAACAAACAATTCACCAAATTCTTGGAAAATTGGACTGAAACAATATACAAGAAGTGGATGTAATTTTCCTTTATTATTAAACCTTGGAAACAAATTCCACATAAAAGGATCCACATATTCATCAATTACAGATACCACTCAACCCATTAAAGATAAAATTAGACCTTATTACTCATAACATTGTTCATTCTATATTAGATTCCATGAACATGAACAAAAAAGGTTTGGCATACAACCCTTCCCATGAAAGAAACCGATGAATGCATATTCATTCTAGTTTTAGATGCATTGTTACCTTAGTTTTGCATTCACATGCCTTATTGTTCTTGAGAATTGGCTTCCATTTAAGTTTTCCTAATTTTATGATAATTTGTAGTATTTTGATCTGAATCCCTGGTTTTCATGGTACGTTTGATCTTCATTACATACACACTAGTATAAGAGATGATGATCCAACTAATTGAATATTGGGCCAAAGCAATTTTGGTAAGTGGTTCAAATTTTCATTGATCTGTCACTTCATCGGTCAACATTTTTCTTAGTTTGAACTTCACCAGTGCAAACCCTACGACACATGCCAAAAACCCCCTAAGATGGGTTTGCTTTTAAATGGAATTACCATTGGTCGACCTCTAATGATGAAACTACGCCCATGCATCGATGCCCAATCATACAATGTTCTCTAATTCCTATTCAGGCTACGTGCTATTATTCTCGATCAGAAAATGTGCTTGATGCCTAGTCAGGCAACATGCTTTGATGCTCGATTAACAACGACACACTAATTCCTAGTCGGGAGATGTACAATGATAGATTAGGCAACATGCCTACAGATGGTTGTCCTACACTCCAACACTGACAAGACTACTATGTTCCTATTGATGGTCATAAAGACTCCACCAAATGATGACCACCTTGCACTTGACCCCCAATAGAAACTTTATGCCACCCAATTGATGCTTTGACACACTAACGGGAATCTTGGGAGGCATAGGATCTATGTATTCCTCCCTTCGTTGTCCCTTCACATACATGATGGCTAGCACTTAACTACAAGGAGGTTAGAGAGGGTTCTAGACCCTAGTCCTATGCCTATAAATACATGGCCATGGGCTCCAAGAAAAGGATCTATCACTGATGTAGCCAGGATTCCAAAATCCATGCTCAAAATTCATGTCTATTTTCCTTTGATAATTTCTATTGATCGATGACCCGTCAAGTGAATTAAATCTTCTTCTTCCAAGGATCCAAAGTCTTGATCTTAAAGGAAATAGAAACCGATGACACCTTCCATCCGTCATCATCATCCACCTACTTTATTCTACAAGTGAAAAGTCCAAGTTGTAAGGAAGGAGATTGAGAAATTCCAATGCATATTCAATAAACGTCAAGGGGTATTATCACTACTTGTTTGATGCCCTCATCCCCAAGTTGAATAAACATTTCTACACACCACAATTGTGTCTTCTTCTTCGGTGACGATGGCTATATACCTCTTTTCCCTTGTTAAAGTTGTTACTATTGACATGCAAAAGTAGTCCTACATGTTTTTCTTCTCCTTACTGCATTTGTTGTTGTATGAATCTTACTATGTTTTGAATTAAATGTTTTATTTCTTGTAATTCTTGTTTTTCCAAATATCTTTCATGTTTATCATGTCTTAGTTGTATAGAAATTTGAACCTAAGATCTAGGATATCTTTTGATTCTTGTTATACCCTTGATGAGTATTTTGGATAGGTGTTTTTTGAGGCGATAGGTAAATTACCTATAGATAACACAAAATAATAGAGTAATATCTACTTGGTTTTAATCACAGCACCAAAAGGGGAATTTACTTGGCCTCAACATATATATGTTCAGGCTTTAAGATGTAGTGACATAGTGAATGATAGGTAGTGGTGGTGAAGTCCATCCACCCTATGTTCTCATCCAATTGATACAAACCACTCTAATCTATCCATTTTATTATGCAATCTTATGGTAATCAACAATCAACCATATCTATGTTAATAACCCTTTCTTTTATGACTACTTCGGTCAGATTATTCTTAAATATGTTATCCTTTTTGTTCTGATCCTAAACTATATTACGATAAGATCCATCACTTGTGGGTGGGATAGTAATTTGATGTTTAAGAAAAAATATAACAAATTTTTTTTGGAAAAGGTAAATATATTCCAAAGAGATGTAGCAAAGCTACCAGAAACAAGCCAAGCAGCATACATCGGTGATAAAGGGATATACAAAAACCCCTCTCAACATGCCATGAGGCCTACATCAGAGAGACAAGGGATATACAAAAACCCATCTCAATACAAGGTATACCCATGTTAGTTACAAAAAACCCTAGTACACCTTAGAAAGGTTAGAAATACCATTAACTAGACCTTTCTTTACAAGTAATTGAAACAAAATTTCTTTTGTAATCTTTTTGAGGAGGTTTGTTTTAGACTGTGCAGGCCCAGCATGGGCCCTTTTGTTTCTCTTGTCCCATATAAAGTAGCAAAAGGAAGCAAGGCATAAACCACCAAAATCCATACTTGGTTTGCTCTTTAGGTTTAGATTCATCCACAAAATGATGTCGTCCAGGATATTATTCAGATTTGGACCCCAGTAGTTCTTGAGGCAAATAGTAGACCACACTAACTTGGTGTAGCAGCAACTGACAAACATGTGATTATGACTTTCCTTTTCTCTCCTGCAAAGAAGACAAACATCATTAACAGCCAAGCCCCAGGAAATGAGTCAGTCACTGGTAGGGAGTATGTGAAGAATAGCTCTGTAGGCAGCCGTGCTCCACTTGGGGCAGTGATGTGAACCCCAAATAACCTTTGCCCATAAGGCATCCGCCATTGTATCCCTAAAGATCCATGGTCTGGTTTGCTGACTGTCGAGGCAAGCCATATCATGAGCATCAACACTATACAAGTGACTGGCCTCGCTCCAGGATTTGCAAAGATTTCTTCAGCCCCTAGAAGAGTGTTGGTCTGAGCTGCGCAGGATGTTGCCATACCGGGAAACCATACATCTGGACCAAACGTTATCTCTATCCCTCAGAAATCTATCCAGTCTCTTAAGAAGACCTGTATGTATGGTCTGTGAAGGATGTACAATATTCAACCCTCCTTTTGAGTAGGGACGAGCCATAACCTCCCAAGAAATGCTATGACCTTTGCCTCCCCATAAGAAGCTAGCTGTGATCTTTTACATGGAATCAGTAACTGCCTTCAGAACATCACATACCTCACCCCAAAACCGGATGAGACTTTGTAGAACCGTTCTAATCAAGACAAGTTTACCAACGAATGATATTTTGCAGCCACTCCAACTATCCACTTTTTCTCTCATTTTATCAAGACAATAGCTATAATCAGTAGTTGTGCCCCTGCCTCCAGTTATGGGAGCTCCCATATATCTTATAGGAAACCTCCCATACTTGATCCCTATATCTATCTTGGGCCTACCTCTTCTGCTGTCACATGATTTGGAAAGGAATATCTTTGATTTAATGGAGCTAATATATAGGCCGGTAAGTTTGCCATAAAAGCTAAGCACCTTCTTGAACTCTATTAGTCTCTTGGCGTTCCCAACAGAAAAGATCATAATGTCGTCAGTGAAAATGAGGACAGCCTTAACCTTCATGCCTCTAATTATAGGGATTTCATCCCAATTGAATTTTGTACGCGATAATCTTCCACATAAAACTATGGCACTCTTATCCGAGAGGGGTGCCAAAAATTATCCTGATCAACTTCACTAACTTGGATTAGATAGGATTTTTATTTGACTATTGATAATATTGAAAATAATCTTAAAACCAAACTCATCTTCAACCAACAACCTAAGTTGTATGTACGTCTCAAGTGACAACTAGTGTGAATGACACACTCCTCTAGCATTGACTCCATCACAGACCTTAATCTTGAGATTGAAAACACCTACAAAGGCTCCTTTCTCAACACAAGGTCCAAATGGGGAAAGAGGAGATCAATTGCAGAATGGAAACATAACTCAATGCATAAAGAGATAGACTCCCAGCTGAGGCTTGGGTTATTGTGCAAGCAGAGCTATGAGTATCTAAAGAATATGAATGACAAAGAGATACATGTGAATTATGTATTTATATAGCTACAAACATTCTTAACCCATCATTCAAACTACCACTGAAGAATAAAACTTTTATATTAAGACATAATGGGTGACAATGGTGTGGGATAATAGTTTCTAGAAGAGCCGGGGAAAATGCCCATGGTTATTTATAGAAATTCATATATCTGTGTGATCTGAGTAAGAAATTTGGTGTGTATGAGAGAGCCATCAATCTATGACTATGTTGTTACTCTCTCACTAACAAAGATAGGGTGTGTTACAAACTCCCTAAATAATCACAACATGACCACTTGGGAAAAACTTTAGGACAACTATATTGAGAAGTTCTTACTTCCCTCACCCACTTATTATATCTTATGGAAAATCATCTAATTTGAACCCCTCCCATTTAGAAATGTCTTTGAATCCTAGAAACATTTCAAAGAGCTACTGCGTAAATGCCCTCATCACAACATCCCATCTACACATCTTATCAAGAAATTCTATACGAAAGTCGATGATGACATCCACTAGTTCCTTGATGCCACTTCTAAGAGAGTCTTCACATGGAAAACTTTGATGACACATGGAAGATTGTGAGTGAGGAATGGAGAACAAGGGTAATTAGGCCTCATCATGCAAGAAATTGGTTCTCAAGGTGGCCATGGGAAAAGAAAATTTTGATTTCAAGGCTATTGTTGATTCTCTAAAGATGTTTCCCTCAAACAAGAACACATTGAATCATTTATCGTAAGGAATTGTAGATAGGTCAATACTCTTTTCAAGCCCAGGAAACCCAAGAGGTCATCCAAATTTGTAGTGCATACATGCACACAAGACTGGAGTTCAATAAGCTTTACCAAGCTACATTGAACATGCACTGACCTCAGTTTTATAGTAGCTTAGTCATTGAATAAGTCAATGTTGCCAATTCTATACCAATACAGGTCTACAATGATGCCAATAGATTGAGGAACCATCCAAGATTCCAATATGGAAATCCATACAGAGTATAAAATGTGCATAAACTCAAGTAAGGACACAACCAAAACCAAACTTGGGGTTCTCCTAGTTTATAGAAGTATTAAAACATCAGGGAGAACAATTTCAACCACAGACTATACCTCAATAACTTCAATCAAAGAAACAATTACAATCCAGGTTAGCATTTGTAAAACAACTGAGGAAAACTTCTCCTAGGGTAGGTAAACTAACAAAGTATGCATGCACCCAATGGTCAAGGTCACTTGAATGATATTGAGAAAATACTACCAAGACAACATGCGTATAATAAGTCTGTGGAGGTTCAACTTTAATAGATTGCTAAATCCATTTCCCCCTAGTATGTTCATTTGTAGGTCAACCCAAGAACAATGTCAAGCATCAATAGGAGTAGTTGAAGTCTGTAACCACATGTTCATGGTTTGTTCTACTAGAACTACTAGCTGTAATCAACTACAAGATGTTGGTTCTTGATGAAGAAGATGATGATGAAGTTTAACCTAGTGTCTGGACTTGTTGAGATAGCTATCAAAATGCCAAAGCAAAATGATACATCTACTCCATAGGAAAGTAACATACCCAATACCTAGAAGGTGCATAAAATAAACCAATGAATATGATCCCACTGGTACCTATCTACAAACACAATGTCCCTTACCAAAACTATCTAACTTAGACATAACTAGACTAAAGATTGATGAACGTTAAGGAAACTATGAAGAAGCTACATGTTGAAATTCCATTCCTTGATGCTCCAGTAGAAATTCCCTCTTAGACCAAGTTCTTCAAAGTTTACCTCACTCAAAAATACATAATAGAAGAGTATGAGATCATCAAGATAACAAGGACATCATTAAACATCATCTAGAGAAAGATTCCCAAAAAACACAAAGATCTGGGATCTTTCAACATCTCTTGTTTTTTAGGGACTCAACATGCCAAAAAGTCCAAGATACCCTTAGATCAAGTATCTCTATCTAGCCATACATCTTTTGCAAATGACTATGATTCACCTACAACATTCTCTGCTTTAGCATAGTGATCCAACTTACCGACACTTCTATTATCACTGCTATGGGAGTCGTGGAAGACATCTGGTGAGTGTAGGGCCCAAATGTTATTTCCCCTATGATTTTGTCACCTTGGGCATCAAGAGGATCTTTAATGTCCTCTCATCTTCGGGCTCTCATTTGTTGCAACAGATAGAGATTTGATTGACATTGAATATGTAATCTTAACTTTAATGTTTGGGATAGACATACTTGATTTTAGGTCTTTGAGAGTCTTAAAGGTACCTATTTTCATGAACAATACATTCTACTTGACAACATAGACAAGGTGGCAAAATTGTGGAGGAGAGGACAACTTCTTACTACCACGTTGAGACATCTCTCATTGACCCTACCCCTCATGTCCTAAACAAAGAGAAAGTGGAGCAATGCCATCTCCACTTAGACAATTTTGGGGAAGATTTTGAAGCAAAGTTTCAACATCTCAAGTCCATCTCTATAATGGAATAATAAGACATGAATCCCAACACACAAAAGATGAAGCCCCTACCTTAGGGGTCAATATATATCTTCCCAAATGAGAGAAAGGTTTTCTTAGTCATAATAATTGGAAATATCACTACTGAGCAAGAAGACATGTTGTTGATAGAAATAAGGAAGAGAAAGAATGCATTGGGCTACAAAATGACTTATCTAATCAGAGTCGGTCAAGATGTTTGTATGCATTGAATTATTATGATAAATAACTACAAGTCTCTGCATGGAGTCTCAACATAAGTTGAATTAAATTCTAAAGCAAGTCATGCACAAATAAATGATAAAAATACTATTTTTCCAGAATCATCTATCCCAACTATGATTCACCATGGTTGAGTCATGTGTAAGTAGTGCTGAAGAAAGTTGGCACTAGTGTAGTTTTGAATGAGAAGAATGAGCTTCTCCCCACCAACACTTTAACTGGGTGGCTCATGTGCATCGACTATCATTAACTCAACAATACAACTCCGAAGGACCACTTCACTTCCTTTTCTTGATCATGATCTAGAGATACTTTCCCACTAGGAATTTTCCTGTTACTTGGATTATACTCTAGATTCTAATAGATTCATATCCACCCTAGTGATCAAGAAAATACTAACTTACATTTCCCTTTGGCATGTATGCCTTCCACCAGGTTCCCTTGGGACTACACAATTAGCTTGTCACTTTTCAACATTTCATGTTTTATATTTTTTTTCTAGTCTTACTGAGATGATGGTGGAAATCTTTATGGATAATATTTTAGTATCTGAAGATTCTTTTGAAGCATGCCTACACCATATTTCCTTGGTCCAAGAACATTGTGATGAGGCACATATGGTGATTTATTAGGAAAAATGCCACTTCATGGTGAAGTATAACATACATCATCATATCTATTCTAGAGGCATTGAGGTTGACAAGGCAATGATAAAGGTCATCACAAAATTATCTCCTCCAACTATTGTCAAAGAAGTCTGATCATTCCTAGTACACACTAAATTTTACATGAGGTTTATTCATGACTTCAGCAAGATTACCAAGCCTATTGGAAATCTTCTCTAGAAGTATTTGGAGTTCATCTTCAATTCAGATTATATGGAGAGATGAAAAACCCTAAAAGTATCTCTCATCTAGACCTCAATTCTTCGTGCCCTAGGCTAGTCTCTTCCCTTTAAGATCATGTGTGAGGTCAATGACTGTGTCGTAGGTGTAGTTTTGGGGTAGTGCATCAACAAAAAGCAATATGCCATCTACTATGCATGAAAGACACCAAATGATGCTAATAGGAATTATGCAACCATTGAAAAGGAGCTTCTTGCCATTGTATATCCTCTTGATAAGTTTGTATTCTATTTCTTAGGCTCACATGTGATTGTCGACATTGATCATGCTATGCGATCAAGTAATTAATGTAAAAGAAGGACTCATAACATAGGTTTGTGAGATGGTCTTATTGGATAAGAGTTTAATCAATAAACCAATAACAAGTAGGGCATTGCAAATGATATTGTTGATCATCTTAGTCAATTGTGAATCAATGATAGTGATACCATCCCTATCAATGATTCCTTTCCCAATGAACATTTGCTTGAAGTATTCTTGTTTGCATATGCGATGATGATTTTGTGAATTACCTATGTAAGGGAGTCCTTCATCTAGATTGCATGGGGAGATGAAAGAAGAAGTATATGTATGACATCCCACCATTACATTTGGGATGATCCTTATCTATTTAGGTCGTGCTAAGATGAAACTCTACTATCTATGCAACTCTGAAGAGGAATCTCCTCTCATTCTTGAATGGTGCTAATCTAGTCAATTTAAGGGCCACATGAGCTCCAAAAAGATTGAATTCAAGGTCATTCAATGTGGGTTCTTTAGTCCCTCTATCTTCAAAGATGCTCATAGCCTTGTCAAGTCCTATGACAATTGTTAATGGCATAGGGATGAGATGCAACCCAATGATTGTCAGGAAGTCGGTATTTTTGATGTTTGGGATGTAAACTACATGTATCCATTTCCCTCTACTTATGTCTTCTTTTACATCCTTGTGTCATTGGTTATGTTTCAAAATGCATTGAATTGATCCCCACCATTTCCAACAACTACAAACCAATCAACAAGTTATTTAAAGATATTATATTGCCACACTTTGGAGTCCCCCACACTGTCATTTCTGATGGAGGATCCCACTTCCTTGAGTGTAGCTTTGAAGCCTCATTCATAAGTATGGTGCCTCTCACTGTGTAGCTGCTCCATATCTTCCTCAGATGAGTCATCAAGTGAAGGTTTCTAACTGTCAAATCAAGGCTATTTCAAAAAGACAGTCAATAGGAAATGATAACATTGGGGTCACAATTTGAGTGACACAATGTGTGATTATAAAATTCTTAAATGACTCCCCTAGACGCCACACCATTTAGACTAATTTTTTGGTAGTCTTGTCACCCACTATTGGAGTTTAAACATAAGGTTCTGGGCCATCAAAAAATGCAACTTTGACCTCAATGCGACAAAATAAAATGGTTTTCTCAACTTCAAGAAGTAGAAGAGATAAAACCAAAAGCATATAAGAACACACACATTTACAAGGAGTGTGCAAAGATGTGGCATGACAACTATTTAAAGAGGAAAGATTTGCAGGTCAGAGATCAAGTACTACTACACAACACTCGTTCTTGTCTCTTTCCAAGAAGGATCATGACTCTATGGTCAGGTCCATTCATTATATAGCACGTGTTTTCTCATGGAGATATTACAATTTGGAGCAAGAAGACTGGTGAGTTCAAATTTCATGCCCAACGTGTCAAACACTACTTCACAATGAATGATATGCCATCCAATCAACACCCCTTACTCCTTCCCTCAACATATCATGGTTGAGCTTCAAGCTTGAAGCGTCAAACCAATGAGGTTAAACAAATGTTCTTCTTGAGAGGCCACCCGAGTTTTACTTTCATTTCTAGATATCATTCCATCTTTCTTCGTATTTTCATTAGTTAGTTAGTGGATCTCATGATAAGATCATATGTTCTAATAAGTTTGATTATAGGTGAATGACTTTTGCTGAAGGGAGAGTGACCATGAGTCGTGGTCCAAATAGCACAATCTTTCCCTCCATGTTGGACAAGCAAGTATCTAAGTTCAAGGTAGAGAGGGGGTGGTACATATTCCAATCTCTACCCACACCTATCTATTTGTCAGTTATGATCTCATCATTTCTACATTGTATTTAGCTTAATTTTTTTTCAATTTTTTTTCTTTTCTAGTATAAGAAAATCCATTATATAGTTGAATTATATTTAAAAATTTCCTTTTTATTCCATTCACATTTCATCACTTAACTTCCCTTAGCCAAATAAATACCTCATGATGATCACTTTTTCAAACAAACTGATGACTAGACATCACACCTTGTGGCCTAAGAATCAAACATCATGTTCCCCTAAAAAAGATGGTAATTATTTGAGGAACTGAGAGGGATCCAACATATCATTTTTCCATGTGACTAGTGAAAAATATTCATGGAATCATCACTTTTTACCTTATGAGGTCACTATTGGAGCATAATTGGACTAGGAGAACAACTCGATGCACTTAATTGGAAATCAAGTTGCAAGCTAATATGACACCTCTTCTACACTTCTTATTCCATCTTATTACCTTCTATCCATCAAAAGAAAATAAAAGGACATAAAAAATTTCAAACACTAAGTTCAGGGTGGAAAACCCCTCCCCACTCTATTGATTTCTTCCATACCCCCCTCTTTGTAATAGGGATGTACCACCAAAAAGAAAAGATGTGTTACAACCCCAAATTTTGGGTTCTTTTGGTGAGAAATGTAATTTCTCCTATTAAAGATATTTGAACAAATAATGATATGATTTTTTTTGAATAAAAGGATTTCGTTTACAATAGCCTTGTTGGTTGTTTTGTGGGCTTTATTTGCTATTGGTCCCAATAACTAGGAAAAGACAAAGGAGACTCCATTATTAAATGAGTAAATAAGAAATGGAGAAAAGAAAGATTTAGAAACCTCTAGAAGGCAAGGGAATATTATCCAAAGGTGGATTTCGTGCCTCTTGGGTTCCTTGGGTTCCAAGGAGTCCAAAGTTGCAAAGATAATACAATAAGAAAAGAAAAGATCAATTAAATATTTCTTTATTAAGAAGGAAATTGGAGACAATGATAAAATATGGAAAATAAGTGGAAAGAGGTATGATTGAGTCATCTTTGGTGGATTTTCATATCCATAAGTTTTCTAATTTTAGAAGGAATTACAATAAGGAAAATAAAAAGAGATATAAAGAGAAATCCTCGAAAAGAGATATTTTAATAAAGAAATAAACAAGATAATGAGAAATAATGGATATAGATGCATCTAGAAGGATAACGAGGATCCACTAAAAAGGATTTCAAAATATTAGAGTTTCTTGGGGTCCAAGGAGCCCCAATAGAGAAAAAGAAAGAGAAAATAAAAATAATACAAAATAAGAGGATAATGTGATACATAATTAATGAATTTTGTGGTATTGTTAAAAAGAGATATTTTCTACTATAAGAAAGTACAATTTCGTGCCAATGGAATAAAAATCAAGCATAAAGAGAATAAGAGAAAGGATTTTCGAATTCCTAAATATCCAATGAATATGGTTTATTAAGAAAGATAATTAGGAGAGAGAAGATTGCTTCTCAATGAAGGAATAAGTTTCCTTTTGGGAGATGGACTTGTTTCCTCGTGGATGAACATCTTAGGGCATTGATACCCTCCCCTATATAAGGGGTAGAACCTCTAGTTCGAGTTTAAGAGAGTTCCACGCATCACTCTCTCTCTTATCCTTCTTCTTCTTTCAAACCCTTACCAATAGAAGTAAAGTTATCCTTGGAGCAATGGGAGCGGTGGAGTCATCATGATGGAGGTCTGATGTTCCCTCGACGACCTGGGGATGAACGACAATCATCCCGCACCTCTCATCCTTGCACAGCAGCCGTAGCTTGGCTGCAAGGGTCGGTCGCATGAGCAGGCTGGCGAGCTCAACTCCAGCCACCCCGACCATAGTTGGGGGCCTCTACAGGTGTGGAGGAGGGCGGCGGAGGCAATGGGGCCTTCGCGGGTGCCCGAGGATCCAAGGATGGAGGGAGGAGATCCTCCCCCGAGCCCCTATAGTCGGTAGTGCCAGGGTTGCGTGAGGAGGAAGGTCGGGTGGCATTGGATGAAATTGCCCCTCCGAGGTATGAAGAACCAACCACTTACGTGAGGGTATAAACATAATTGCGTTATGTTTTCTAAAATGGGCTACGTTGCATGGAAGAGATGATGTGGCTCTCGGTGATTGGTCCAAGTAAGTGAAATATTGTGAAATTCATATCATTTTATTGGTAGCTCAGATCGATACATGTAAAATATCAATTTTTCTTAGAAAAATGTGTGGAATCCATTAAAAATATATTTAGAAGCTAATTCCTCTTGCAATTCGAAAAGTAGTGGAAGTTATCAACTTTAATGCATTAATGATTAAGAAACCCTAATTTGAGATGATTAATGTATTGAGAAGGGTTATATGGACGATTAGAGTTGATATTAACTTGATTATTAAAAAAGACACATCAAGATCTAAAAGGATGAACTTTACACGTAATTGGATTAATTTAGGGTTTCATGTGCATAAATGAGCTTTAATGGGCCTTGAAACCCTAATGTTAGTAATTGTGACTCTTAATGGCTTTAATTGTTCAAATTCATGAATAAAGCTGAGATATGATGATTCTAGCTATTTTGAGTATAAAAGTTCCTAATGGTGGATAAATACCCTTAATATGGTAATTAGTATTTTTTAGTGGATAAATGTGGAATTAGTGATAAATAGAGTTCATGAAAGATATGTTGCTAATTTGAAAGGAACCAAAGATGATAATTGGGCCTAATGATCGTGTCATGACTTAAAAGGATAAAAATAGTAGCTTTAATGTAAAAGTGGCATAATAGACTTAATGGACTTTTTATTGTGCCTTTAATCTAAAATTAAGGTTATATGTATTTAAAAGGTAGCCTTAATATATTTCGTGATGAGTAGATGAGATAATTAGGGTTTGTGAGTAATTGTATAAAATTGGGGTTTAAAATAGTAAAAATGAAGTAAAACCCTAATTCCAATGGAAACCCTAAAAGTGGACTAGAAACCCTAGGAAGCAAGCTAGGTTTAATAGACCTTGATGGCCTAATCAATGATAGGAAAATTGGATGCATGTTTCAGGATCATCTTGTGTGCTTGCTTGTTTACTGGATTTCTTGTTTAGTTGGATTATTTCTACACTCAAGTCAGCTTGATAGGTATGTGGTTACGCTTATGAATATCCTGAATTAGTTTTTAGAGGATTTCTGAAGTTTTTAGTGGTGACTTGAATTAAACTGTTGGATGAATTTAATTCATGCAAACTATAATGTGGATATGAGTATCACCTAAGATACATGCCTACTAGCTTAGATCCTAGTCCCCTCTGTATCTTGATAGATTGGCCTAGTACATGGCTACCTATGGGGTAGGTCCATCAGGTCATTGGGTGACTTAGTACATGGATACCAATGGGGTAAGTCCATCAAGTCACCATGAGTCAGGTATTGGGCTACCTTTGGGTAGGGCCATGTGACTCCATAACCCTAAGTATTGACTACCTGTGAGGTAGGCCCATGGGGGTAAGGATCTACCATATGAGAGAGGTAGTATCCAAGTCTGTTCCAGGGACAACATAGAGATAGGGGATAGGTAAGGATTGGGTAGTATTGCTTAAGACGTAATCTTGGTTGTTAAATGATAATTGCTTGATTACGTTGTTACCCTAGTTGCACAATTTTTGTATTCCCCCACATATCAATATAATCCATTATACTGACTGACATTTTGTTTTTCGGTGATTTAGGTACAAAATGCCAAAAGGACAAACAGTAAATTGGCATATTGTGAATCCATGAATTAAAGTTCAAGGAGGATCAGCTAGAATAGTTTCAGTGGTGGATAAAAATTTAGTAATCCCAAGTTTTAAAAAGGTATGCAAAGTTATATTTTATTACATCCTTTCTGTATAGTCTTGGTAGAATTTCAAAATTATTATTGATTATTTGTCGAACCTTTGATCCAGAAATTGGGACAACGACTTTGACCTCTTTGTCTCCCTTAATTGGGGGTTACCAGGAGGTGAGGTCGTTACATTTGGTATCAAAGAATAGGTTCCTCATTATATCTTTAATAATTATTAAATTTTACAAATTCCATAGAACCAAAGGAGTTATTAGAGGATTTTTCGAAAGACAGAGGTGTCTAGAAAAGGATCACGTCTGGGGGCTGGCAATATTTTCCTCTGCACTGCTAGTCGGAATACGAGGACTCCTGGATTTGTGTGACTGCTTGGCCAATGTATTAGGATCTGACTCGAAATAAGATACCTTTAGGACTCTCTCATGTTTTTCATCCCTTCTCTACTCAAATGTTGTCAAGGATTTTAAGGATTAGGGTTTTCTCTCTTTTCCTCACCTTCTTGAGGTATGGGTAAAGTTGATAAGGTTTAAGGAATCCTCCACCAAATTAATAAAAAGCATGTAAATAAGATGTCATGGACATACGATTAATAGTTTAATCATAAACTAAAGAATAAATACATGTTTAGGTCGTATGACGTGTTGTCATGCCCTCAGGAGAGACTTGAGGCTAGACCTCCTTGTCAGGAGGATGAGTGGAGGAAGTTAGTCTTGGAGGTAGAGACCTCCATTATAAGTAGACCTGGTACATCCTCTGAGGATGATGCTAACCCTAACCCTAAGGGTGGTTAGAGAGAGAGAGAGATATGACACGATGAGTTAGATGTCATGATAGACTAGGTGTGTGGGTGGACATGATTTTGGATGCCCATGACGATATGAGCCATGAGAGGTTGGGTGACCTAGTATCCTTGGCGACCCAAACCTGGATAGGTTCATGCATGTTAGAGTGAAGGATAGCTCCTTCAATGATGAGGTTAGTGAAGAACCTATGGAAACCCTATGGGCTTATATGAGCATGGTGTAGCATGCACCTAGAGTGCGTCAGTAGTGTGGGCAGTAGGTTGAAACCCTGGCCAGGAGAGTATGATGGATGGCCTATAAGATAAGCATAAAGATCTATGGATAATCTTGGGCAAACATAGGCTTCAGCCATGTAGGGGTATGCTTGTAAGCTTGAGACACCTTCATGGAGAGAGGACCGCTAGTAGTAAGGCTGGTTGTAGGGTCAACTCTAGAGAGAGAGAGAGAGAGAGTAGGACGCAAGCAAGAAGGTTGGAAGCTTAGACTCCGAGATATGAGGAATAGTGGGGAGTTGAGGATGATGCAACCTAAGTGGATGATTGTGGTTGCCTCATGCATGATCCCTGGAGGCTGATGATATCTTGGTTTTGTTTAGAGGAACCAAACCCTAGAGAGAAGATGAGGCTGGTGGTACCTATGTGCCTATGGTATATGTGTTTACCTTCTGAGATGGGAAGAAGAGTTCCTTAGACCACGAAGAGGTTTAGTAACAAGTTGTGAGGCCTTATACCCAATTAGTTGTCCTTGATAAGGACTCAACTCTGAGGTGTTGCTCAAGTAAAAGGATAATAGGAAGTTCATGTCATACCTTGTACATGCTTGGCTCGTGGTTAAAAGGTTGAGCATGTAGTGGGACATCTAAAAAGTGAACCTAGGGTTCCTAAGCCTAAGAGGGGAAGTGGTGTACCTGATGCTCATAATAAGATTTGAGTTTCTATAGATTTGAGCATGACACTCCTCATGTTTAGAGGAGAGGGAAACCCCTTAAGTTTAAGGTATGTTTGATGAACCCCTCACAACTAAGTTGGTGACATGGGAAGGTGTGTTCTTGGTCCAATGTTAAGGAATGAGAAACAAGTATGACCTAGCATGGTTTAGTAGGTGGCCTGCTTGTGCCTTAGTAGCTTGCTAGGGCTAAGCATGCTCATGTGGATGTAAACCCTAGACATAAGGACATTTGTGACCTTTGAAGTTTCCTTCCATCCTAGGAGAGGGACCCTTTTATAGGATGTATACCAGTTTTGTTGGTTTTGAGGTAACCTAAAGAGGTCTAATAGAATCTTGAGAAGCTAAGTGAAGGGTACATGGTAAGAGAATGAACCTGTAGACCCATAGATGACCATCTCTAAGTGCATGTGGATGTGTTACCATGGAGGCAACCGATATGGGGCCTGACCAAGATAGGCAGGTCGCCATGACCCTTATGAAAGGATGAAAGTCAGCCCTTGAATGTAGAGAGAGATGATGGAGACTTGGGTAAGGTTCTAAGTTGGGCATGTACTATGTTAGAATCCTAAGTCTATCCTAGGGTCAGGTAGGGATAAGACCGATGGAAGTAGGAGTTGCCTAATTCCCTAGTTGCACCTGACTATAGGGTCGGGAGGTAACAACTGTCATTGTCTGAGGGCCATGGGTTAGGAGATTGATCACCTTCATGAACTCATGGGACCCAAATGGCAGATGAGGAGGGCACTCTCAGGATGCATAAGGGAAGAGGGATGACCCCAAATGTGTCGACACCCTACATACCTAGAGGAGATGACCAAGGATTGTGTGTGGACCCAAGTAGATTCGAGATCAGTTTTCCATGGAAGTAACTTTGATATCAAGATGATCATGATGTAGAGACATATGTTGCACATTTCAAATTATATTTGAAGGTATACTGGCAAGGTGGGATGTACCATCTCTACTCTTGGAATGGGAAGAACTCTGTATTTGGACTGCAGCCAAATGCTTATTTTCTCTTCTTATGGGAGTGAGAGATAGGATAATACGCATACCATGCACCAGGGATAAAGATGATGTGAGTTGGAACGTTGCTATGAGATATGAGGATAGAGATGATAACATACACTTGTGGAGTGAACGATGCAGGGATGGTTTACAAACATCAAGAGAACTAAGGTAGTCATCTTATGAGGATGTTTTTATCATGAGCTATGTGGAATTTGCGAGTTATACAAGGTTGATTTCGATAAACAAAGTTTTCTTGTTCAAGATAGACCTAAAGTCCGAGATGAGATGATAAGTGGAATACATGGAGGTTTATGTCTTCAACATTACCATACACATAAGGATGTGAGGTGGTAATGGATGCTCTGGTTGAGATGCAGCTGCCTAGTTTATCTATAGGCTAGAAGAGGTTGTTAGGTTAGCCCTAAGTTTGAAAAAGAGATGATTTTGGATAGCACTCAGATGTAACAATATATGTTGATCAAGTTAGTGGTTGTTTGGTTAGCCAACCTAGGCCTTGATGCAATAAAAGGATGGTTGTAGAGCCTCAGATGTACTTCTATAGAAAAGAAGGTGATGAAACCCTGATTAGAGTGGTTTAGGGTTTCCGAGGAATCAATCTTGAGGAATCATGACATACAGGAGATCATGATTTTAAGATCACCACACATCGTGGTACTATGAAGATAGTAAGTGATAGTAGTACTTTGGATGCTTAAGATGAAGTTGCATGTGGCTTGTCACCATGCAAGCCAGGGGGTGAAGGATGAACACTAGTAACCCACTGAGTTGATATAGAGGATGAAGAGTCCCCGAGAGGGAACATGCATTCATCACTATGGATGTTGTGGTAAGTCTCCCCTAGATTAAGGAAGGCCAAGATGCAATATGGGTTATGGTAGATCGCCTTACCTAGATGACATGAGAAAGAAAGAATATTGTCAAGGGATGGATCCGGTTGAACTACATATGAGAGAGAGATGGTTCAACTACACCATGATGCGAGTTCAAAAGTTCTTGAATATAACCTAAAGATTCACTTCCATATGGTGGAAGTAGGTACATGAAGAACTCGATATTAGTACAGTTTATCACCCCTAACTAATGGTTAGTATAATCCATACTAGAGTGTCTGATGAGAGCATGTGTGCTTGTTCAGGGTGATACATAGAGACAGTTCTTATCCTCTGTAAAATGTGATGATAACCACCATAGTCAGTATTGGGATATAAAGAAGCTCTGTAAGGGTGGTTGTGTCAGTCACCACTTCATTAAGATAATGTTGGTGAAGAGACGTTGTGAAGGTCAAAGAAACCACAGTGGGTGTAGGTGAAGTCTCTTTGATCATGCGATGGCTGAGGAAGCCCAAGGGCAACATGATATCATGAGCTGATGCAAAGCAGACTGACATGTAGTACACTATGGGAGAATATGTGATGTGAAAATCTGACCCCTCTAAGACAAAAATGAGAAAGTTGAGTCCCCAATATATGGGTCCATTTGAGATGGATTGGTGGAGATGGTTATGTTTAGTCTATCCATCAGGATAACGTGATATGTTACACGAGTCTGATCTAGAGCACTATGGGAGGTACCCAAGCCATGTGCTGAGCCATGAACCTATTTAGCTTTATGAGAGGCTGAAATGTCCTGAGTCACCTATTAGGGTACGATATACCAAGGTGAGAGAGAACTCAGATGGAAGAATATGAGATGATGAAGGTTCTTGGGAATCACCATGGAAAGGGTGAGGCCACATGGGAGCCATGATGGACATAAGAAAGGCTTATCCTGTGTGTTGGTGAGCCTGGTGGAATTTTGGGGGCAAAATCACTATAAGAGAGGAAGGATGTTACAACCCCAATTTTTGGGTTCTTTTGGTGAGAAATGTAATTTATCCTATTGAAGATATTTGAACAAATAATGATATGATTTGTTTTGAATAAAAGGATTTCGTTTACAATAGCCTTGTTGGTTGTTTTGTGGGCTTTATTGGTTATTGGGCCCAATAACAAGGAAAAGACAAAGGAAACTCCATTATTAAATGAGTAAATATGAAATGGAGAAACGAAAGATGTAGAAACCTCTAGAAGGAATGAGAATATTATCCAAAGGTGGATTTCATGCCTCTTGGGTTCCTTGGGTTCCATGGAGTCCAAAGTTGCAAAGATAATGCAACAAGAAAAGAAAAGATCAATTAAATATTTCTTTATTAAGAAGGAAATTGGAGACAATGATTAAATATGGAAAATAAGTGGAAAGAGGTATGATTGAGTCATCTTTGGTGGATTTTCGTATCCATAAGGTTTCTAATGTTAGAAGAAATTACAATAAGGAAAATAAAAAGAGAGATAAAGAGAAATCCTCGAAAAGAGATATTTTAATAAAGAAATAAACAAGATAATGAGAAATAATGGATATAGATGCATCTAGAAGGATAACGTGTATCCACTAAATGGATTTCAAAATATTAGAGTTTCTTGGGGTCCAAGGAGCCCCAATAGAGAAAAACAAAGAGAAAATACAAATAATACAAAATAAGAGTATAATGTGATACATAATTAATGAATTTTGTGGTATTGTTCAAAAGAGGTATTTTTTACTATAAGAAAGTATAATTTCATGCCAATGGAATAAAAGTCAAGCATAAAGAGAATAAGAGAAAGGATTTTCGAATTCCTAAATATCCAATGAATATGGTTTATTAAGAAAGATAATTAGTAGAGAGAAGATTGCTTCTCAATGAAGGAATCAGTTTCCTTTTGGGAGATGGACTTGTTTTCTCATGGATGAACATCTTAGGGCTTTGATACCCTCCCCTATTTAAGGGTTAGAACCTATGGTTCGAGATCAAGAGAGTTCCACACATCCCTCTCTCTCTTCTCCTTCTTATTCTTATTTCAAACCCTAACCAAGAATAGTAAAGTTATCCCTGGAGCAATGGGAGCGGTGAAGTCATCATGATGGAGGTCTGATGTTCCCTCAACGACCTGGGGATGAACGACAATCATCCCCGCACCTCTTATCCTTGCGCAACAGCCGCACCTTGGTTGTAAGGATCGGCCACATGAGCAGGCTGGCGAGCTCGACTCCGGCCACCCCAGCTGTAGATGGGGGCCTCCGTAGGTGTTATGGAGGGCGACAGAGGTAATGGGGCCTTTGTGGGTGCCCGAGGATCCAAGGATGGAGGGAGGAGACCCTCCCTCGAGCCGCTGCCATCGGCAGCGCCAGGGTTGCGCGAGGAGGAAGAAGGTCGGGTGGCGTTGGATGAAATTTCCCCTCCGAGGTATGAAGAACCAACTACTTATGTGAGGGTATAAACGTAATTGTGTTATGTTTTCTAAAATAGGCTACGTTGCATGGAAGAGATGACATGGCTCTTAGTGGTTGGTCCAAGTAAGTGAAATATTGCAAAATTCATATCTTTTTATTGGTAGCTCAGATCGATACATGTGAAATATCATTTTTTCTTAGAAAAATGTGACGAATCCATTAAAATTATATTTAGAAGCTAAATCCTCTTGAAATTCGAAAAGTAGTGGAAGTTATCAACTTTAATGCATTAATGATTAAGAAACCCTAATTTGAGATGATTAATGTATTGAGAAGGGTTATATGGATGATTAAAGTTGATATTAACCTGATTATTATAAAAAGACACATCAAGATCTAAAAGGATGAACTTTACATGTAATTGGATTAATTTAGGGTTCCATGTGCATAAATGAGCTTTAATGGGCCTTGAAACCCTAATGTTAGTAATTGTGACTCTTAATGGCTTTAATTGTACAAATTCATGAATAAAGCTGAGATATGATGATTCTAGCTATTTTGAGTATAAAAATTCCTAATGGTGGATAAATACCCTTAATATGGTAATTAGGATTTTCTAGTGGATAAATGTGGAATTAGTGATAAATAGAGTTCATGAAAGATAATTTGCTAATTTGAAAGGAACCAAAGATGATAATTGGGCCTAATGATCGTGTCATGACTTAAAAGGATAAAAATGGTAGTTTTAATGTAAAAGAGGCATAATAGACTTAATGGACTTTTTATTGTGCCTTTAATCCGAAATTAAGGTTATATGTATTTAAAAGGTAACCTTAATATCTTTCGTGAAGAGTAGATGAGATAATTAGGGTTTGTGAGTAATTGTATAAAATTGGGGTTTAAAATAGTAAAAATGAAGTGAAACCCTAATTGCAATGGAAACCCTAAAAGTGGACTAGAAACCCTAGGAAGCGAGCTAGGTTTAATAGACCTTGATGGCCTGATCAATGATAGGAAAATTGGATGCATGTTTTAGGATCATCTTGTGTGCTTTCTTGTTTACATGATTTCTTGTTTAGTTGGATTATTTCTGCACTCAAGTTAGCCGGGAAGGTATGTGGTTACGCTTATGAATATCTCGAATTAGTTTTCTAAGGATTTCTGAAGTTTTCATTGGTGACTTGAATTAAACTGTTGGATGAATTTAATTCATGAAAACTATAATGTGGATATGACTATCACCTAAGATACATGCCTACTAGCTCAGATCCTAGTCCCCTCTATAGGTTGATAGATTGACCTAGTACATGGATACCTATGGGGTAGGTCCATCAGGTCATTGGGTGACTTAGTACATGGCTACCAATGGAGTAGGTCCATCAAGTCACCATGAGTCAGGTATTGGGCTACCTTTGGGTAGAGCCATGCAACTCCGCAACCCTAAGTATTGGCTACCTATGAGGTAGGGCCATGGGGGTAAGGATCTACCATATGAGAGAGGTAGTATCCAATTCTGCTGCAGGGACAACATAGAGATAGGGGATAGGTAAGGATTGGGTAGTATTTCTTAAGACGTAATCTTGGTTGTTAAATGATAATTGCTTGATTACGTTGTTACCCTAGTTGCACATTTTTTGTATTCCCCCACATACCAATATAATTTGTTATACTGACCGACGTTTTGTTTGTCGGAAATTTAGGTACAAAATCCCAAAAGGACAGATAGTAAATTGGCATATTGTGAATCCACAAGTTAAAGTTCAAGGAGGATTAGCTAGAATAGTTTCAGTGGTGGATAAAAATTTTGTAATCCCAAGTTTTAAACAGGCATGCAAAGTTATATTTTATTACAACCTTTCAATATAGTCTTGGTAGAATTTCATAATTATTATTGATTATTTGTCAAACCTTTGATCCAGAAATTGGGATAACAACTCTGACCTCTTGGTCTCCCTTAATTGGGGGTTACTGGGAGGCAGGGTCATTACAAGATGCCAATGTACACAAAATAAAAATGGTTCACAATATATGTAGTTGCACAAATAAATGAAATCTCAAGTTGAATAGAGGAGAGAACCACATCTTCCTTCTACACCCCTTATTCATGATTACTATTGAGGGACACAATGAATGTCTCTATAAAATCCAAATTTTCTAAAACATACAATTTGTTGAGAGGAAGCATAATCTTATTCTGAATGTCACAAAACTTTTAATATTCACAAAAAAATAAAGTTTGATAAACCAACAAAGGATACATTGCATACTTTCTCATATCTCAAACTCATAACATAAAACTCACACTCTAAACTAGAACACATGTCCCATAAACATAAAGGAAAATCTAATCTACTAATAGTTGGCACCCCAGCAGGTCTTGACTCAGTTGTCCTTGAGCCCTCCTTTAACTGGTACCCTATTGGAACATTTAGAATTCATTAGTATTTAATATCAACTTGAGTTCTAGGGTTTTAGGATTATTTAGGGATTGATGAAAATTTAGGACCCAAAATATGCTTTGAAACAACTTTAGTATTATTAAGTGTTTCATTAGGTTTCCAACAAGTATCTTTTATTAAATTTTCTGACAACTTATGAATTAGTTATGCATTATCAAAGTTTGGACTAATAGGAAAAAAAATCGAGAAATTGATATTAGAATTTAAATTCGCCTGACCCAGCCCCACCTATTGACATGGACCAATTGAAGATGGTCTACTGGGGAAAAACCCACTTGTTTGAGCCAGCATGTCTACAGTAAAACAAAAAATGAAAAAGACAACTTTGACCAAATAAGTGTGACATAAACATCATCGATAAAGGGTATAATAGACAAATTAGGGAATGGATCCATCTTCCTCGTGCAAGCAAGCAAGCAAGATACATAAGTGTTATACCTTGACGATGAATGGAAATTGGAAGTGCATTTGTTCTTGTTATTGTCTGAAAACAAAGTTCTAGACCTCTACCTCATCGCTGATTGGAAGAAACGAGTCCAAAATTGTCTTCCGATGGTCATAAGTTAGAGAAAACATTCCCGCCATGGATAGGTAGAGGAGGAACATGGGAAACCTTGGGAAGCCTATGGAAGCTTGAGAAAATAACCAAAATAGGGAAATCTATGCTCCTAGGTCTTCACAATGACTAGGCTAGACTATCAATGGAGGAAGCCAAGAAATTGGGATCAAGGATAGGTAATGGGTTCGTATGAAGCAATCATAGGTTGGTAAAAAGGGGAAAGATGGAAAGGTCACCTCTTCGGGGCTGATGGAGAGGAGGGCATTTCTTTGAAGGTTCTGAAGACTCTCAACTGTTGCATTGGCCTCAGGTGATTCCTTGACTTTCTGAAGGTGGTTGATCAGGGCGAAAGTAAGTATGAGAAACTATAATTTTTGTGTGGTCTGAGATTGTCTTGGAGATGAGTTATATAAGATAGGGCCAGAGAGAGTCTACTTCCCACCGGGGTCACTTCTGGTAGAGTCCATAGTGGGGACATGTTACTGAGATGAAGAATATTTGAGTGCATCGTCAATGTGAAGAAGGAGTCAGATAGAAGAGAAGGAAGTAGAAGTCTGAGAGTCCAACTTGGTGGGGACTCAATTTATAGTGTGTGACACCTATGGAATTGGATTAATGTTGAACTCCAAAATCTTTGGGATAATTATAAGTATTGTATATTCATTCTACATCAAACTAGAACCACTAGAGCCATCCAACTTTTACTCAAATTTATATGTTACCTAATTGGTCCACGAGGAGTCTAAAACTATCATTAATTTTCTTAAATAATAATCCTAATTATCTATATCTCTCTTTTTGGAGTAACCATGAAGTAATTATAATGGATTACTTAAAAATGGTTTGGAGCTCATCTTTTAAAAAAATCCATACATTATCAATTTAAATTCATAGAAAATTTTATTGGTTCAAGCTATGCCCATTAAATGGGTTAATTCACTTTACTCCTGTATGTATCACTATATTTCTAACTAGGGTTATATTTGAAGAAATTAAATTAATATTTAGTCTAATAATGAAATATTATCCCTGAATTAAATACAAGTACGATTTAAAATATTTATTTGGGTATCTGAGTATCACCGGTGTTTAGATGAAGTATTGAAGTTTGAAAATTTGGAATTTGGGTTTTCTAATTTATGATTAATTATTGTTTAAAAAAAAGGGTGTTATAGTCTCATTTTGATATCCTTTTGATGCATTACAATGTCAGATCATACACATACTTGTTGTTTTTGGCATTATCTAAACATTCATGAAACCTCTTTGATATGCCTTGTATTAAGGACAATGGTGAGGAAGTATTTTTGGGAAGAAAACTTGGAAACAAAGATCACAATAAATTGGGAAGTTTCTCCATATAAATTGGTAGTGAAATGAGAATGATATGAAAGTGAGGCCATAAATTGGGTTGAAAGTATTCATTTTGTGATAGTTTTAGATTTTGTGTTACTCGAGGATGAGAACCCTTTAAGTTAAAGGTTATTTGATGAATGCATCTCATATTAGTTTTTTCTGCATTTTTAGAATAGTTTTGCATTTACGTGCCTCAAGAATTAGCTTCCATTTAGATTTACATAATTAGATGTTAATTTCTTGGATTTTAATCCAACATCCTAGTTTCATGGAAGGTTTGAGATTCATTGTATACACAACAATGTAGAAGATGGTGGTCCCACTAACTGAGTAGTGGGACAAAGAAGTTTTTCATAGATGGACCAAAATTTCATTGATCCTTCCCTTCATAGGTCGACATTTGCATTAATTTAAAGTTAATCAGCACAACCCCTATGGCACATTCCACTAGCCCCCACGAGGTAGGTTTAATTATAAATGGGAATACCATCGGCTGACCTCCAATGGTCGACCTACACCCATGCATTGATTCCCACTCAGGAAACATACTTTGATGCTCAGTCATGTATTGTGCTCCAATGCTCAACCAGGAAATGTGCACTAATGCATGTTCAGGAAATATGCTCTGATGCCTGGCCAGGAAACATGCATTGATGCTTGGTTAGGCAACTTGCACCAATGCCATTAAGGTAGTGCACCTACCAATGGCCGTCCTATAGTGTTTCATTAAGGAAACGCATGCATGCCTACCAATGGTCGAACATGATCCACCAACCATGACTTTCTTGCACACAACGTCTAATAGAAAGTCTATGTGACCCAACCAATGTTCCTACACATGAAAGGGAATCCTAGAAGTGGCAAGGCTATTTATCTTCCTTGCACTATTGTCCATTCACATCCATGGAGTTTGGTACATAACTACTAGGTGATTGGAAAGGGTTCTAAACTCCATTCCTCTGACTATAAATACATGGCCATGCCCTCCATGAAAAGGATCTACCACTGACACTGCCATTCTATCAAAATCCATAATCCATCTTCATTTTCCATCAGTGGTTTCCATTGATTGACGATGTTGATTGCCTAAGGCAAGTGAGTTTTAAATTTTATATGTTTCAACTCATCAATCATTCACAAGTATACGAGATCAATTGTAGTCGAGTTCAAACCACAGAGAGCTAGGCTAGCTAGGCACAAAAGAGCTAACTTTCAACTATCTAAGTAAGATTACAGAAAATGAGTTTGATTGCAATTAAATACATGAGAAGTTAACAACAAAAGATTAAATTTAGAGGTTATGATCAGATTTTAGAAGGTCATGGACATATGATTTCGCCATCATACTATCACATCATGTGTAACTACAAAATTAGATATGCTAATAAATATGCAAGGAGGTTTCCCTCATCATACACTTCTCGATGACATGAGACGGTTCTCATCTTCACATAGAAATCTCATGTCTATGCATAGATTCGAAAGCAACCTAGGATCCTGAACATTCTCCAACCACTCCTATGGCCAAGAGTATGTTGCCATTATATGTACTTCCTACTCCCTCATACATTCTCCCGAATACCTCAAAGAAGCCTAAAACATGTGCAATTGGTGGCCAACCAAGCATACAAGCAGTAAAACACCATAGAAACTCATGGAGAAGAAAATTCACTAGAATCAAATATAAATTATGAGTTCATAGGATTCATCAAATGGGAGATGCTATCCCATGCCCAAGAAGAAAGGTTATACTCATACATGATGAAGAAACACAAGTACATTGCAGAATTTTCAGAGTTTTGCATAGCCAAAGAGAGGAAAGAGAAAAAGGAACCAAAGTGATGTCAAGAGTAGTGGAACTACGGATAAAGGACAAAATACCACCGTTAAATATGCTCCAACTCATACAATCTCCCCTTGAGAAGATCGAATGAGAAGAGAAGCTTTGTTGCACCTTTTGGGGAAGATATGGTGAAGAATGGAGGCTCTTTTCCAAGAAACCTCTTCTTCCTCCCCAAAATTGCCCTCCTCTTGCTCTAGAACTTCTTGTGGTCGAAATGTGTCTCAAATGACGGGTAATAATTGCCCCAAGTGGCTGCACTCATTTTTAAAATGAGGGGTTGTTGCTTTAGAAATCTGTAGAAAACTGATAAAGACACAGTCTGCCTTTGTGAAGACACATTGTATAGTGTAGTGCAACTTAATTTTGAATTACTCATTCGTGAGGAGTACACGACGTGTTCTAGTAAGGACATGCCATGTAGGTACAACTAGAGTCAACCTGGGCGGGTGGCACACACTGTGTGTTTATGCATGTGTACTTGGGTAGAAAATTGAACTTTGGCCTTGGAACATGTAGACACGCTATGTCTTGATGATGACATGGCATGTCTTTGATTCTATAGTTTAAGGATGACAGCCTCGGGAAACATAAATTCCCATGTATTAAATAGCACATGGCGTGTGCTTTGTTTTGCGTGGAAGAATGTCCATCCTGTAAAGTTACATGTTGTTTTTTGTATTTTTTTATATCAAAGAACCTGCTAAGAATGAAGTAGCATGATTTGATCTGAAAAATCATATACCATAGACCACAGAAAGAATAAATCATGCTTCCCACACATGCCTTGGGTTTCATTCTTATCAAAAACACTTGTGTTGAGAAGCAGGTGGAAATATTTGAAGATTGGGTTATGGATAGATGTTGCAATGTCCTTCTTCAACTCACGATACTCCTCATTAGTTATAACACTCCTGAATACATCACTATCAAAATCTAGATGGTAAGCTAATGCAACCTCATAGTGGCACTCCAAAAGATCACAAAATTTCTTGAAAGTAATTATGTAGATATGGCCCAAGTGGTGGAAGTGAATGAAGGAAAATGGTTCAAGATGGTTATTTGGGTCCTCTTTAGCCTTAAGGGTAGTTAGGAATTCATAAACTAGGCAAGGGTAAGTGTTTCTCACCATGCAATAGATGTACCTGAGACCCAGCTCCTGTTGTATCCCTTTAACTTCATCCTTCAATCCTAAGGCCGTCATCAATTGCTCACAAGAAAAATGTGTAGGGAGGACCCTATGAGAAATGAGGAATTGGTATGTTGGATGTTTAGCTTCAGTCACTCCAAACTGGGTGGTTGAGATATAGGCTGGAACTGATGAAGTGCTCATCCCATTCATGCATTGTGATGCTTCCTTGACTAGGGACATTGCTACTGAGATTATGTTGGGACACCCTGGGACATGGTGTGTTTTTTGACAGAAGTTTGAAAAAGAGGGAACAAACATAGTGTGTCCTAAAAATGCCACTACATGTACCTAGAGATCTGGGGTGTCAGGAGGTTGAGGAAAATGATTCTTGCATGATGTGACTAGGTTGGCTACCAGTGTGTCCTATCATTGGTGATGAACTCTAACTCAGTGTTGGAGGTGGTGCCCGAGTTTCCTTTTCTCTGCCAAGATGATGATGGAGCTTTGGAGGGGTTGTGGATGGTGGTGGCTCATGGAGGTTGATGCTCACTTGGTCGGAGACCTCTGCGGCGGTGTTGGTCCTTTGGGGTCAACAGTGGCAACACACATGGCTATGGGAAGGGTGACGATGATGGATGGCTTTAAATAAATGGAGGTGGTGCAGACAGATGTGGATGTTCACACACGGATGAGGAGTCACATGAACATGACTATTTGCAAGGGTGAGTGAGAGAGGCCACTTGAGATTAGGGTTAAAAACCTAATTTCTAGTGCCTAGACACGACATGTCTGTTTAAAGACACAACATGCTCCCATGTACAAATCACAAGCTTCTTTTGAAATTCAACTTAATTGAATAGTACACGACGTATTCTAATTAAGACATGACACGTATGATTCCAACAACCTTGATGTTCTCCAAACTGATTACAACACACCATGTGAGATTACAACAGGTCCTTTTGATATTTAAACAAACAATAGAACACACTATGTCTAAATTAAGACACATCATGTAGGATTCCATCAGACTTGTGGCTTTCTTGCACTGATACAGACATGGTGTGTTCAAATAAAGATACACCATGTGAGTTTCCAACATCTGACTTCTATGGCCGTACACACCGTGTCGCATATTGAACACACTATGTGCTCTAAAGTTTTTCTTAGAACACCCATATGTGAGGGTGGACACGATGTGTTCAAATAAAGACACATCGTGTCTTTCAGAGTTTCTGTAGAACTCATCTTATTTTGGTCAACACCTGCAGAGATGATGATATATGGCTATGTGGGTCTAAATTATTACATTCATTTGTGATGGATTTATTTTTGGGAATGAAAATGTTCTTGAGTGATACCAAATAAAGAAATTTATCCTAATGTGGGTCCAACTCCCACAAGGTCCTCTGTTTAGAGTCTAGAGTAAGACAATTCATCTTCTAATCATGCATCTAAAAGGAAGGAAGATGCTCCTTCGCCAATCTTCTCACCTTCTTTGTAAAACTTGCATCACTACCCATTCACCTTGAAGGTAGATTGCTTGCCTTGTAACTCTATTGCTCCATATGGAAAAACTTTTAAGACTATAAATGGCCCAGACCTTAGATCTAAGCTTTCCTAGGAAGAGTTTCAGTATTGAGTTGAACAATAGAACTTGATCTTCTTCAATAAAGTCTCTCTTTCTGATCTTCTTATCATGCCAAGCCTTTATCCGGTCTTTGTAGATCTTTCCATTCTCATATGCATCTAGTCTAAGTTCTTCAAGTTCTTGGAGTTGCAATAGTTTCTTCTCACCTTCCTTCTTCATGTCAAAGTTTAGAAATTTGATTGCACATCAAGCTTTGTTCTCCAGCTCTAGTGGAAGGTGACAAGATTTGCCATAGAAAAGCCAAAATGGTTTAGTCCCAATTACAGTCTTGTAAGCTGTATGAAATGCCCAAACAGCATCATCTAGATTGAGTGCCCCAACTTTCCTCAAGCTTCAAACCATCTTCTCTAGGATGTTGTTCAACTATCTATTTGATACTTCAACCTATCTAGTTGTTTGGGGATGATAGGGTGTAGATATTTTATGCATCACCCAATACTTGGAGAGAAAATTGTTGAACTGTTTCTCATTGAAATATGTTACTCCATATGAGATAACGGCCCTTGGAACTCCAAAGCATGGAAAGATAATCTTTAGGAATTGCTTAAGTAAAAAATTTTCATCTGGGGGTTGGGTAGGAATGGCCTCTACCCATTTAAACACATAATAACATGCAACCAAAATGTATATGTAACCATAGGAGGATGGAAAGGGGCCCATGTAGTCAACACCCCGTACATCAAACACTTAAATTTCCATGATGGAATTAAGGGTCATCTCATCTTGTCTTGATATCCCACTTGTCCTTTGGCATTGGTCACACATTTTGACATAAGCATGGACATCTTGAAACAAAGAAGGCCAATAAAATCCATCTTGAAGGATCTTTGTAGTTGTTTTCTCTCCCCCAAAATGACCTCCATAAGAAGAAGAATGGCAGCCGCATATGATGAATGGTATCTCCTCTTCAACTATGCATCAACGAATAAGTTCGTCGGTCCCTTGTTTGAATAGAATTGGATCAACCTAGTAATATAACTTCACATCATGTAGAAACTTCTTCCTTTGTTGATAAGTAAGATCAAGTGGAAGATGTCATGTAGAAAGGAAATTTGCAATATCAATAAACCAAGGAGATTGTGTTGTGTCCTCATCAGCTAATCTTTCAATAAGAAAATAACCATCAATAGGCATTGGGTCTTTAGTACCCATTTTTACTCTAGATAGATGATCAACAACACTGTTTTTAGTTCCTCTCTTATCCTTTATCTCAAGATCAAACTCTTGGAGTAGCAGTATCTAGTGAATCAAATGAGGCTTTGCATCCTTCTTGTTTAGTAAATACTTCATGGTTACATTGTCAGTGTAGACTACAATCTTGAAGCCCATGAGATACTGACAAAATTTTTTGAAAGCAAAAAAATTGTCTAGTATCTCTTTCTCGATTATGACATAGTTTACTTGGGATTCATCAAGTGTCTTACTGGCATAGTGGACGACATGCAACATGTTATTCTTTCTTTGTCCAAGGACTGCACCTATGGTGTAGTCACTTGATTCACACATCAACTTGAATGGTGCATTCCGATCTGGTGGCTAGATAATAGGAGAGAAAATTAGTGCACCTTGGAGATTTCTAAAGGTGGCATGGCATTTTGTGTAAAAATTAAATTTAACATCTTTAGAAAGCAATGAACATAGTGGTTTTGCTATCTTAGAAAAGTCTTTGATGAATCGTTTGTAGAAACCTACATGGATAAGAAAACTTCTAACGTTTTTGACATTAGAAGGAGTTGACATCTTGTCAATTGCCTCCACCTTTGTCCTATCAAATTCAATACCCTTATTAGAAATCAGATGGCCTAGTACTATCCCAGATTGTACCATAAAATCATATTTCTCCCACTTTAGTACTAGGTTAGCCTTTTTATAATGCTCAAGGACATTAGATGGATTAGATAAGAAGTCATCAAAAGAATTCATGTACACACTAAAATCGTCCATAAAAACATCCATAGAGTGTTCAATAAAATCATAGAAAATAGCCATCATACAATGTTGAAAAGTCGTTGGTGCATTGAAAAGATTGAAAGGCATGTGTCTATAGGCGTAAGTACCATAGGTGCATGTAAAAGTCATATTTTGTTGATTTGACGGATAAATTGGTATTTGTGAAACTCCCAAATACCCACTAAGATAATAGAAATAAGAATGATTGACTAATCTATCAAGCATTAAATCAATGAAAGGCAATGGAAAGTGGTCTTTACAAGTTGCCTTGTTCAATCTCCTATAATCTATACACATGCACCAACCCATGGCAACATGAGTCTGAATTAGTTCATTTTTCTCCTTTTATGACAGTTGCACCCCCATTTTGTGTACTACATGAATAGCACTCACCCAGGGGCTGTCATTAATAGGATAAATAATGCCTACATCTTTTAACTTGAAAATTTCTTTTTTAACAACCTCAAGCATATTTTGATTTAAACATATAGGAGGTTCTACACATGGCTTGTCATCATCCTCTAGATTTATTCTATGCATGCAAATAGAGAGGTTTATGCCTTTCAAATCATCAATTGAGTAACCAATGACTTGGATATATAGTCTCAATTCATTTATCAACTTTGATTCTTGATCATCAGTCAAATCAACATTTATTATCATAGGAGAACTAGAATTAGGGTCAAGAACAACATAACTTGGCCTTGATGGAAGGGGTTTGAGTTCTACCTTTTTCTCATTGGTGGGTGTACTAGAATCATTCTTCAAAGATGAAGTACATGAGATGGTGATGATGTGTAACTAGAAGTGACATCCATATTTTCTATTTCCATGGAAGTATCCAACTCAGTTTCATCACAATAGTCAAGAAGAAAATTAGAAAAATCTTCATCTTCCTCTAGAATTTTTTCAATATAATCCATTAGGCAAACATGCTTCATCCTGCTTGGGGATTTCATTCCACCTAAAACAGAGAACTTCATAGTCTCCCATCCTACTATAAGAGTGATCTTGCCTTCCCTTACATAGATTATAAAATCATCTGTGCAAAGAGAATCTCTTCCAAAGAGGATAGGGTTGGAAGGAATCTTTTTCATATCATTCATAATGAAATCAGAAGGGATGAAAAAAATTCCCACATGAACTGGCATATCTTCAGCAATACCTCTAGGATACTTGATGGTGTGATCACCAAGTTGAATGGCCATCTTGGTTGGCTTTAGTTCTCCAACATCAAATTTCTCTCATAATGAAAATAGAATAAGGCTTATGCTGGCCCCAAGGTCAACTAAACCTTTATCAAATGTAGTGTCACCAATCTTGCATGACAATGTGAAGGAACATTGATCATCAAGTTTCTTGGGTAGCCTGTTTTGAATGATAAAACTAGTTATTTCAGATAGCATGACAGTTTCCATGTGATCCATACTCCTCCTTCTGGTTAGAAGGTCTTTAAGGAACTTGGCATAGTATGGCATATCGACAATCGCTTTTGACTAGGGAAGGTTGACATACAATTTGTTGAGTACATCCATGAACTCATCTTGTTTCCTAGTCTCTGTGGAAAAGGAACAGTTGGCTTGTAGGATGGTTGTTCTTCTTTCGACTCCTTCTTACTTCATTTCTCTTCACCATCATCTTCCTTCTTATCATCAACTTTCTTTTCTTCTTCCAGTAATGGCCTCTTTATGACATTTCCACTTATTAAAGAAATGGACTTGCATTCATGTTGTTTCAATTCGAGCTGGTTGGGTAGTGAGATAGATGAGGCTTTTTGACTGGCTAAAGCCTGTTGAGCAATCTAGTTCTCTAGAATCTTTGTATGGGTGAGAATCCCATCAACTTTAGAAAAGAGTTGGGTGATGGAATCTTTTAAGAGATTACCATATGCTCAGAACTCATCATTCTACTGAATCTTCATAGTCACAAAAGTCTCAAGAACACTTTCCAAACTAGAGTTTTATTGGGGCTAACTCATTTTCTAAAGTTGGTTGAAATTCCTACTATTGTTGTTGCTACATCCTCACAGTTATTGACGATTGTTGCTCATAGGCTGGTGGTTTCTCATAGGTTGGTGTTGATTATGAGTTTGACCTTGTTGCTATTGATTTTGAGAGTTGTTGTTATTGTAAAAGAAATTTGGATGTCCCCTCCATCCTAGATTGTAGGTTTCTGAGAAACGGTTGTAGTCTTGTCTATTGCTGAAATTGCCTACTGCATTAACCTACTCTAGAGTCTATGTAATGTTCATTTGTGATGCAAAACAAGAAAAAGAATTGTAACCAAATGCTCTACATGCTTCACACACTTGCTCAACTGCTTGGATAGGGTGAGTGGTCAACTTCTCGAACTTTTGAGTTAGAGCATCATGCATGGTAGAAATGTGATCTAGAACATCTATAGTATGCTTCCCACTAGATTTCTTAGTTGAACTACTTGATGAAAAGGGTTGGATGGTCCTTTCAGTGCTCCACTGACTATGGTTGAGTGTCATGTCTTCAATAATAGCATATGCTTCACTGTAGGAGTTGTTAATTAGTGCTTCATTTGCAGTTGCATCAATAGTCATATGGGTGTTGTAGAATAACCTGATATAGAAAGTTTGTAGTAGAAGCAAATTAGTCAAACCATGGTGAGGACAAAGGCATTTCAAGTCTTTAAATCTCTCCCATGTGTCATAGAGTGTTTCACCTTCATGTTGCTTGAAGTTGGTGAGTTGTCTCCTTAGTTGAGCTATTTTTCTTTGAGGAAAGTACTTGGTAAGAAAAGCATGCAATAGCTCATTCCAACTCTTGATGGACTGCTTGGGCAAAGAGTAGAGCCATCCCTTGGATCGGTCTCATAAAGTGAATGGGAATAGGAGTAGACATACTCCTTCAGCTGGAACACCATTGATCTTGAAGGTGTTCATGTACTGCAAAAACTCATCTATGTGATGATTTTGGATCTTCCATAGGAGTTCCTCCAAAATGGTTTTTCAGGATCATCTACATTATGGTGGAATTGATGGAGAAATTATTGGCTTTAATAGCAGGATGACCAATGGCTCTACATATGTTGATGATAGAAGAAAAAGCAAATTCCTTAAGCGGGTGGTTGTACTCAATCTTTGATTCTTGATAGTGATCAGATGAGGATGGTGGTGAATGTGTTGAGTGAGATGATGATATTGTGATCCCTCCAAGTTTGTAGAGTTATCAACTATTCTCTCTCCTTCGGCTACAAAAAGTTTGCTCAATTTTTGGTTCCAAGAAGATTGATGTCTCAAGACCCCTATCAGAGCAACGTATGCAACCTAAAAAAGCCATAGTTAAGTGAGAACTACTAAACAAAAAAGGCATCACAATATGAGAAATGGAAAATGATGACTTAGTCTCGAATACTAACTAGTACTTTTACTCTAACTAAAATTATTGTTGCTCCCGACAACAATGCCAAAAACTTGTTGATTGCCTAAGGCAAGTGAATTTTAAATCTTATATGTCTTAGCTTGTCAATCACTCATAAGTATACATGATCAATTGTAGTTGAGGTCAAACTACAAAGATCTAGGCTAGCTAGGCGCAAAAGAGCTAACTTTCAACAATCTATGTTGGATTACAACATATGAGTTTCATTACAATTAACTACATGACAAGTAAATAACAAAAGCATGAATTTAAAGGTTAACATCAGATATTAGAAGGTATTGTACATACGATTTCACCACCATGATATCATATCATGTGTAACTATGAAACTAGATATTCTAATAAATTTGTAAGGAGGTTGTCATCATACACCTCCCGATGACATGAGATTGTTCTCATCTTCACATAGCACTCCCATATCTATGCTTAGATTTGAGCACAACCTAGTATCCTCAATTCTCCATCCACTCATGTGGTCAAGAGCATGTTGCCATTGTATCTAATCCCTACTCCCTCATACATTCTCCTAAATAGCACAAAGAAGCATAAAACATGTACAATTGGTGGCCAACCGAACATACAAGCAGTAAAACACCACAGAAACACATGGAGAAGCAAATTAACCAGCATCAGATATAAATTATGAGTTCACAAATGGGAGCTGATCTTCCATACCCTAGAAGAAAGGTTCTACTCATACATGATGAGGAAACATGAGTACATTGTAGAATTTTTAGAGTTTTTAATAGCTAATGAGAAGAAAGAGCAAAGGGAACCGAAAGTTAAGTCAAGAGGAGTGGAACTCCAGATAGGGGACGAAATTCCAACCTTGTAGGTGTCAGATGATCTTCCCTTCTGAGAAGCTCGAATGAGAAGAGAAGCTCCGCTACACCTTTTGGAGAAGAAATGGTGAAGAGTGAAGGCTCTTTTCCAAGAAACCTCTTCTACCTCCCCAAAATCGCCCTCCTCTTGCTTTAGAACATTTTCTAGTCAAAATGTATCTCAAATTATGAGTGAGATCCACCCCATGTGGATGCATTCATTTTAAAACAAGGGGAGGTTGCGACTGAAATCTGCAGAAAATTGATAAAGATGCAGTGTGTCTGTAACATACTAAAAATTGGGTTCGAAATCTATATTGGATTATAATTCATATTTTATCCCTGACTAGAGATTTTCTTATAATCTTGTTCTTCATTTCAAATCTCATCTGATTGAGTCATCATGGTCCCTGACTTAGATAAGTCTTTAGTGACTTCCCTTTTTGTCTTAATATACTTATTCTCCTCATTTAAGATATATTTACAAAATAGTCCCTTAATTGGTCCCAACAAATCATTTTGATGCCAATTTGAATTATTAAGTCCTACATATCTTGATTTAGTCACACATAGATGGAGCACTTATCATTTTTATACTAATGTCTTGGGGAAATATAAATTCTATTAAAAGGATACACCTATTTATTTTCATTGTGATGGTAACCTAGATAGTGAACGCTAGAAATGAAACAATATGCATTGATATTCAAGAAATTGGTATGGTAGAAATTGAACTATTTGTCCAAGTATTAAATCATTTGAAAGATGTCGTTGAGAAGTTATAAAATAGGAAATTAATCAGAATTAAGGGGAGTAATTAACAACTTAAGTTGGAAAGTTAGGCGAGACATGTCTCCACTATGTAATGCATGCGTTATGATGGAACCCGATCTCCTACCTTGTGAAACCTCTCTTAAACGAACCCTAGTTTGCTGCATCATTTCCTCCTCTTCTTCCCCTTTCCTCTACCCCTTCAACTCTATATATCTTCCCTTCATCCTCGACTACCCAATACCCTAGTATCTACATTCCTCCACCCTTTTCATCCCGCCGTCAAGTATGGGAACTTCCCACCTATTGCAGCGTCAGGCGACAACCCCAACAAATGTCGATGATCGTGCAAGCCTCCTCATCTTGCCAAAGGCAGACCTAAGGTCTTCAGATCTACAAACAAACCCACAACTGACGTCTCCTTCATTGATCACCACGACCACCCCATGACCAGATCTCGTTGCTGCCCTAAAACTCCCAACCCCCTAGACACCCTAGTGTCACACAGCCACAACAAATAGAATCCCCACCACCTACCAACTAGTCGACAAGCACCTCTTCCTCCCTGCTGTCAAACACATCCCACCACCTTAAATTATGATGGTCCGCACCACGGTAAGTGAATGACAGACTTGCAACATGGATAAATCAGTGTCGTTGACCCTTCCCTCACCCACAAGCAATAGTTCAGCCTGCATCCATGGTTTCCTTCTTCAACATGCCAAGGACCACATTTCCACCTAGGCTGACCTAAACTAGACATCACAGAGGCAATGTTGGTTCTACAGATCATGATCTAGAATCACTCCACAACCATGTTCCTATAGCATCGAACAACCGTGAAACATATATCATCACACCTATGAAGTTGTGGCACTGACTCCTCATCAAACTCTTAGATGTGGACTGTCTCAACAAATGACCAACAAGGAAAGATGACACCTCACCAGCAAAATCATACCTATAGACACATTCTTCCTATGATACCTTGCCCTGATCACCATGGACTCCCATCACCCCGTCGTAACTAAAACTTTGAAGATTGTGATACCGTGGCATCATAAATCTTTCCTCCTCAATGGCGTAAACACCTTTGCAAACTTGTAGCTTGTCTTTTTGGACAGAATTCAGTATTGTGTGGACCATAATGTAAGGCATAATCCAACCTTCTGTCTTCATTTCAGTAGTTGAGATAACAACATAAAGGGAGGGTTATGAGCTAAGTAATAACATAAACAACGCATATGTATCTATTGACATAAGTTATCAATATGATTATATACAATTAGATCAATGCATATACAACAATAAATAAGAATCCAATAGCTATGTCCTATTGCCAACACCTATTGATTTGGATACAACTATTTGGAATAATTAAAATACTAATAACTATTGTTTTATAAGTAATACATAATAAACCTAGTAGTAGTTTAGAACTTTTAGTTGTTTAGTCTATGGCATAAGATATATACATACACGAGTAAGTAACAAAACATGTGAACCCGACGTCAATATTTTCAATAGGTGTATGCTACAAATGTGATTAGGTCATAAAGTTGATTTAGTTAATCACATGCATAGCTATATGAGATGAAAGATTCTCAATTTTAGAATAGACTAGTCATGTACCCTAAGAATGCATACGCCTTAGTAAAATCATGTAATTTTACTACTTGTTTATATACTATTTATCCATGTTAAGAATTAAACCCTACATATATTCACATATTATTTTGAAAAACACAATGAATCGATAAGATAATTGAATAATGATTTTTTTTCTTTTCTTGACTTGCAACATATTTTTGAAGAAGGAACATATTTAAGAAGGACTATTCCCTAATTATGATCGTCAATGACCTAATATTCCAAAATATTACTTCAAGATGACTTGAGAATTGTATGAGAATCTATTTTATTTTCATCCATACTTCCCATCCTTATTGTTAAGTGTATACTTGAGACTTAAACAATAATATTCATGATAATGTACTTAAGTATGCAATACATATTGTATGGAGTGTATTTATAAAACCTAGAATGAAATTATTTGGAAATGTAATCTAACCATTAAGTATGTAACGTTAGTTATATATAAACTTGTTAGAAATCTAGAATTGATATTTATGGGGAGAAATATGGATAGTGATCCTATATATAATTAAAAAAATTTTGAACAAATGCATGATTCCAAGCCAATAGTAACCATATTGCTCTGAATTGTAGATGTCTTTGTTCATCAACTCTTAGAAATGTTTGAATCTTGATCATGAAAGATTTAGAGCTCTGTATTTGGAATGTGAATGTTTATTCAAGGTACAAAATAACTTTTTTATCTAGAAAATTATTTTCCTCATTGATTGCATGCATGACTAGATAGGTTGGTTGGCCGAAATTGATTTTGTACCTTAACCTACTTCTTTGAAAGGCCACCAACACTTACTCTTAGAAAATAGTAGCACAATGTTTAAACATTGAAAAAGGGTAGGTTAGTGCCCCTAGTTTAGTGGAATTATGCTTCCACACCTCTATGCAGAGTTTAAGGACATAGAGTCCCTTAGTATACTGGGTATTTTAGTTGGTGTGTTGTCATTCTCTATAGGAGAGAGCATATGGCTTCCCCAACAACTAGACATTGACATGTGCTAACTATTGAAAATTTAATCACTAGTTTCAAAATTTGGATATAGATTCTTATTGAAATTGAAAACCAATTGCTATCTTTTGATACTTACCTATGTTTCTCAATCCTTTGCATTTTGGCGTATTATCTTTTTGTAGATAGGTTCATATTGTTTTGTTTTCCAAATACCAATTTTGTACCAGCTTTGCTAACCCCAATTTCCCTTATTGGGGCCCATTGTGGTTTTGTTCCCTATGGGAACTCATGGGCAGGTGACCAGAGAAGACTAGAATAGATTACACAAGATAACCCTCTATTAGAAGATGATTCAATTTATTTAAGTTTTAATATCCAGTGTATATGTATGAAAAAAAATCATGTACTCGAGAAAATTGTATGAATGAAAAGATTTTTTTATATTTTCTAATGCATTTTTGTAAATATTTGATCGAAAGATAGGGTCTTTACATCATTGTATTAGAGCCTATAAATAGTCGGCACTCATGCATGTCTTGTGGAATTTAGATAGAGTTAGGAACCCAAATACAATAGTCTAGACAAAAAAAAGTAATAGTTACAACGAAACCCTAGTAACATTTAATCAATTATTAGGATATACCTAGACTACAAGTAGGAAACACTAAAAGTCTAAGATATAGGGTATGTACCTCAAAAGAACTTTAAGAAATATACTTAGCTCATATACTGGCTATTATATTCACCTAGGCATAGATTGATATAAATATATTACTAAGAAAGAAGTATTCAAGATACATATATATAAATTTAGAATATGGCCCTTGGAACATTAAAATCACCACTACAAGTATACAAATAGTACCCTAGAGTTCCACCTTAGTCGGGTACATCCACATTTAATAAAAAATTAAATGAACCAGATTAAAAAAATAAAAATTGCATCCCAGCCCATAACAAGATAATTGAATGGTAAAATGTGATGAATATTAGGCCCTCTAGATTTTTGATAAAAATGTAGACAATTATTGTTGAATTACGTTTTATATTGATGTAAAACCCTACACAAAAAAATGCAATTTTTCTTGACACAATATAACATCACACACAGATTAGTGACAACAATATTGAGTGAAATTTGAAAGTTTTAACCTTGGTTATGATTACTATAGTTTAGGGTGTAACACAAAATTTTGATATTGATGATTTAGATCTTGATCTAGACACGTGTACATGACTCTAGAGGGATTATTTGGATTGGGAATCTCTAAGTGATTAGGTGACTTCTTATATTTCATAGCAACCAAATTTCTAAAATGTCTCTAGTAGTTGGGATGATGGAAATAGTAATTAGAATTTAAACACAAAGTCATTGTGACTTAGCTACCACATTGAATTTGGGCATTTTTAGTTTCTCATCAAAAAGGATTTCCATTGAAAAATTATCTTCCTTATTATATTATATGTATAGAAAATGATTTTGAAACTTTGTTGATGATTTTTGAGCAAAGTCACAATCAAGTAGGTATAAAAAAACTAGAGATGAAACCTAGGGTTGGTGAAGGATTGTACATTCTAGATGAAATACTCTTTTTAGATTATTATAGCTCAATCAATTTAAAGGATGGAGATTAGTCTTACTAAGCCTATTTTGGGGATGAAATCCTCTTTAAGGGGTGGAGAGTTGTAACATACTGAAAATTGGGTAAGAAATCTATATTGGATTATAATTCATATTTTACCCCTAACTAGAGATATTCTTACAATCTTGTTCTTCATTCCAAATCTGACTTGATTGAATCATCATGGTCCATGACTTAGATAAGTCTTCAGTGACTTCCCATTTTGTCTAAATATACTTATTCTCCTCATTTGAGATATATTTACAAAATAGTCCCTCATTTGGGCCCAATGAATCATTTTGATGCCAATTTGAATTATTTAGTCCTACATATCTTGATGTAGTCACACAAACATGGAACACTCTTGATTTTTATACTAATGTATTGGCAAAATATAAATTCTATTAATAGGATACACCTATTTATTTCCATTGTGATGGTAACCTAAATAGTGAACGCTAGAAATTTAACGATAGGCATTGATATTCTAGAAATTAGTATGGTAGAAATTGAGCTAGTAGTCCAAGTATTAAATAATTTGAAAGCTATTGTTGAGAAGTTATAAAATAGGAAATTAATTAGAATTAAGGGGAGTAATAACAACTTAAGTTGGAAAGTCAAGAGTGTCGCGTCTTAACTATGTAATGCATGCATTACAAGGGAACCCAGTCTCCTACCGTGTGAAACCTCTCTTAAACAAACCCTAGAATGCTACCTCATTTCCTCCTCTTCTTCCCCTTCATCTCTATATATCTTCCCTTCATCCTCGAATACCCAAAACCCTATTATCTATGTTCCTCCTCCCTTTTCACCCCACCGTCATGGTATGAAAACCTCCCACCTATTACAACATCAGGAGACAACCCCAGCGACTGTTGATGATCATGCAAGCCTCCTCAACTTGCCAAAGGTAGACCTGAGGTCTTCATATCTGCAAACAAACCTACAACAAATGTCTCCTTCACTAATCAACATGACCACCCAAAGACCAGATCTCATTGCCGCCTTAAAACTCTCAACCCCCTAGCCACCCTAGCACCGTACAACCACAACAAATAGAACCACTGTCGCTTGCCCACTAGTCGAAAAGCACCTCTTCCTCCTTGTTGTCGAACACATCCCACCACCTAAAATTCTGATGTTCCACACCATGACCGTCATTTTGTGAACACAACAAGTGAATGACAAACTCGCAACTTGGACAAATTGATGGCGTTGACCCTTCCCTCGCCAGAGGAAACAATTCAACCTGCATCCATGGCTTCCATCTTCAACATGTCGAGGATCACATCTCCATCTAGGACAACCTAAACTAGACATCACAGAAGCAATGTTGGTTATGTAGATCATGATCTAGTATCACTCTACGACCAAGTTCCTACAACACCAAACAACCATGGAACATAGATCATCACACCTATGAAGTTGTGGCCCTTACTCCTTGTCAACCTCTGGGATGTGGACTGACTCAACATATGACCAATGAGGAAAGATGACACCTCACCAGTGGAATCATCCCTATAGACACATTCTTCCTGCGATACCTTGCCCAAATCACCATGGACTACAATCACCCCATCATAACTAAAACCTTGAAGATTGTGATACCCTGGCATCATCAATGTCTCCTCCTCAATGGCATCAACACCTTTGCAACCTTGCATCTTGTCTTTTTGGTCAGAATTCAGTATTGCGTGGACCATAATGTAAGGCATCCTCGAACCTTCTCTCTTCGTTTCAGTAGTTAAGAATAACAACATAAAGGGATGGTTATGACCTAAGTAATAACATAATTAACACATCTATATCTATTGACACGTCTGAACCATATTAGCTATAAGTTATCAATGTGCTTATTTACAATTAGATCAACACATATACAACAATAAACAAGAATCCCATAGCTATGTCCTATTTCCAACACCTATTGATTTAGATACATCTATTGGAAGAATTAAAATCTAATAACTACTATTTTATAAGTAATACATATTAGACCTTTTAGTAATTTAGAAATTTTAGTTGTTTAGTCCATGGAATATGATATTTACATACACCAACAAGTAACAAAACATGTGAACCTGATGTCAATATTCTGAATAGGTGTATGCTACTAATGTGATTATCTCATAAAGTTGATTTAGTTAATAACGTGCATAGCTATATGAGGTGAAATATGTTGAGGTTTAGGATAGACTAGTCATGTACCCTAAGAATGCATATGCCTTAGTAAACTAATGTAATTTTAGTACTTGTTTATATACTATTCATCCATGTTAAGAATTAAACCCTACATATATTCACATATTATTTTGAATAACACAATTAATTGAATAATGATTTTTTCCTTCCTTGACTGGCAACATATTTCAAAAGAAGGAACATATTTAAGAAGGACTAGCTATTCCCTAATTATGAATGTCAATGACCTTATATTCCAAAATATTACTTTTAGATTACTTGAAAATTGTATGAGAATCTGGTTAATTTTCACCCATACTTCCCATCCTTATTGTTAACTGTATACTTGAGACTTAAACTACAATATTCATTATAATATACTTAAGTATGTAATATGTATGGAGTCTATTTATAAAACCTAGAATGAAGTTATGGTGAAATGCAATCTAACCATTAAGTATGTAACGTTAGCTATATATAGCCTAGTTAGAAATCTAGAATTAATATTTATGGGGAGAAATATGGATAGTGGTCCTATGTATAATTATAAAGAATTCAAATTGAAAAAATGCATGATTCCAAGCCAATAGTAACCATATTGATCCGAATAATAGATGTCTTTATTCGTCAACTCATAGAGATGTTTCAATCTTGATCATGAAATCATTGGAGCTCTATATTAGGAATGTGGATGTTTATTCAAGGTATAAATTTCTATTTATATATAGAAAGTTATTTTCCCCGTTGATTACATGCATGAATAGATAGTTGGTTGGCCAAAATTAATTTTGTACCTTAACCTACTTCTTTGAAAGGCCACCAACACTTACTCCTGGAAAATAGTAGTGCATTATTTAAATGTCGAAAAAGAGCATGTTAGTGCCCTAGTGTAGTGGAATTATGTTTCCATGCCTTTATGCACAATTTAAGGACATAGAGTCCCTCAGTCTACTAGGAATTTCATTTGGTGAGTTGTCATTCTCCGTAGAAGAGAAAATATGGCTTACGCAACAACTAGACATTGACATGTGCTAACTATTGAAAATTGAATGACTTGTTTCAAAATTTGGAAATTGATTCTTATTGAAATTGAAAATCAATTGCTATCTTTTGATACTTACCTATGTTGTTCATTCCTTTGAATTTTGTTGTATTAACTTTTTATAGATAGGTTCATATTGTTTTGCTTTCCAAATACCAATTTTGTAAAGCTTAACTGACCCCAATTTCCCTTATTGGGGCCCATTGTGGTTTTGTTCCCTATGGGAACTCATGGGTAGGTGACCAGAGAAGACTAGAAGAGACTGTAAAAGATAGCCCTATTTTAGAAAATGATTCAATTTATTTAATTTTTAATATCTAGTGTATACGTATGGTAAAAAAACATGTACTCGAGAAAATTGTATGGATGAAAAGATTGTTTATATTTTTTGATGCATTTTTGTAAATATTTGATCATAAAGATCGGGTCTTTACATCATGCTATATGATGCTATAAACAATTGGCACTCATGCATGTCTTGTGGAATTTAGATATGGTTAGGAACCCAAATACAATAGTGTAGACAAAAAAAGTAAGAGTTACAAGGAAACCCTAGTAACCTTTGCTCAATTATTAGGATATACCTAGACTATAAGCAGGAAATACTTAAAGTCTAAGATATGGGGGATGTACCCATAAAGAACTTTGAGAAACATACTTAGCTCATATACTAACTTTTATATTAACCTAGGCATAGATTGATATAAAAATATAACTAAGAAAGAAGTATTCAAGACACATATATGTAGATTTAAAATGTGGCCCTTAGAACATTAAAATCACTACTACAAGTATACAAATAGTTCCCTAGAGTTCCTCCTTAGTCGGGTACATCCATAAGTAATTAAAAAAATGAAATGAACGAGATTAAAAAAATAAAAATTGCATCCCAGTCCAGAACAAGATAATTGAATGGTAAAATGTGATGAATATTAGACCCTCTATATTTTTGATAAAAATGTAGACAATTAATGTTGAATTTAGTTTTATACTGATGTAAAACCCTACACACACAAAATGAAATTTTTCATGACACAATAAAACGTGACACACAGATTAGTGACAACAATATTGAGTGAAAATTGAAAGTTTTAACCTTGGTTATGATAACAATAGTTAAGGGTGTAACACAAAATTTTGATACTCATGATTTAAATTCTTGATCTAGACACATGTACATGACTCTAGAGGGATTATTTGGATTGGGCATCTCTAAGTGATTAGGTGAATTCTTATATTTTATAGAAATCAAAATTTCCAAAATGTCTCTAGTAGTTGGGATGATGGAATACAAGTAATTATAATGTAGACAAGAAGTGATTGTGACTTAGCTCCCGCATTGAATTTGACCATTTTTGGTTTTACATCAAAAATGATTTCCATTGAAAAATTATCTTCCTTTATATATTATATGTATAGAAAATGATTTTGAAACTTTATCGATGATTTTTGAGGAAAGTCACAATCAAGTAGGTATATAAAAAACCCTAGAGATGAATCCTAGGGTTGGTGAAGGATTGTGCATTCTAGATGGAATACTTTTTTAAGATTATTTTAGCTGAATCAATTTATGGGATGGAGATTAGTCGGACTAAGCCAACTTTTGGGATGAAATCCTATTTAAGGGGTGGAGAGTTGTAACATACTGAAAATAGGGTACGAAATCTATATTGGATTATATGTCATATTTTACCCCTAACTAGAGATATTCTTACAATCTTGTTCTTCATTCCAAATCTCACTTGATTGAATCATCATGGTCATTGACTTAGATAAGTCTTCAATGACTTCCCTTTTTGTCTAAATATACTTATTCTCCTAATTTAAGATATATTTACCAAATAGTCCCTCAATTGGGCCCAACGAATCATTTTGATGCCAATTTGAATTATTAAGTCATATATATATTGATTTAGTCACACATACATGGAGCACTCTTGATTTTTATACTAATGTCGTTGGGAAATATAAATTCTATTAATTGGATACACCTACTCATTTCCATTATGATGGTAACCTAAATAGTGAATGCTAGAAATGTAACGATAAGAATTTCTATTCTAGACTTTAGTATGGTAGAAATTGAACTAGTGGTCCAAGTATTAAATCATTTGAAATCTATCATTGAGAAGTTATAAATTAGGAAATTAATTAGAATTAAGGGGAGTAATTAACAACTTAAGTTGGAAATTTAGGAGAGTCACGTCTCCACTATGTAACACACACATTACAAGGGAACCCAGTCTCCTACCTTGTGAAACTACTCTTGAATGAACCCTAGTATGTTGCCTCATTTCCTCCTCTTCTTCCCCTTTACTCTACCCCTTCATCTCTATATATATTCCCTTCATCCTCGACTACCCAAAACCCTAGTATCTACTTTCCTCTTCCCTTTTCACCATACCATCATGGTATTGAAACCTCCCACCTATTGGAGTGTCAGGCGACAACCCCAACGACTGTTGATGATCGTGCAAGCTCCTCAACTTGCCAAAGGCAGACATGAGGTCTTCATATTTGCAAACAAACATGCAACTGACGTCTCCTTCACTAATCAACATGACCACCCCAAGACCAGATCTCATTGCCACCCTAAAACTCTCAACCTCCTAACCACCATGGCACCACACAACCACAATAAATAGAATCGCCACTGCCTGCCCACTAGTTGACAAGAACCTCTACCTCCATGTGGTCGAACACATCCCACCACCTCAAATTATGATGGTCTGCACCACGAACGTCATTGCCGTGAACATGACAAGTGAATGATAGACCTACAACTTGGACAAATCGATGTCGTCGACCCTTCCCTCACCAGTAAGAAACAATTCATCCTGCATACATGGCCACCTTCTTCAACATGTTGAGGACCACATCTTCATCTAGGCCAATCTGAACTAGACATCACAGAGGCAATGTTGGTTCTGTAGATCGTGATCTAGTATCACTCCACTCCCATGTTCCTACACCACCAAACAACCATGAAACATAGATCATCACACCTATGAAGTTGTGGTCCTGACTACTCGCCAACCACTGGGATGTGGACTATCTCAACAAATGACCAATGAGGAAAGATGACAACTCACTAGAGGAATCATCCCTATAGACACATTGTTCTTATGATACCTTTCCCCGATCACCATGGACTCCCATCACCCTTTCATAACTAAAACTTTGAAGATCGTGATGTGCTGGCATCATCAGTTTGTCCTCCTAAATGGTGTCAAAATCTTTGCAACCTTGCAGCTTGTCTTTTTGGACACAATTTACTATTGCATGGACCTTAATGTAAGGCATCCTCTAACATTCTCTCCTCATTTCAGTAGTCGAGACAACAACATAAAGGGAGGGTTATGAGCTAAGTAATAACATAAACAACACATATGTATCTATTAACACATCCGAACCATATTAGCTATACGTCATCAATATGCTTATATACAATAAGATCAATGCATATACAACAATAAACAAGAATCCAATAGCTATGCCCTATTGCCAACACCCATTGATTTGGATACGGCTAATTGAAGAATTAAAATACTAATGACTACTATTTTATAAGTAATACATATTAAACCAAGTAGTAATTTAGAACTTTTAGTTGTTTAGTCTATGGCATATGATATATACATACATGAGCAAGTAAAAAAAATGTGAATCCGAAGTCAATATTTTCAATATGTGTATGTTGCTAATGTGATTAGGTCATAAAGTTGATTTAGTTAATATCATGTGTAGCTATATGAAATGATATATGCTCAGGTTTAGGATAGACTAGTCATGTACCCTAAGAATACATATGCCTTAGTAAACTCATGTAATTTTAGTACTTTTTTATATACTATTTATCCGTGTTAAGAATTAAACTATACATATATTCACATATTATTTTGAATAACACAATCAATTGATAAGATAATTGAATAATGATTTTTTATTTTCTTGACTTGTAACATATTTTAGAAGGAGTAACATATTTAAGAAGGACTATTCCCTAATTATGAATGTAAATGACCTAATATTCCAAAATATTACTTCTAGATGACTTGAGAATTGTATGAGAATCTAGTTAATTTTCACCCATACTTCCCATCCTTATTGTTAAGTGTATACTTGAGACTTAAACAATAATATTCATGATAATGTACTTAAGTATGTAATATGTATCGTATGGAGTGTATTTATAAAACCTAGAATGAAGTTATGGTGAAATGTAATATAACCATTAAGTATGTAATGTTAGTTATGCATAACCAAGTTAGAAACCCAAAATTGATATTTATGGGGAGAAATATAGATAGTGATCCTATATATTATTATAAAGAATTCAAATTGAACAAACGCATGATTCCAAGCTAATAGTAACCATATTGCTCCAAATTGTAAATGTATTTGTTCATCAACTCTTATAGATGTTTGAATCTTGATCATGAATGCTTTGGAGCTCTATATTTGGAATTTGGATGTTTATTCAAGGTAAAAATTCCTATTTATATCTGGAAAGTTATTTTCCTCATTGATTGCATGCATGGCTAGATAGGTTGGTTTGCCAAAATTGATTTTTTACCTTAACCTACTTCTTTGAAAGGCCACTGACACTTACTCCTGGAAAATAGTAGCAAATTGTTTAAACATCAAAAAGTCAGGTTAGTGCCCCTAGTTTAGTGGAATTACGCTTCCTCGCCTCTGCACAGAGTTTAAGGACATAGAGTCCCTCAATATACTAGGAATTTTAGTAGGTGTGTTGTAGTTCTCCGTAGGAGAGAACATATGGCTTCCCTAACAAATACACATTGACAAGTGCTAACTATTGAAAATTGAATGACTAGTTTTAAAATTTGGATATTGATTCTTATTGAAATTGAAAACCAATTGCTATCTTTTGATACTTACCTATGTCATTCATTCCTTTGCATTTTTTCATATTAACTTTTTGTAGATAGGTTCATATTGTTTTGCTTTCCAAATACCTATTTTGTACCAGCTTTGCCGACCCCAATTTCCCTTATTGTGGCCCATTGTGGTTTTGTTCTCTATGGGAACTCATGGGCAGGTGACCAGAGAAGACTAGAAGAGATTGCACGAGATAGCCCTCTGTTAGAAGAGGGTTCAATTTATTTATGTTTTAATATCCAATGTATATGTATGAAAAAATCATCATGTACTCAAGAAAATTGTATGAATGAAAAGATTATTTATATTTTCTGATGCATTTTTATAAATATTTGATTGTAATGATCGGGTCTTTACAATGTCTTTGTGAAGGCATGTCGTGTAGCATAGTGCAACTAACTATTGAACTGCTCATTCACGATAAGTACATGACATGTTCCAATAAGGACACAACGTGTAGCTGCAACTGAAGTCGACCTGGACAAGTGGCATACACTATGTGTTAATAAACACACACCCATGTACTTGGACTGAAAATTGAAGTTTGGCCTTTGAACATGCGGACACGCCATGTCTTGATGAAAACATGACATGTCTTTTGTTCAATAGTTTGGGTATGAAGGACTCTAGAAACATACATGCCCATGTGTTAAATAACACAATGTGTTCTTTGCTTTGCGGGGAAGAATATCCATCCTGGAAAGTTACACAACGTGTACATATAAAGACATGGCGTGTCTTATGTTGTTTCTTCAAGATCAACTCTTCATCAGCTGCAAATCAACAAGGAATCCAACTAAGGTTGGATTTGGGTAGGTTAATCTTCGTTTTGTCATCTTTGAGGTGCACCTGTGATCGACGTCATGAAACAAGTAAAATGAATAAAAGATGGCATATTAAGTATGATTAGAGGCTAAATGGAAGGTATAATGAACTGAATTTATGTGCGAAGATGTGTCAATAGTAGATATGAAATACACACATCAGATGAACCATCAATTGACACATATTCTACCTCTACTAAGGGATGCAAAGTATTTATCTTGAAGGAGATATAGATCACTAACACCTTCCATCTGCCATCATCATTCACCTGTTCCATTGGAGCAACAACAAGTCTATGTTGTGCTAGGGTGTGGGAGTAGCCTTGCTACATGATTTCCTCTATTTATTGCATTTACTAATGTATGAACCTTTCTATGTTTTGAATCAAATGTTTTATAGCATGTAATTCTTGTTTTGCCAACTATTTTGCATGCTTATTTGATCTTAGTTGTAGAGAATTTTGAACCGAAGATATGGGTTATCTTTTTCATGTGAAACCCTTGATGAGAACTTCATATAGGTGTTTTCCAAGGAGATAGGTAAATGATCTCTATGTAACAAGGCAATGATTTAAGAGAAATACCTATCCAATTTTAATCCTAACATGAAAATGGGGTTTAATCAGCCTCAAAATACATATGTTCATGCTATTTATGATGTAGTGAGATGGTGAATGATATATAGCGATTGTGAAATCCATTTGCCCCAATTTTCCAATCCAAATGATATACACAACACAATCCACCAATTTTGTTATTGCAATCTTAGAGTAATAACAAAACAACCATCTTTGTGTTCATTACTAGTTCTTATGTGGTTACTTTGATTATATCATTGTAAACATGTTGTCCTTTGGGTTTGATACTAAACTATACTACTATAAGATATGTGCACTTGCAGGTGAGTATTGTCATAAGTAGGTTAAGGTAAAACCTAGGTATTTCAACCCCATGGAACTTTCTATGTGATAATCTTCCACATCAGAGACACTTCAAGGATATACCAATCTAAACTATTCTGATTACATAATACTTCTGAAAAAATCTCTATTGGATGACATTATACCTAAACATTTGAAACAACCACTTGAGACTCATATAGAGCACTATTTACAGAAGTTTTCAACTCAGAAAAGTAACATGTATTGACATCACAAAAGGTATATTGAACTTATAAGAAAGTTGCAAATATTCCTACATCAAAAGATAATTCTAACATCAATACATTGATTACGAAAATATCTAATTATTTAGAATATATTCAATTAAGTTAGATCCCAACTTCTAAAACAACTTTGAGAGCATATTTATTATTTATAAGAAAATGTTGGATATTCAAAAACTACAATAATATAATAATAGTGATATGGGATTTAAATACAACATTTAAAATATAAGAACGTATAAGTTAATAATAATGATAAGACCATCTTTGGGATGCCTCTCCAAACAAACTAGGAGTACATCATGCAGTCTTGAAGCTACAATCCATAGAAGATATGTCTACCAAATGGAAGTATTCAAATAACAACTAATCTCCACTACCAACAAGAGTATACATATATCAAAGAAACAATATACTAGATATCAGAGTTTATTTGTAATCCAACAACTGCTAGTCTAAATTCATACCAAGCAATAAGAAAAATACAGTAGTTTGTCTCATACATAAAGAGAAATGGATCTCATATATAATAGATATATTCAATGATAACAGATTCATCAACTAGAAATAGATGGAATACCATATGCATACATCTCATTTCAACATGGCTTATCATATTTTATTTAATTTCCATAAACATACTTGGTTCATACCTCACTGAGTAGAAGTATCCACATATGACTCTTTTATCAATGATTCACCCTCATTATCTTAGAGTTTCCTTGGCCACCCTAAGATAGCTGCAAAAGACCATGTTCCATGTAAGACTTGCCTAAAGTGTCTAAAGTAGGGCATTTAAAATCTCTACCATCATCTCCATATCTCGAGTTCATGAGATAGCAATAAATATAACATAGTATCACTATCAAAACATTTATATGTTTCATCATTTCATCAGAGTCTATTCCTTATGGAGATAGATTTTATCAGTAGAGAAGTTTGGTCAAAATCACACAGTGTGGTGCATCCCTAAATCTTGACAATTTGGCATTAAAGGTCTAGATCTACACTATGGAAATACTTCTCATGATTCTATGATTACATGGTGGTGATCCATTTTATTTTTCTAGTTTTGACCTTGAGAAAACTCATAGTGTTCATGCTACTTATCTGGTTGGATTCATAATTTCACTTGTTAATTAATCTTGTCCCATCTTTAAGAGAACTAAACTCATAATTGACCATTTTTGGTATTCTTCCATAGCTAGAGTGACATGATTTAGAAAAAAATTAACACATTCAATAAACATTTAAACAAACAAAACTAAACAATATATAATGTACATAATACATGTTTCTTTCCCATTCTCATGTCATTTTTGCACGAATCATCATCCATTGGCTAGTTGATAACACCCAAATATACGCATATTCTCTATGTTGTTTATCTATGGCTTTGTGTCACTTTGGCCTTAATATGCCCTCAAATTCTTATGTTTTCATTCTTTTTATCTTTACATAGATAAAGTAACTAGCTAGCCAATAAAGTAGCTAATACAACCAGTTTTGGGACAAGTAGGCCCCAAACTTGTGATGACAACTCTCTCCAGGTGTTCTCTCTCTCTGAGGCCCAGTGAAACTGTGTTATCTTCTATATCTTCTAATGATGAACACATATTCATCACTGTCTGAATCACATCGTGGGCCCAGTTTTGCTCTGATTAATTGCTCTTATTGGCTTATCTTCTAATATGTGAATTTACCTAGCTTAATTGATTTATTTTCATTTAATTAAGATTTGTGCACCTATGTGCAGGTCAAAGTGGGCACAAAGGCCCAATATCCTCGGCCAATCTTGCAACCGGGGTCAATCCCCTCCCCTTCCTTTCCTTTTCTTTCTTTTCTAATACACCACGATCGCGGTTCCTCATCCATCTACCTACGGTTTTATTCTTTCCCTCTAACCCTAAACTGTGACCACGGTTATCTTCTCCCATTTGCGACTATGGTTCCCATCTTCCTCTTCTCTTCCCTGCACCATGACCCACAGTTGATCTGACTGCGACCGCGGTCGCCTCACGCCCTAACTGCGACCTGCACCACACTCGCAAGATCGCAACCTTGACCTTCTCAAGACCGCGATCACCTCTTCTCCACCACCGCGACCCTTCAACCCACAACACCTTCAACTCCAGCAACTTCACCTCGTTCCCAACTGTCAAATGACGACCTTGATTTCCCTGATCCACAATAGATAATCGCATCTCGATGCCATCTCAACTTCACCCCAGCTACTGCCCTACACCGCAACATCCACACACCCTAACTGCGCTCACAGTTTGCACTGTTGTGACCAGGCCAAGTGCAAAGAACCGCAACCCATGCAATTGGAAAGTACTCTGTGGTATATGCAAATCAGATCTGATCCATTGCCTATAAGTACCCCACTCCAGATCTAAGCCAGGGGGGTCAAGTCCGGACACTCGAAGGCTGTGAGTTTGTGTCCATCCCAGGGGGAGGAAGTCCAGACTGGAAGGCTGCCTACTTGTGTCCAACCCAAGGAGGACCTCGACCCAGAGTCCCGCGTGAGAGCACGGAGGTCCGAGAAGACTGTGGTGCTCACTCCACGCTGCCCTCTACAGTAGGATTCCATTCTCTCTCCATCCATCTACCTATTTCCACCCAGATTTGTGGTGGAAACCCAAATCTGGATCATCCTCCACCTTTGTTCATCCACCGAGCCGTTGTTTGGGGCAGATCTAGAGAGAGAGAGAGAACCAAGGAGTCCAGATCTGATCAAGGACGAGGACCAAAAGATGAGATCCAACCTATATGGAGGCTAAGGAGCAAGAGCCACCTCTCCTCCACGGGCTAAATCTTATCGTCTTCCCCTTTCTTCTGTTGTGTTTCTTGGTTTCTTGTACAATGATGTCTTCAATCTTTGTTCGGTGCCAACTATGCTTGTCCATGGCTAGTTGAGCCCCTTCTTAGATATGTAGCCCGTTTTGGGCATGTTTATGTACTTTTTCCTTAAGCAAGTAGATTTAATTCAGATCTAGTATGTCTGCTTGTTCTATCTTCTCTCTCTAGTTGTGATTGCTATTTTGGTTGATCTCTTTCTAGCTTGAACTACTGTTTCTACCTATATCGAGAGATCCGTGTAGGAATAGATGCGAGAAGATAGGTTGGACCAGATCCTGAGAGGAGGATGGTTCAACGGCTGTCTGTTCCTAACATTCCATCACATTCTAGACCCGAGAGGACCTCTAGAATATTTTGAGATGTTAATTTGTCATCCTTGAGAGAGGTTTGATGGCACAATCATAGATGGGTTTAGTCAAGCTATGCGAGAGTGTGAGGGATGACCCACAGGAACAGACACGACAGTACGTGCTATGTTTAGTTTTAAGATGCTTGCTCAGACATTCGAGGATTGTCTATGCCTGATAATGGGTGCATAGACTACCCAGCTTTTGGTTACATAGCTATGAACTCTTTCTCTTTCATTAGTAGAATCTCACGGACTTTGTTTTGTTTTTGTTTCTTTTCTTTGTTTTGTTTTATTTTGTGACAACCTGCTAGACTAGTTCTAGCACATATTTTCATTGACTATCGTTTTGTCTTATCTAACTAAAGAATGAAATATGTGGCGTCCTAAATGTCACCACGTCCCTGTGTTCGACCCCATATATCTACTTTGACCCCGTAATAAAGTTGCGGGCGTCCTCGAAGGATTCAGGTTATAAATTCAAAGTTCCGACTCACTTTTGAGGCCGATCAACTTTTTGACTACCCCAAGCTTAAAACTTGCTTGTCCTCAAGCAAGATTGTGCTCAAAGAACAAAAAGATAACTTTCAAATTAAGCCTGGAGATAGATGCTAAGGTTAAGAAAAAATAGTTTAAAACATCAATTCTCCTGATCCATGCTGTTTTAGAACAAACCCCCACCAATCAACCACAGTCCTGCCAAAGTAGGATCAAAGAGTTTCCAGGCAAGATAGAGAAAATTCACTACAACCTATCGATGCTCATGAGGGTTTGAATCATAATTATTAAACATGAAAGAATTATCACATAGGTGATCATGCGTGTGGTGAGCAATGATCCATCACCATGAATCCATGCATACCAATCGGGAACAACGCGCCTCTCACTTATTCATGTCCTAAGAAAAAAAGCAAAAGATTCTAATGACTTCTGAGGATCCTGATCTGTGTCAGGTTGGTCCATGTAACAAGCAACAGTCCCTACAGTCCAAGCCAGTTGGCCCAAAGCAGTCAAACCAACCTTTCTACTAAGATGATCTCAAAGGTCTCCTAGGGGTTCATAGTAACTCTCTAATGAGCTTTTGGAGTGATATACCAGGCACGACATACCTGCATTCATGAGTGCAGTCATACACCGGCTGGGAACCATCCTCAACTCTCCTAAAAGGGAAAATAAGCACCCATTTATTCACACTCAAGATTTTATTCTCTGCATTCTATTTTGTAGGCTTGGGTGAGAACTATATAGATATTTTGGGATTTTGTGGGCGGCCAAGCCTCTTTTGTAACTTTTTATATTTTTCATCTTTTGACTCAATTCAATGTGAGAAGGCACGTAGTCCATCAAGGAAAACATTTCATCTTGTTTATAGCTCAAAGTCCATCATGATCCGCTTGACACCTATGTGAAAAGTTTTAATTATGATTCAAGAATTCTTAGAATAGAGGCAAGCTCGTGAAACCGTAGCTAGGATTCTTTGATCATGTGTTAGCTCATTCGAACGGTCCTTTACCTTGGATTTGTCATTCACAACATATATCAAGGGAATTTAGCTTTAATCTATGTAAAAGGCACATAACCTTAGATTTATTACCAAACTCAAGGAAAGAGTCAAAGAGAAATTCAAGCGAAAGGTCAAGCAATTTTAAGATGAAAACTGTGCATTTAGGCATAAAGTCAAGCATTTATTTATTAGATTCGCACCATATGGCCATAATTGTAAAGCTAAAAAGTTGATTTTTATTGAAAAATTAAAACTAAATGAAGGAAGTAAACATGCATGTTATAAGGATGAAGAGGTAGAAGGGTGAATAGCCCTACCACCCCAAGCTTAAAATTCTGCTCATCTAAGAGCAAGATCTAAGCTTAGGATAATAGGGTGGGAATGCATGGAAGTTAGGGTGAGAATCTTATTAAAGTCCTAAAATGATGCATGAATGCAAGGAAAAATAAGGAAGTTAGAGGAAATAAACTATCTAAGCAAGATCATGAAAAACAAAATTTTATTTTAACAAAAAGAGAAAAGAAAGAGGTAAAAGAGATGGGGTGGCTGCCCCATGATAACGACACTAGGGTCCCAAATCCTAAGTTTTGGGACCAGTGCCACCTGTGTCTTTCCAACGGGATCCACCTCACAATAGGAGCAGAATAGGTGGAGGTGAGGGGCCATCTGAGTCTAAAGTAGAGGAATAGAATATGATGACTCAGTGAACTCATTTGTCTGCTGGAATCGTCTTGAACTGCATTGAGATGACATCTTCAGCAAAGCATCCTCAAGGTACCTTTCAATGTATGGATATGAATGGGAAGGCCCTAGGATTTTGACATAGGACGAGATGGAGGGGAGAGGTTGAAAGCTTTCTAGAGGACTCATGTCTCCTCCCTCCATCTCTAAACTTGAGGTTGGATGCTCAGATAAGTCAACATGTACCATCTGAGTCATCCAATCGTCTTCCGAGCAAGAAGTGTCCCCTGAAGAATATGTTTGTTGTTCTTCCACCCCAAGCTTGTCACCTTCTATGGGGTCCAGGGTGTCTTCATGCTCGGCAACCTTGTTGTAGTGGATCGCCCATCTTGTTCCCTTGAGTTCCACCAAGCCTTGTAAAGGGTTGGTGGTAAATGTCAGCTCATGTTGTTCCAACTCGTCATCCTTAGTATATTCGCTCCACTGAGAGGAATAGTCGTCATCGTCCTCATTGAATAAACTGTTCCAAACCATGATTGGTGTACTGCTCGAAGCTAAGTGACATGTCTCAATATGAGAGACATCACCCTGGTTTGGGTCAATGTCGGACTCTGGTTCCTCCAACCACCCTTTTGAGTGCGAGGTTGTTTGGCCATCATTGTGAGGATAAGAGTCTTCATCATTGTCATCATAGAACCATTGATGTCAATGACTCATATCTTCCATTGGTTCATTAGCTGGGTCATCTGGATAGAATAAAGGGCTTCCTCGAGTGGGTTGGTCTTCACAGAAAAATCTTGATGAATCCAATTGATGGTCTGAATAGGATGGTGAGGCATACTCCTCTTCAGGCCCAATGGAATGGTCTTGATGACTAAAGTCTTCATTGCCAGGCGGTAGAGCTTGTGACTGTATGGTAACCAAATTGATGAGCTCTTGAAGCTTCCTGCCTTACTCAACATCTTTATCATGAAGTTGTTGGACTTGTGCAACAATGCTTTCAAGATTCATCAATTCCACCTTGCAATCTTGCCAGAGACTCGTTGTATCAGACTGATGTTCTTGGATGAATCCTTGCTCAGTAGTTTGAAGCATTCTTTTACTAAGGTTTGCAATCTCCATTGCTATTTGGAGTTGACGCTCCTGCTTATCTAATAGTTCCTGGAGAGGATCGACGTGTTCTTGGAGATGAGGAGCTAAGGAGGTGAGTGCGTGAATACATTACCCAACCAACTCCACTGCCTTAATCAGTTCTTGATCCATGATAGCACGGAAGTTGAGGGCTGACTGGAAGTCTCTGTTGTTGGAATTTCAATATACGACGATGATGGAGGTGAATATAACTTGACTAGTTGTAGAGAACGACCTTCAATTATTTGCCAGCAGTCAGAATTGTTGAAAAACTTGGGAGGACAGGTGGACAAGATGACTTGTCTCGCCGAAGCAAGATCCATGGCCGAAAAAGGTATAAGAAAAAGTAAAAGGTATTCAGTATATATGAACAAGTATGTTTAAAATAAAAGAAAAACTATGCATATATATACAGGCTTAAAAGTGACAGAACAAAATATTTTAGGCATGTAAACGTGGAAAACCACGTCTCCAACAGCGGTGCCAAAAAGTTGATCAGCCTCAAAAGTGAGTCAGAACTTTGAATTTATAACCTGAATCCTTTGAGGACGTCTGCAACTTTATTATGGGGTCAAAGTAGATATATGGGTTCGAACACAGGGACGTGGTGACCTTTAGGATGCCATAGATTTTGTTCTTTAGTCAGATAAGCCAAAATGACAGTCGATGAAAATATGTGCTAGAACTAGTCTAGTGGGTTGTCACGAAATAAAACAAAACAAAGAAAAGAAACAAAAACAAAACATAGTTCGTGAGATTCTACTAATCAGAGAGAAGGAGTTCATGGCTATGTAACCATAAGCTTGTCAGTCTATGCACCTATTCTCGAGCGTAGACAACCCTCGAACGCCTGAGCAAGCATCTTAAAACCAAACATAGCATGTACTGTCATGTCTGTTCCTGTGGGTCGTCTCTCTTGCTCTCGCATAGCTTGACTAAACCCATCTATGATTGTGCTATAAAACCTCTTTCAAGGATGACACATCAACATCTCAGCATATTCTAGAGGTCCTCTTGGGTCTAGAATGTGCTAGAATGTTAGGAACAGATAGTCGTTGAACCGTCCTCCTCTCGGGCTCTGATCCAAACTATCTTCTCGCATCTATTCCTACAAGGATCTCTCGATACAGACAGAAACATTAGTTCAAACTAGAAAGAGATCAACCAAACTAGCAATCACAACTAGAGAGAGAAGATAGAACAAGCAAACATACTAGATCTGAATTAAATCTACTTGCTTAAGGAAAAAGTACATAAACATGCCCAAAACAGGCTACATAACTAAGAAGGGGCTCAACTAGCCATGGAAAGCATAGTTGGCACCAAACAAAGATGGAAGACATCATTTGTACAAGAAACCAAGAAACACAGTAGAAGAAAGGGGAAGAAGATAAGATTTAGCCTGTGGAGGAAAGGTGGCTCTCACTCCTTAGCCTTCATATAGGCTGGATCTTGTCTTTTGGTCCTCCACCTTGATTAGATCTGGACTCCTTGGTTCTCTCTCTCTAGATCTGCCCCAAACAGTAGCTCGGTGGATGAACGGAGGTGGAGGATGATCCAGATCTGGGTTTCCACCACAGATCTAGGTGGAAATAGGGGATGTATGGAGAGAGATGGAAGCCTACTATAGAGGGCAGTGTGGAGTGAGCATCACAGTCTTCTCAAACCTCCGTTCTCTCACACAGTATTCTGGGTCGAGGTCCTCCTTGGGCTGGACACAAGCGGGCAACTTTCCAGTCTGGATTTCCTCCCCCCTTGGGCTGGACACAAACTCATAGCCTTTGGGTGTCTGGACTTGACCCCCCTTAGCTTAGATCCAGAGTGGGGTACTTATAGGCAGTGGATCAGACTGATTTGCACAGACCGCAGGGCACTTTCCAATTGCATGGGCCACAGTTCTTTGCACTTGGCCTGGTTGCGGCAGTACAAGTCACGACCGCAGTTAGGGGGTGTGGAGGTCGTGGTGTAGGGCAGCAGCTGGGGTGAAGTTGAGATGGCGTCGAGATATGGTTATCTGTTGCGGATCATGGCAATGGAGGTCATTGTTTGATAGCTGGGATCAAGGTGAAGTTGTTGTAGTTGAAGGTGTTGTGGGTTGAAGGGTCGTGGTGGTGGAGAAGAGGTGATCGCAGTCTTGAGCAGGTTGAGGTCGTGATCTTGCGGGTGTGGTGCAGGTCACGGTTAGGGCATGAGGCGACCGCAGTCACAATCAAATCAACTGTGGGTCGCAATGCAGGGAAGAGAAGGGGAAGATGGGAACCACGGTATCAGATGGGAGAAGATAATTGCGGTCGCAGTTTAGAGTTAGAGGGAAAGAAGAAAACCACGGGCATATGGATGAGGAACCACGATTGCGGTGTATTAGAAAAGAAAGAAAAGGAAAGGAAGGAGAGGGGATTGACCCCGGTTGCAAGATGGGCCGAGGATATTGGGCATTTTTGCCCACTTTGACCTACACATAGGTGCACAAATCTCAATTAAATGAAGGTAAATCAATTAAGCTAGGTAAGTTGGCATATTAGAAGATAAGCCAATAAAAGCAATTAATCAGAGAAAAATTGGGCCCACAATGTGACTCAGACAGTGATGAATATGTGTTCATCATTAGAAGATATAGCAAATAACACAGTTTGATTGGGCCTCAGAGAGAGAGAGAAAACCTAGAGAGAGTTGTCATCACAAGTTCGGTGCCTTCTTGTCCCAAAACTGGTTGTATTAGCTACTTTATTGGCTAGCTAGTTACTTTATCTATGTAAAGATAAAAAGAACTAAAACATAAGCATTTGAGGGCATATTAAGGACAAAGTGACACAAAACCATAGATAAATAGCATAGATTATATGCGTAGATTTGGGTGTTATCACTAGTATCCAATATGTAATTGTAAATCATTTATCAAAAGTAGGGTTTTCAAAATCAACCAACATGCTATTTCATTCTCATCACATTTGTTTTAGTTTAATTTTATATTAAACTTTTTAGTAAATATTCACACAGTCACTAGGACTCACAACACTGTCAGAGTATAAACATCTTTTGTTCTCGGTCATGTTCAGATCATATTTGTTATACTATAAATAACTTATTCCACTTGAATTACCTTAGATATAAGATATCTCAATGCATAAATTATCATGGATCCCTCATTCCTTGTCTGTATTATTTACCACACCTATGTAAAGGTTATCATTCAACACACATCTTATCTCAATTGAAATATATCTAATAGACTATTAGAAAAACATAAGTATTCTAGTGCAAGTTACAGTTTGAGTATGTACTTTTATGGAATAGATCACATCCTTAAACCCTATCTTTTAATTGTCTACATTCATTAATTCCTCATTCAATAACATGATTCATTGTTATTATTCAATTTATCATATTAGACTTGGGGTTAGCATTATGTTGATACCTACATTCACATATTTCCTTATATGATTCATCAGATTTGCACCTTACATCATCCTTTCAATTCCAATGGTATTTTGGTAAATGTGTACACACTCTCTCACTTCTGGTAGACATTTATTATGGAATTAGGGTATGCTTACATTTATTTTAATGATAACTCATGGATTATTCATACTTACCTCATCTTGTCCTATATCCAATAATTTGCATTATGAGAGTCTTTATCCATGTAACCTTTATGATACACCATAAAATAAATATTTATGTTATCACACCTGTTAAGACTCTTACCTTTAATAAAAGTAATAATATCTAATTTGGATCATAACTTCCCATTTATAAGATCATATCCATATTTGGCCATTATATCTAATTTCCGTTCTAAAAGTAAATATAGGTTTTTGAAGAATTTGACTCAATTCCATCACTATAGAAACCTTATTAATCACTAAGTCAAGTAGGGTGTACTAGGGTTCATTAAGGCTATGTATGATACATGGAAAGTGATCATTCAGACTATTGGTGAGACATGGATACCCTAGTTTCCATTATCATACAATATGTATTAATTACAACTATAGTAATTTCACTATCTCTTTTTAATCAATCCCTCATCGTTAACCCTACACACGGATATCTCCATTCAACATGTTTATATTGATCCTTAATTTGTCCTCATACCCTGACTGTTGGTATGTATGCCCTGAGAGCCAATCATGGGATGATTGGTGGGATACATTAAGATTGATTTGATAAGCATTAAAGGCAAGCTTCCAATCCTTTCTGGTCTAATCATATGAGATAATGATAGAACATATTGAATGTCTAGAGAATGACAGTACTCAATGATGTATGCTTTTAGGTTGAGGACCTGAACGATGAGATCATACGGATGCTAAGAGTTTGTACATTCTTATTATGTCCCTAGTCTGATGTCGTTGTGGAAGGTAGATAGACAACAATGACACACAAGACTAGATTGTGGTGTTGGTTGATGACAGAATCACGTTAGACATGATATGGAGATATCAAACCAAACACATAGGTACTTGTTAGAGAACAAGCATACCGGAAAGACCCACCGTGAGTTTGACACATGGAACCATGACATGGTAGTCACAGTCAGTTCTCACAGTGATGGTGGTGAGTGTGATTCTTTGACCTAAAATCACTACACTCAACACATGTTGTTGGGTACACTTTGACATCATCAAATGCAGTCCTGAAACATGAGTTTTTATAAAGGCGATGATTGGGTGGCTTTGACACATGGGGCTTTTGAGGGGTGAGTGATAGATATGGGATTTGTCCCTCCTGAGGGAGTTTGATATACATGGCCACTTGATGAGTTGCATTGAGATAGGTGTGCACACACATGTGTAAATTAGTATGTGATATTGATGTCATACATATCTCCTCCAATCTACTCTGAGATCAAGAAAGTGAATGAACGTTGACAAGATGATTGTTCCATGCCTTGAGTTCATTCGGGATATCAGTGACAAAGGAATTATACATTCACTGTAACACCATTCACAGATTGTAGGATTGAAAGTTGTTCTCCAACTTTCCTTTTCACGTGGGTAGCACTGATGTGTGACTAGGCACCACTCTTTGTTTGTGAAGTCATAAGTGTTATAGACTTTCACTGCCAACGTGAAATAGACCTGCAGGGTCACACACATAGGATTTAACCTAGAAGAGTAGTTTATCCACAAACGATGTTTAGATTGATTACTAAAGGATTTTAGTAGTTCAATTAAACACACAATCAATTGATAGCTCAGTATCATAATGTTCAAGGTGTTGGACCAATTGATTAGAGTATCAGATTGATTGAAACTGCAATTGACTAATTCTACGCAGTCTGCACTCCCAACCAATCAGCTCATGTGATGAACCGATCAACTCAGGTTGGTGAACTGATCGGCTCATGTGATGAACCGATCAGCTCAGGACAGGATGAATCGACCGGTTCAAGGGTTGAACTGATCGGCTCAACTAGTCCAAATGAGCAAGTTGGGAAAGTCAGGTTGGCAAGATATATCTCTTTGTTTCACTTATCCAAATTGATTGGAACAAGGATTGGTATTTGGATCAATTCGAAACAAAAGAGGAAAAGTCAATCGGGAACTGACCAGGGTAGTGAACCGACCAGTTCAGAAGTGAACTGATTGGCTTAGGTACCCCAAACGATCGGTTGAGGTATGAAGCGATCGACTCAGGTCCCCAACTGACCATTTCATGCTTGAAATAATCAGTTCAGCTGGCGGAGTTGCTTGTTTTGTGGAAAATCTCGAATCCTTCTACTCCTGCTTTAATCTGGCATTGTCCGGGGTAGAGAACCTTCTCCCATGACCCTCCTATATATATAGGGGTATTGGGGGCTTCTCATACACAACAACTCAGAACAGCAGTTTCTCTATAAAGTTGTCGTTCTCTCTGGTTGTGGTAACCTGGAGAGCCAAAGCAAGTGCTACCCGATAAGGGAGGCACAACAAGGGAAAGACAACTGTAGAAAAGTGACTGGTGGTAGGAGAGTGTGTCGATGGCTAGTACTCCGACAGGAGGGTGCGACTCCTTCCGATTCCTTGTGGGACAAGGAGATCGAAGTTCCAGGTGATCCGTGTGGACTACTACAGATGCGGGAGACTTCTGCCGCTCGGAGGATAGCTATCAACCCCGATAGTCCCGGTGAGACCAGGAGCTGCACAGACACCGGCCAAGACCGGAGGTGAAGACCGTGCAAGCCGCGAGGTAACGTCTCCGAGCAAGCCTCGGGACAAGGTACGCCTCTACAAACCATCCTTCCTATTGTATAGATGTTGATGCGATTCCTTTATAATGGGTTTGGGAGACGATTTTTTTTGTTTCCATTGCCTTCTCTGCCTCCCCTAAAACCCAATAGTGGTATCAGATCCACATCAACTACTTTATACTTTAGGATTATCGATGCGATTGATTTTAGTTTGTCGCCTTTATTTATTGCATATGATGCGAATAAAATTGCCTTTATGCATGTCCAATCCTAAATCAACAAATCCCAATATACATATATGATATGTAATATGAATACACTCGATAGGCATCACCCTTAAATGAGTTTTGTGGTGGATGTATGGCATGGTTATGGCCAATAAACCCTATGTATGTGTATGGTTGAATGTGGTTGCTTGCATCTCGGTCTGTGCACCGATTCCCTACCTCCTTTTTCTTGATGTAACTCGAGATAACTCAAGATTTGTTTCCTACCTTTGCTCCCCGTGAATGTAACTTGGGGTTTCTCAATTCAAATGTAAATAGGATCGAACTTTTATTTCCTGTTATGTCAAAGAACGGCAGACAATCTGACAATGACTGAGATGATCAGTTCAAGGCATGAATCGATCGGTTGGGATTCTAGACGACCGGTTCGAGGAGTGAGATGACCAGGTGGTGACCTGAGGGGATGCACGATGACCAGTGAACCGATCAGTTGGATGAGCCAATTGATTGGCTGGTGGCACCCAAATGATCGGCCTGATGGTGAGCCAATCAATCATGGAGATGAGTTGATCAAACCCAGAACGGCAAAGCACAGAGTTCATCTTGTACAAGTTGCATGTGATGTAGACCTGGATGATCGTGATCCCTCTTGGCTCGAGAAATCACATTAGGATGGCCATAATCATCGCTTTTATCATTTCACATGTTTTCTGTGGGATATGGCATGTATATGATTGTACTATATATTGTGGTGATTGGATATGTATATGTACCTATAAAAATCAAATCCCTCATCTAAATCTTAAGTCTTTTACGCCTTCCATTAACGACATACATGAAAAACTTGATCGACCAAGCATAGGTTATGCCAAAGCGTGGTGTGCGGTCTATCTCACGGAAGTGTGAAGGGTAAACATGTAGGTTCTGCCAAAGCAGGGTGCATGTTTACCGTGTCGGCTTTTGGGTTAGACTTAACTGGTGATTCTTAGAGCGTCTAAGCCCAGAGGCAAGGGATGAATGGCAAGGAGTTGTGCATGTCATTTATCCAAGAGTTGCATATGATACAATTAGCATGATGGCCTACCTAAATAGTCAAGTTGTGGGCGATCAGCCAAAGCTGACTCATGACTTGATGAAATACAGATCTTGACCCACTAGAAGATTGTATGATGAAATCTACCAAATTGATGGTGAGGGCTATCAATTTGAACAAAAATAGTGGGAGTGATGATTAATTAAAGTCATAATTATATTGTCAACCTTTCAAATCAATCAAATAAGTCAAAATTGAGTTTTGGACTAAATTGCATATATTTCCTTTTGTACAATAAATGGCTAATCAACAATAATCACTTTATTTATGATCGGTCCTTGAGACCAACAAACTAATGGGAATAATTTCCACGAATGATTAGGACATTGAGAAGTGTTCTCAATCGAAGAGAGAAAGCTCTAAGTCCTAGTTATACCAGAGCCAGATGAACTCAATCTCACCACACCAATGGCTTAAAGGATGCTTATGGAAGATACCAAAAATATCAATGATGTGGAGTTCTTAATGTTGTGCTCTCTGAACTATGAGTTGCAGAGACAACATGAGACATATGATGTCTCCAAGACACTATCCTAGTATGTCATGATAGAAGAAGATCCAGTAGGTATTCACACACTCAATATGATTGGGTAAGACTAGATTGGGATTTCCTCTGAGCCAACAGTTGGCTACTGGTATGATACTGCAAATGTTGCAAGAATCATACAGTTCATGATGAACTACAACATGAACAACTTTGACAAGCGTTGACAAATTTGTTGGACATGTTGAGGACAGTAGAAGCAAATATGAAGAAAGAAAAAACCTTAATCTTTGATCTATGAGGGGTAAGTCTTAATGGCAAGGACAAGGGCAAAGAAAAGAAGTGTTCTGATGCTAGACAGCAATTCAAGCCGTCTGCAGCCTCAAGGCACATGGGAGGGTGAATGAGGGAATTTCCCTCTATATCTGGAAGAACAAACGAAGAAGAAGGAGGGGATGGATATTTCCACCTAAGGTATCATGAAATGAACCGCTTCTGAGGTATATGATTCCAAGATGGAGATCTGACATATATGATATGTAAGATCTACAAATAAGTGATGGCTTTTACAAAAGGACAAAGAAAGGAGTACCCATCATTGGAATTGGTGTTGCTTCCACAGATAGGAGTACCTTTAAGTTTATTTCAGCCTAAAGGGCACAAAATAGAGTTGAGAACTTCTATTTCAATTTGCCAATAGAAACACTTTATTGTTGCATCTTGTAGTGACAAGATGACTATCAATATAGTTCAAGTTACAAAGATATGATCTTTGTGGCAATGCCTTGTTTATCTTGTGGTATTTGGTATGCATAATATAAAATGATATCTAAAAGTTATTGATAACTCACATAATCAAATTAGCATAAATCATGAGAAATTCATTTCTAGTTTCCATATGATGGATAAGTCTAGACTCTTTTTGGTCAGAGAACTAGGAGGAGACATGAATCTCTTGGACATGATCAATCTTCACTAGTCATAGTGGGAGATTGATTATCCTATTAGGTATAATACATGTGATGTATTTACATACTTGTTGGACTTAATGCTAGTACTTCAAATGGTGTTGAGAGAAATACCAATATGAATATCTTGAAGTGTTCAAGAATATCATAGATGAAGTGTGAATTTGGTAAAGTGCTAATTCTTGATGAGATCAATGAATGAAATACTTGAACCAAATGTTTGAGATCCTTATGAGTGATTATGATAGTGTATCATAGTGAGCTTGTGATTAAGGCATGGTGATGTCTAAATCAAAAGGAGTCATACTCTAAGGAGTTAGAGGATGATTATCAAATAACTAAGTTCTTCTGAAATAAAGAATACCCCACACTAATAAAGGACATGAAGAATCACAAGGAGTTATGAGTTCTTATATCCTTGACAGATACACCTTGATTATCTATGTGATGAGTTGGTCATGTGATGAGTCAACTATCTAGATGAATATGAGGAACCAAATTTTGAGTTATGGTTTATGACCATTACATCCTAAATGACTTCCATGTGAACCATAAGGTATGACCTTGATGGTAGCACCCATTGGAATGAAATCCATAACTGTGAATGAGTCTTAAGCGTTAAGACACATGGATAACATTTTGAGAAGGATGATGCTTGTTAATTGCAACTTAATGACTAAGAGATTTGGCATACAGATACTAAAACCGCATTCCTATGAGGAATAAAACAAGGATGTGTACGTGACACAACCTATAAGGTTTATGAATCCATTAATGCAAATAAAGTCTATAAGTTACAATGGACTAATTAATGTGATTGATTAAGTACAAGAAACTCAGAGTTGGATCTTTACTTTCATAATATAGTCAAAGGGTTTGACTGATATGAAAAAGATAAAGAAGGGATCTGTGATTTAGTGGGAGTGTATTCAGATTCCACATGTTGATGTGGAATGGAAATGTTCTAGAATGGAATTCTTTGTGGAAATTATCTTTAAGGAAGATAGAGACATTTTCTATGTGATAGGAATAGAGATCGATAGAGATAGTTCTCAAAAACCTCTTGACCTAAAAAGAGAGAGCATACATTGGCAATCTATACTGAAGGGTTTAGTATGCACTGATTCAGTGGAAGAAAACTTATCCATGTTACATGGAGTTAGTATCCCAAGGCCAAGTGTCTAATTCTTATGAATAATGGGAACACTAAGAATAGATATGGATCTATCATGTATGTAATCATCCCATTATCTTGCATGTATATACATACAAAGAATAAAATTCATTCATCATCTTGTATGTAGGACATGACAATATGATGTGCTCATCCTGATAACTCATATGTGGGGCATGACGAGTGGATGTCTGTCTAGTTCCAGTAAGGGTTACTAGAATACCATAAGAACTTGAGAAGTACTAGTTCTATGGAAATGAGGAAGGGTTCACTGTAAAGAGTTACACTGATGCGAACTTCTGAAAAGGACAGAAAATTAATCGCAAAATATATATGAGATATATAAAAGTGAATGTTTGTGGATAAATGCAAACGTTCCAATAAAGCCATTTTAAAAGGAATTGGCGAGTATTCGTGTGTTAGAGAGCATCAGTGGATACTATATGAATCTAGAAGTTCATGAGATGAACTTATAGTTATTCCGGTCATTGATGATAAGAAAGGAGTGCTTGGTCATGCAATGTGGCTAAAGGTTAGCAAATGAATACTCAATCGCATATTACGGCAACTCCATCTCATACATGTGATGTACAACAAAGAGATGAGAGACATGCAATTAATACTGACTTTGGCAAGGTGTTTCCATAAACTCACTACGTAAGCACTAGAGCATAGTAACATGTGGGACATGTTTGAAGATCACCAAGAATATGATTCAAGGGTGATTGGCTTGCAGTGCAAGTGGGAGTCTATTGGTATGTATGCCCTGAGAGCCAATCATGGGTTGATTGGTGGGATACATTAATATTGATTTAATAAGCATCAAAGGAAAGCTTCCAATTCTTTCTGGTCCAATCATATGAGATAATGATAGAACAGATTGAATGTCTAGAGAATGACAATACTCAATGACGTATGCTTTCAGGTTGAGGACCTGAACGATGAGATCATACGAATGCTAAAAGTTTGTACATTCTTATTATGTCCCTAGTTAGATGTTGTTTTGGAAGGTAGGTAGACAACAATGACACACAAGACTAGATTCTGGTGTTGGTTGATGACAGAATCTCGTTAGTCATGATATGGAGATATCAAACCAAACACATAGGTACTTGTTAGATAACAAGCATACCGAACAGACCCACCGTGAGTTTGACACATGGAACCATGACATGGTAGTCACAGTCAGTTCTCACAGTGATGGTGGTGAGTCTGATTCTTTGACCTAAAATCACTACACTCAACACATGTCTTTGGGTACACTTTGACATCATCAAACGCAGTCCTGAAACATGGGTCATTATAAAGGTGATGATTGGGTGCCTTTGACACATGGAGCTTTTGAGGGGTGAGTGATAGATATGGGATTTTTCCCTCCTGAGGGAGTTTGATATCCATGGTGTAACGTCTGGGCCCACTGCCCAAGGCTCTAGTAGAGTTTCAGGAATGACGACTGGCCCCACAGACCACCACTAGCCTTAACTGCGCACTTTGTCCTCACTGACATGCAAGCCAGGATCAACTTCCCGACTGGTCACCCATCCTAGTACTACTCCAAGATGAGCACGCTTAACTATGGAGTTCTTTAGTGATGGGCTCCCAGAAAAGGAGGTGCACCTTGGTGATATGGGTAGTCCAATCATTCCTTTTAAGATCATTTTACCCGAGGCCTCAAATCTTGGGATGTTACAATCTCCCCCACTTAGACTCTTGACGTCCTCGTCAAGGCTCAACTATAAGGCCTCATAATCTCTTCCCCATTTCAGTACAGACCCACAATGGCCCATGGACACCCAACTCCCGATCACGGAATACCAGCGCAAGGGTGGCTACGTCAACCATGGACATCCCTTTCTTACATGCCTGGACCGCACGGCTCAAGACTGGCATGCCATGTCCATGTGAGCCCCACCTACTGGAGGGGAATTGGCTCTGATACCATTTGTAACGTCTGGGCCCACTGCCCAAGGCTCTAGTAGAGTTTCAGGAATGACGATTGGCCCCACAAACCACCACTAGCCTTAACTGCGCACTTTGTCCTCACTGACATACAAGCCAGGATCAACTTCCTGACTGGTCACCCATCCTAGTACTACTCCAAGATGAGCACGCTTAACTATGGAGTTCTTTAGTGATGGGCTCCTGGAAAAGGAGGTGCACCTTGGTGATATGGGTAGTCCAATCATTCCTTTTAAGATCATTTTACCCGAGGCCTCAAATCCTGGGATGTTACAATATACATGGTAACACATACATAGTATGCTTTATTTCAGATGCTTGTTGATTACATGCTTTACTGCTTGGATGATTGGATGCACTCTTAAAGTACATATGATGTTCTGCATGGTTTCTGCGATGGTATGAGGTACGTGGTTACGCTTATGATTACATGTATCGAATTACGAGATTGCTGATGTTTCTCGATGAGATTGAACGATGAATAAATTGCTTGCTTGTTTATTTAGTTCTTGCAAACTATAAAGTGCATATGAGTATCATGTAAAGTAAATAATTACATTCTGAACCCTGGGTTAGACTGATCTTAAGGGTAATGCACACGAGCCCTGGAGGGACAGTGATTACACCTGAGGTGGTTGACCAGATAAGGGTTAGAATATGAAAATAAGTTTATATTCTTACATGCAAGATAAAGATGTTTGCTTATATCTGTACTTGTGGTTATTGTTTGAACCCACGTACCAGTATAGAAATATACTGATCGCGTATTTGTTTGTCGGCGTTTTAGGTATCATATATACTTTATTCGTGGACATGAGGGTACATATAAAGATATTGAAGACACTACAGTTTAATCATGAAGGTTTAGTCTTAATGGTATATCTTCACAACTATAAAAGTTAATTTTGTTTAAAAGTTATGTAACTCCTTCGAGGAGCTTTTTATCTAAACATGTACATATTTGATCATGAATGGAAATTATTTACTATTTTGTATTATTTCATGAATCTGATCCTGGAAGTTATGATTAACGATCTGCGACTTTAAGGTCTTTAAACACTCAAAAGTGTGGGTCATTACATTTGGTATCAGAGCCCAGATTCATCAACTAATACATAATAGTTTATAATTTCAAATAATCCTTAGAAATATTAAGAGAAAAATTAGGTTTCTCATCTCACATCTTCGTCTACTTCTCATCTCTTGCTTTAAAAAAAAACTTTGAAAAGAAAATATTAATAAGAGAAGTAAAATGTGAAATTTAAAATCAGTAATCAACATGGTGTGGTGGTATGGGATACTACCCATGTGAAAATTTAAAATCGGTAATCAACATGGTGTGGTGGTATGGGACACTACCCATGTGAAAAATTTAAAATCGGTAATCAACATGGTGTGGTGGTATGGGACATTGCCCATGTGAAACTTGAAATCATGAATAAAAAGGATAAGGGATGGTTTGGGTAACCCAGTCTCCCATGCATGTGGGCATGAGGAGCATAAAACTTATGTGATAAGTCTTAAGAAATATAAAAACCCAATAGAGGTACACTTAAGAAAATGAAAAATTGGGATATAACTTGCTCAAACTCCTCATGTTGTCTCTAGAAGTTTAGTGATGGTGGCCAATCCCCTGGAGGGGAAGGCCGAGGTAGCACCAAGCCCTCGAGGGAAGGTGATCCATGTTCATTGAATGAACAGAGATCATGAGGGGGTATTCCATAGATTGAGCAAACATGGGTTGATATGTTATAATGATAAAAGTTATGCCTAATGAAAAAAAAGGATGTCTAAGAAACCTTTAGGGTTAGTGAGCCAACCTGGGGTGGGTCAACCCAAAGAGTGGGAAGATGACCTATGAGGGAGGAAAAACCTTAGATCTTGGGATTAGGTTGTGGCTAGAGAGCCTAACCCCCTCCTATGAGCCAAGAAGGCACCCTAGGCTAGGACTTTCCCTTAAAAGGTAAGTGAATAAACATATTTAAATATTGAGATAACCTTAATCCTCACCTAGAAGAGTGAAGATTTAAAGATTAAAAAAAATGAAAGCACTTAAATTCTTTGAACCCAAGGATGCCAACTCTGAGTGACACAGCTGGTCAAGCCCAGGAGGGAAGACCAGTAAGGCACCAAGCCCAGGAGGGAAGGTGGCCTAAGTGGACGACCAATCCCAAGAGGGAAGGTCATGAAATGGTCAAGCCCAGGAGGGAAGACTAGGAAGGCACCAAGCCCAGGAGGGAAGGTGGCCTAAGTCCACAATGCAGTTGTTTAGGATCAAGCCCCTGGAGGGGAAGATCACAGAGGTCAAGCCCAGGAGGGAAGACCAACATGGCACCAAGCCCTGGAGGGAAGGTGGCCCGAGCCCAATGATGGGACAACACTACATTATGTGTACTCAAAAGAGAGATATGAAGGCAATTCTGGTTAAAGAATTAAATAAGGGAATAATGTGCTTAAAAGATGTGACATCTCAAAAGAAACCCTTAGGGAGGGTAGAGTCCTAATGCAATCCTAGGGTCAAGTAGGGTGTATTAGAGGTACATAGGACCAATGGGTTGGGAGTTGATAAATCTTGAATGCACATGACCAAGTGGTCGGGAGGTAACAGTTGGTTTGCCCTAGGCCCATGTCTCAGGAGGTTGGCCACCTACTTGATGTTCATGTGGCCCAGTAGGGTGAATGTAAAGACACTCCCTTGATGAATGAGGATGAGATCACTCCAAAAGTACCTATACCCCTAGAGACCTCAAGGATTTGGCTAAGGCTCATAATGATACATGAGAGGTAAATATAAAGATGTAATGAAGTCATGAAAAAACTTGAGATAAGTTGTGCCCTAACTTAAGAGTAAGAAAAGGGACACTTGATTCATGGGACATAAGAATGTCGTACAAGTAAGTTTAGATTCATATAGAGTATGATTCAACTTAATGCATGAAATTGAAAGATAATATGTGGATGTACCATCTCTACTCTTAGAATGGAATGAAATTTGTGTTTGGACTGCAGCCAAATGCTTATTTCATCTCATTATGAGGGAGGGAGATTGGATAGACACACATTATGATAAAAAAAATATTGAGATAAAGAGGGTGAATATCCTACATCGAATGTGTAATGACATGACCTAGGGTTAGAGGTGTTGCCTCACCCTTGGGTGAAAATAATGAATCTAGGTTGGAAACCTAGGTGAAAAGAGAAATTGATCACAAAGTAAGAATAAAATCATCAAAGTGATGATAAGATGTGTATACTATAGATGTGGATATATTTGAATTTCAATACAAGTATTGATGCTAATAATGACGTGTGAAATTAGCATATCAATAAAAGATATTGAGAATATTTATCTGGGGTTGCTAACCCTAAGGCTTGAAACTAAGTTGAGATATCATTCACCTTAAAGCTTACTAGGTGTGAATTTTGGGGACAAAATTCCTTTTAAGGAGGGGTGAATGTAATATCCTCAAGTTTTGGTAAAAATTGAACTATAAAATATGATCCATGAATTAATTTGATAATTCCTCAATGATTTTATTGGTGGAATAGTAATGTTAATTGCCTTTTTCGCACAAGTGCTTTTGGAACAAGACAAATAGATAAACGAAATCCATGCATTAATAAATAGTAATGACTTTTGATATTGATAAATGTTTTCCCAAAGGAGAATAAAGTTAATAATGTGTTAGATAATTAAAAGAATACTTATCTTTCCATTATTAGAAACACAATGGTTGGGACACCAAATAATGTTACCTTGGGTTGCCTTTTTGGTATGTTGAAGGATAATTACAAGTTAAGACAATGAAAGAATTTCTAGGATAATCCAAGATAATATGTGGCGTAGATAATTAATTAAAGGATTATCTGCCTTTTCTTGGAAGCCAAATAATGGAGAAATATGTAAGTTTCCTAAGATGAAATAGTTATCAAATTTCCAATAGAAATAAGAAAGATGGTGCTTTATATAATTAAAAGAGTAATTATAAAGCCAAGTTTGGCAGTCCCATGCTTGAGGCATAAAACAAGTATATTTCAGTTTAACATGTTATATACTTGGAAATAATAAGGAAAAGAAGAGCATTCAGAAAATAGGCTTCCCATAGAATAATGGTATTTGTTTTAGAAAAACAATAAAGACGTATGGATTGTTATTCCATTACATATTTTGTTGCCCAAAGGGGGTTTCCTCTCGTTATATGGGAGATATTTAAAAGAAAACTTAAGAAATACATTTCTTCTTATAATTGTGCCTCACTTTTAGTAAGTGTGAAGTGGTGGAATAGAAGAGAGATCCTTTTGTTAATATGTGTTTCCTTGTACATCAAGGGAGAAGGGTTAATTTATCAGTAAAGGAGGAGTTTTTGGAAAGGTGTATTATCATAACTTAATATGACTAATCACCTCCTTGTTTAGAGGGTTGGAGTACAATTCTCGTGAGTCCATAGGGAGAGGGGACTCGACTTTTCCTCTCTTCCCCTCATCCCGTGTATACTAGGGTTCCCTAGGTTTGTGTATATATATAGAGACCCCCCTCCCACACAGCGTATCGCTATTAGATAGTTTCACCATAGTCGTGGCATAGCTTGCCGCCACCCCCTGTGGTTGGCAACCAACGGACAGGGAAGGAGGCAGATCATCCCATGAGGTGTACAGGGTTCCTGTGTCTGAAGAAGGAGGGTCGCAAGGAGAGAGTGAATGTTTTGTGCCTCTATGTGCGAGGCCAGGAGGTTGCGTGCTGGCTGGGGATCTCGAGGCTATAGAGTGATCGTTTATGCAACACCATGGATGGGTTCCTTGTGGCAAGGGTGAGCAGCAACATTGCTTTTCTCGGAACTAGAAGACCGCTGGATGAGAGGGAGAAGAGAGGAAGAGGAACGTTGGAGTGGATCCGGCTACAGGAAACCTTGCGGATGCAAGACAGGAGAAGGGACCGTACTCTCCTTACAGACCTATGAGGTCGTCCCTTTCATGGATGAGGGGTTGCTAAGGGAATCAGTCCCAGCCCCAACGGTACCGGAGGCCAACCAGTACTCGCACCCTAAGAACCATGAACTAGTGGCGCCTCTACAAGTCCACACTAGATCCAGCCATCTTTAGGTGGTGGTCCTCCATGGCCTCAGCCGTTCATGGTTCGCGCTGGCTTCATCCACCTCGTCCGTGCTTGAACCTGCGTGAAGGCGTGAGGTCGTCGGGGACAAGGATGGAAGCAAGAAGCTTGCTTGGCCACTGTTAGGATGGCAACATGTGACGGTGGTTGGGGCCGCATTGATGAGAGGGCAGACCACATCCAGATCCATCGCTGGCAATCGAGAAGCTCAGCGCCATGGTCCTTTCCGCCCACAGTGCCGACAGTAGATGTCTGCGTCCGTACGAGCCAGAGCGGCTCCCTGAGCGAGGAAAGTGGGCGCGTAGTCCTATAGACGGTGATGTGTGACATGGGCGCTGAGAAGCAAGATCTCACGTGACGTTGCGTCGCAGAACGAGAGAGACAGACGCGAGGTGGGAGATAAAGACGGGGAAAATACATGCATACCCCTGACTCAGTGGGTGCTAGGTAAGGGCAAAATAGTCAATTCTTTCTTTCTTTTTAAGTCATCAGCCTTGTGGGTGATGGGCCGAGATGGCCTCTGGCCATTGGCCAAGCCTGGGCCTGTGTGACATATAAAGGTATAGCAAACGCTGACGTGTCAGCGTGTAATTGGTCCAATCTGATTATCTCGCGAATAATTTAGTTAATTACGGATAACTCGGAATATAGCGAAACTATATATCAAATTGATCAAAAAAATGAGAGGAATCTAAATAAAATATTATCAGAACCTGATTAAGCTTTTTGTTCTAAAAGTGTGTGTAACACATGTGTTAATGTGATTAGTATAAATGAAAACCTAGAATTTCTTTAATATGATGCTTAATTGAGTAGATTAGGTTATGTTGAGATAATACCTGATCTTGTTATGTATAATGAAGAAATCTTAGATAATGGAAGATTCCATATTAGTAATCTTATTCATGCTGTTTTAGGATTCGAAACCAATGTGAACATCTTGATATAATCTTAATGCTAGAAATGTGACTTAGGTGTGACGAATAGTTTAATATGCTTAAGATGCCAATCAGGGTTTAGCGTAACATGGATGATTGAGTTGTAATATTGGAAACCATGATATAATAGAATTAGGGTTGTCACCCTGATCCTTAGTCCAAACGAGAGATAACCTAAACCCTAGTTTAGGACCGAATCTAGATCTGATTAAAGTAGCGTGAATACGTGGTAACACATACGTAGTATGCTTTATTTCAGATGCTTGTTGATTACATGCTTTACTGCTTGGATGATTGGATGCACTCTTAAAGTACATATGATGTTCTGCATGGTTTCTGTGATGGCATGAGGTACGTGCGCTTATGATTACATGTATCGAATTCCAAGATTGCCGATGTTTCTCGATGAGATTGAATGATGAATAAACTGCTTGCTTGTTTATTTAGTTCTTGTAAACTATAAAGTGCATATGAGTATCATGTAAAGTAAATAATTACATTCTGAACCCTGGGTTAGACTGATCTTAAGGGTAATGCACACGAGCCCTGGAGGGACAGTGATTACACCTGAGGTGGTTGACCAGATAAGGGTTAGAATATGAAAATAAGTTTATATTCTTACATGCAAGATAAAGATGTTTGCTTATATCTGTACTTGTGATTATTGTTTGAACCCACGTACCAATATAGAAATATACTGATCGCGTATTTGTTTGTCGGCATTTTAGGTATCAGATATACTTGATTCGTGGACATGAGGGTACAGATAAAGATGTTGAAGACACTACAGTTTAATCATGAAGGTTTAGTCTTAATGGTATATCTGAAAACCTCTAGAGGGGGGGTGAATAGAGTTTTATATAGATTTTAAAGTAATTTAAAATTAAACAACCAAAGTAAAGATTAAGAAGAGGAACACAGGTGTTTAGAGTGGTTCCACCTTAGCAAATACTAAGGAGTCAGTCCACTACCCGGTTTCTTACCCAGCCGGGATTTTGAAAGTACTAAATTTTATTACCTCTCAAGGATATTACATAAAATTTACAATACTTTCCAAACACCCTTTGGACAGCCTTCGCCTTGAAGTAGTCTTGCCAACCTCGAAGCAGCCTTCCTTGAAGTAACTTCAAGCTCCCCCTTGAAGTAGCCTTCCTCCCGAAGTAGCTTCCCGTCAAGATAGCCTTCTGAAGTAGTCCAAAGTTCCTCCTCTTCACCACGAAGAGCTTCACCCTCTCCAATCCGCAGCCTCCTACCTGGAGTAGCAAGGAGAGTACAAGGAATACTAGGAACAAGAAAGAAATAAGAGAAAATACAACTTATCCTTGAAGCTCAAGGCTTGATTAGCCTAGATCAAGCGTTTGGATTTTCCTAGCCAAGATGATGAACTTGTGATTGCTTAGGGTTAGGAAAATCTAGCCTATAGGACGAGCTTGAGCTAAGAGGAAAGTGGCCAATTTATCACAATGCTCAATTCACAACAGATTGCACAAGAGGGCTCAAGTATTTTCTCAAGTATAGCAAGTGTATCAAGTGAATTCTAGTGTCCTATGGCTTGTCCTATTTATAGGAATGGCCTAAGTATGCTTAAGGACGTTCTAGATAACTTCTAGGGGTTTCTAAGTGCTTAACTAGCCGTTAGGTACAAGTTTGTTGCTTTTGCAACGGCTAATTACTTTACTCTGCAGTTTCTGTCAGAGATCGTCTCGGTCGAGAAATTGTCGACCGAGACACCTACTCGGTCGAAGTTTTGTCGACCGACAGGCTCTCTGGATCAACGTCTATTTTCAACTGCCAACTAACTTGTCAGTTGTGTCTAACGGCTACTTTGGATCTTTCTCGGTCGAGGAGTTTGTCGACCGAGAGTGTCTCGGTCGAGGAGTTCGTCGACCGAGATAGATCCTGTTTTAAGATTTCAAGTTAGGCATTGATTATGTGTGTGAGTGTGCATAGGTGATCCTATTGAATGGATGACTAAGGTGTTTAGCTAGGGAAAATCCAATGCTTGATTTTACATGCGATTCTAAGTACTTGTACATTATATTTCTGTACAAGTTTTTACAATGATTACATTTGCATGAAAATATAAGTATTTCTTGTTGAATTTCCCTTATAGGTTTGTCATCCTGCACACTCAAGTAGCTCGTCAGATAAATAAGAATGAAATGTTTGTCATAATCAAAACAAAGGGATTTTATAGATGTCCATTTAGCCAACATTTCCAAAATATAAATAAAGGAAATATAAAACATATAAATGTCATACCTTTAGATTGCCATTTGTAACTTTTCCTCTTGTTTATAAAATGTGTGCTTATTATTCCCAATGAATTATGGAACATGAAATCCAGTTCATTTGGGAATATAGCAACTTTCAATGTAAAGCCAAGAGTATATTTATGAAACTTATTGATTGAATTTGTCATAAATACTAAGTTATAGTTTTATATATCTCTCCCCCTTTGTCATTTCAAAAAGATAACCGTTTTAATAAAAGCTCCCCCTTAATTTGATATCCCATCAAATCTAATAAGAAAAATGTCCATTGAAAAGCCAAAATGATACAATTAAACAAGTATTCGTTGTTAAGAACCGCAGATATCAAAGAAAACATCTTCCAAAGGAGTAATAAGCAGTTGCTTCCTAATGCTGTTGAATTGATCTAATGGAAGCGGTTTTGTAAAAATATCAGCCAATTGATTTTCCGTATCAACATGATGAAGGGAAACATGATTCTTTGATATGTGATCCCTTAAGAAGTGATGACGGATTTCAATGTGTTTTGCCCGGCTGTGTAAGATAGGATTATGTGCTAAGTTTATAGCGCTCGTGTTATCACAAAAAATAGGTGTAGATGAAAGTTTAAAACCATAATCGCTTAAAACTTGTTGCATATAAAGTACTTGAGCACAACAAGACCCGGCTGCCATATATTCAGCTTCAGTTGTAGATAGGGCAACCGTATTTTGTTTCTTACTAAACCAAGATACTAAGGCTCTTCCTAATAAGAAACATCCACCACTAGTACTTTTGCGATCAAGTCGACAACCAGCATAATCCGCATCAGTATATGCTTTAAAATCCAAGGATTGTCCTTTTGGATACCATAAACCGAAACAAGTAGTGCCAGCTAGATAACGAAGAATTCGTTTGACCGCAAGAAAATGAGATTGCATAGGTTGGGATTGAAATCGAGCACAAAGACCAACGGAAAATATAATGTCCGGTCGAGAAGCGGTTAAATATAGCAAACTACCAATCATAGCTCTATATAAGGAATCATCAATAGGTTCCCCATTTTCATCCTTATCAATTTTGATAGAAGTAGCCATAGGAGTAGTAGCATGTTTGCATTGATCCATCCCAAAGCGTTTTAAAAGTTCTTTAGTGTATTTTTCTTGGCTTATGAAAATTCCTGCAGGCGTTTGCTTAATTTGAAAACCAAGAAAAAATGTTAATTCACCCATAAGGCTCATTTCGAATTCTTTTTGCATAATGTCACTGAATTGTGTGCATAATAAATCATTTGAAGCTCCAAAAATAATATCATCAACATATATTTGCACAACTAGGAAATCAGAGGCATATGTTTTGAAGAATAAAGTAGAATCTGAATTTCCAATAGAGAAACCATTATCAAAAAGATATGTCTTGAGCCGTTCATACCAATTCCTAGGTGCTTGCTTTAGACCATAAAGTGCCTTTTTAAGTTTATAAACATGGTCACCTTTTCTGGTATTTCAAAGCCCGGTGGTTGAGCAACATAAACTTCTTCTTGTATGATGCCATTTAAAAATGCACTTTTGACATCCATTTGATATAGCTTAATGTTTTTATGGGCAGCAATAGCTAGTAACATCCTAATGGCTTCAAGTCTAGCTACGGGTGCATATGTTTCATCAAAATCTATTCCTTCTTGTTGATTATATCCTTGTGCTACTAATCGAGCTTTATTCCTTATGACTTCTCCTGCTTCATTGAGCTTATTCCTAAAAACCCATTTAGTTCCTATGATGGTTTTGTCTTGTGGTTTAGGAACTAAATCCCATACATCATTTTTAGTGAATTGATTTAATTCTTCTTGCATGGCTATTATCCAGTAATCATCCTTAAGAGCTTCGGATATCTTCTTAGGTTCAATGATAGAAACGAAAGCCATGTTTACAACATCTTTGAAGGAAGACCGAGTTTTGACTTTATCATTTGGATCTCCAATAATTTGTTCTTGGGGATGATCCTTGATAAGCCTAGGTGTAGGTTGTGTTTCAACTTGGGGTTCCGATATAGGAATTTTCTCACTATCATTGGAAATGGTTGTATTTTCAAATTGATTAGTGAGATCAATGATATCTAGATTTTCAGATTTTGATTCGTCATGAAAAGAAATATGAATGGATTCCTCAACTTTTCTAGATATAGTGTTATATACTCTAAAGGCTTTGCTAGAAGTGGAATATCCCAAGAAAAATGCTTTGTGTGATTTAGAATCAAACTTGTCTCTATCATCTTTGGTATTTAAAATGTAGCATGTGGAGCCAAAAGTATGAAAGTAGTCAACTCGAGGTTTCTTAGAGTGTAGTATTTCATATGGAGTTTTCTTCAAATGAGAGTGAATAGTTACTCTATTAAGCACATAACAAGCAGTGTTTACGGCTTCAGCCCAAAAGGTTTTAGGTGTGTTGTGTTCAAGCATCATGGTCCTAGCCATTTCCTGTAGGGATCGATTTTTCCGTTCTACTATACCATTTTGTTGTGGGGTACGTGGAGCAGAAAAATTATGAGTATACCCTTGAGATGTACAAAAGGTCTCAAATGTATGATTTTCAAATTCGCCACCATGATCACTTCTAATGGTACATATTTTATGTTGTAAAAGATTTTCAATCTTAGAATAAAATTGCATAAAGACATGAATAGTATCATCTTTAGTTGCAATAAAATGTACCCATGTAAATCTACTATAATCATCAACAATAACAAAACAATATCTTTTACCACCAATAGATTGTGTCCTCATTGGTCCAAATAAGTCCATATGAATTAATTCTAAGGATCTACTGGTGCTGAGTACATGTTTTGATTTAAAAGATGTTTTGGTTTGCTTTCCCATTGTGCAAGGTTCACAGTTTTCAGCTTGATCAAAAGACAGAGCAGGTAATCCACGAACAAGATTATATTTCACTAACTTTTTAATAGTGTGCGAACTAGCATGTCCTAGCTTTTTATGCCAAAGCTGTAAGGTATTTTCATTTGCAAGCAAGCATTTGCCGATTACTGATTTCATAGAGTTTGGTTTAAGGATATAAAGATTTCCAACTCTATTTCCTTCATAAATGACATTTGTAGTGTTTTCTATCAACAACTTGCAGCATGTTTTGTTAAATAACACATCATAACCACTATCACATAGTTGACTTACGCTAATTAAATTGTGATGCAATCCATCAACAAGTAGAACATTTTTGATTTCAAGATTTGTTCCAACATTACCTATTCCAACGATCTTGCCCTTACCATTGTCTCCAAAGGTGACCGTTCCACTTTTCTTTTCTTTAAAAGTTTGAAATGCGTCCTTGTTTCCGGTCATATGTTTGGAGAAGCCACTGTCAACTACCCATTCCTGCATTAGAATGTAGATTTTGGTACCCATGTGATGGTCCGATAAGGTTAGAAACTTTTAATTTGCTTATGTGTATAAAAGTTCTGATACAGAAAACCAGTCGGTCGACAATTGTTCGACCGATATCATTCTCGGTCGACAATTTTTCGATCGAGCAAGTTACTGTATTACAATAAAAAACACAGAAAATTTCTCGGTTGACCAATTTTCGACCGAAATAAGTACTGGAAGATTTTCGATTTGTTAAAGACATCCAGTCGGTCGACAATACTTCGACCGACCCAGAGCTCGGTCGAGAGTACTTCGACCGACGAAGTTTCTGTTTTAGTACAGCAATGCAGAAAAATTAATACCAATAAGCATAGCATCGTTTGTTGAGATAGAACAATATAAATAGCAAAAATTAAGTATTTTGTCATATCTCAACTACATTCCATTCTTCTAAGTTTGGGGTCTTGGAGTCCAAACTAAGTTGGACTTCTTAGTCTTGTAGGGGCATGAAAAACAGTAATGTCCAAGACGTAAACAGAAATGACAAGTAATAGAATCAACTTCATTTCTCTTTCTAGCCATTGTGTTTTTGGGTACAAACATAGTTTGGGTCTTTTTGGGTTGGTTTTTCTTTGGAACATATCCCAAACCTTTTCTTCCATTGAAGGTAGTACCACTTCTCAATATGTTATCAAGAATATCTTTTCTTCTTAACTCATAAAGTTCTCTTTGCAACTGAGCAATGTCATTCATCTTCTTATGTATATCTTTTCTTGCCTGGTCTAAATCAGAAAACAATGAATCCTTTTCTTTTACAATATTGTCATAGTCCGAATGATTGCACAAGATAGGTTGAGTTTGAAAAGCTTGTAGTTTGGCTAACAAATCAGTCTTTTCTTTTGATAGAAGATTAAGATTGGTTTCCAAAGTAAGTAGCTTTCTAGTGCAATCATCTAAAGATGTTTTTAAAGATACATTTTCAAGATTAATGTTATTCTTTTCAGAAGAAAGTTCATCTATTTTGGCAATGAGCTCATTATTTGATTTTATAGTCTTCTTTAGTTTCTTCTTGGCATCAACATACTTATCATGAGTTTCTTGTAAGCTAGCAACTAATTCTTCTTTAGGAAGATCAATAAGGCTTACCTCTTGAGAGTCTTCATTGTCTTCTCTTGCCATTAGACATTCCACATTTTCATCTCCACTTTCACTCGTTTCATCCCATGCCGCTTTATAAGCTTTTTCTTTCTTCTTATGTGAGCTTTTCTTTCCCTTCTTAGCTTTGGGACATTCATTTTTGAAATGTCCTTTCTTTCCACATTCGAAGCACCTGGGAGTGGAAGAAGAACTAGAAATTTTATTAGATTTAAACCTTCTGTATTTCTTACCGTTGACTATCAATGCTTCTTCTCCTTCTTCTTCACTGGATTCCTCACTCTCTTGTGAGAGAGCTTTTGATGCTTTGAGAGCCACGTCTTTCTTTGGCCCACGTTGATGCTCATGTTCTCTTCTCTCTTCCTCTTCTAGGTCTGCCTCATGAGCTTCTAAGTTTCCGATGAGCTGCTCCATTTTGAGGCGAGTGAGGTCGTTTGCTTCTGCAATAGCTGTCACCTTTGGTTTGTACTTTGGAGGAAGAGATCGAAGTATTTTTGATACTTGATCTTCCTCAAGAACAGGTTTCCCTAAAGCACTCAAACCATTTACAATAGTAGAAAATTTTGAATACATTTCACTAATAGTTTCGTTTGGATCCATACGAAAATGTTCAAACTTGGTTTTAAGCAAACTAACTTTAGAGTTTTTAACTTGAACAGTACCCTCATATGTTATAGATAATCTATGCCAAATGTCATATGCGGTATCACAGTTTGATACTCTATTAAATTCACCTACTGAAATGGAACAATATAAAATGCTTACTGCCTTTGCATTCATTTGGGCCATTTTTACCGTATTAGCATCCCATACTGCGAAATCGTCTTGTGGGAGTGTGTATGGTGTAGATACCATTCTCCAAAGATCCCAGTTGATTCCTTGGAAGTAGAATTGCATCCTTCTCTTCCAGTATTGATAGTTTGTCCCGTCGAATGCCGGAGGTCTAGCAACGAGCGTTCCTTCAATGTTGAGGTGGTTGAGCACTCCATCACCCATTTCTTCAAGACCGTGTTAAGGTTCCTTGAAGCCTGCTCTGATACCAATTGAAAACCTCTAGAGGGGGGGGTGAATAGAGTTTTATATAGATTTTAAAGTAATTTAAAATTAAACAACCAAAGTAAAGATTAAGAAGAGGAACACAGGTGTTTAGAGTGGTTCCACCTTAGCAAATACTAAGGAGTCAGTCCACTACCCGGTTGCTTACCCAGCCGGGATTTTGAAAGTACTAAATTTTATTACCTCTCAAGGATATTACATAAAATTTACAATACTTTCCAAACACCCTTTGGACAGCCTTCGCCTTGAAGTAGTCTTGCCAACCTCGAAGCAGCCTTCCTTGAAGTAACTTCAAGCTCCCCCTTGAAGTAGCCTTCCTCCCGAAGTAGCTTCCCGTCAAGACAGCCTTCTGAAGTAGTCCAAAGTTCCTCCTCTTCACCACGAAGAGCTTCACCCTCTCCAATCCGCAGCCTCCTACCTAGAGTAGCAAGGAGAGTACAAGGAATACTAGGAACAAGAAAGAAATAAGAGAAAATACAACTTATCCTTGAAGCTCAAGGCTTGATTAGCCTAGATCAAGCGTTTGGATTTTCCTAGCCAAGATGATGAACTTGTGATTGCTTAGGGTTAGGAAAATCTAGCCTATAGGATGAGCTTGAGCTAAGAGGAAAGTGGCCAATTTATCACAATGCTCAATTCACAACAGATTGCACAAGAGGGCTCAAGTATTTTCTCAAGTATAGCAAGTGTATCAAGTGAATTCTAGTGTCCTATGGCTTGTCCTATTTATAGGAATGGCCTAAGTATGCTTAAGGACGTTCTAGATAACTTCTAGGGGTTTCTAAGTGCTTAACTAGCCGTTAGGTACAAGTTTGTTGCTTTTGCAACGGCTAATTACTTTACTCTGCAGTTTCTGTCAGAGATCGTCTCGGTCGAGAAATTGTCGACCGAGACACCTACTCGGTCGAAGTTTTGTCGACCGACAGGCTCTCTGGATCAACATCTATTTTCAACTGCCAACTAACTTGTCAGTTGTGTCTAACGGCTACTTTGGATCTTTCTCGGTCGAGGAGTTTGTCGACCGAGAGTGTCTCGGTCGAGGAGTTCGTCGACCGAGATAGATCCTGTTTTAAGATTTCAAGTTAGGCATTGATTATGTGTGTGAGTGTGCATAGGTGATCCTATTGAATGGATGACTAAGGTGTTTAGCTAGGGAAAATCCAATGCTTGATTTTACATGCGATTCTAAGTACTTGTACATTATATTTCTGTACAAGTTTTTACAATGATTACATTTGCATGAAAATATAAGTATTTCTTGTTGAATTTCCCTTATAGGTTTGTCATCCTGCACACTCAAGTAGCTCGTCAGATAAATAAGAATGAAATGTTTGTCATAATCAAAACAAAGGGATTTTATAGATGTCCATTTAGCCAACAATATCTTCACAACTGTAAAAGTTAATTTTGTTTAAAAGTTATGTAACTCCTTTGAGGAGCTTTTTATCTAAACATGTACATATTTGATCATTAATGGAAATTATTTACTATTTTGTATTATTTCATGAATCTGATCCTAGAAGTTATGATTAACGATCTGCGACTTTAAGGTCTTTTAGACACTCAAAAGTGCGGGTCGTTACACATGGCCACTTGATGAATTGGATTGAGATAGGCGTGTACACGCATGTGTGAATCAATATGTGATATTGATGCCATACATATTTCCTCCAATCTACTCTGAGATAAAGAAAGTGAATGAATGTTGACAGGATGATTGTTCCATACCTTGAGTTCATTCGGGATATCAGTGACAAAGGAATTATACATTCACTATAACACCATTCACAGATTGTAGGATTGAAAGTTGTTCTCCAACTTTCCTTTTTACTTGGGTAGCACTGATGTGTGACTAGGCACCGCTCTTTGATTTTGAAGTCATAAGTGTTATAAACTTTCACTGCCAATGTGAAATGGACCTGTAGGGTCACACACATAGGATTTTACCTGAAAGAGGAGTTTATCCACAAATGATGTTTAGATTGATTGCTAAAGGAGTTTAGTAATTTAATTAAACACTCAATCAATTGATAGCTCAGTATCATAGTGTTCAAGGTGTTGGACCGATTGATTAGAGTATCAGATTGATTGAAACTGCAATTGACTGATTCTGTACAGTCTGCACTCCCAATCAATTGGCTCATGTGATGAACCGATCAGCTCATGTGATGAACTGACCGGCTCAAGACAGGCTGAATCGACTAGTTCAAGGGTTGAACCAATCGGCTCAACTAGTCCAAACGAGCAAGTTGGGAAAGTTAGGTTGGTAAGATATTTCTCTTCGTTTCACTTGTCCAATTTGATTAGAACAAGGATTGGTATTTAAATCAATTTGAAACAAAAGAGGAAAAGTCAATCGGGAACTGACCAGGGCAGTGAACTGACCGGTTCATAAGTGAACCGATCGGCTCAGGTGCCCCAACCGATCAGTTTAGGTATGAACCGATCGGCTCAGGTCCCCAACCGACCATTTCATGCTTGAAACGATCGGTTCAGCTGGCGCAATTGGTTGTTTTGTGAAAAATCTTGAATCCTTCTACTCGTGCTTTAATCCCGCATTGCCCGGAGTAGAGAACTTTGTCCCATGACCCTCCTATATATATACGGGTATTAGGGGCTTCTCATACACAACAACTCATAACACCAGTTGCTCTGTAAAGTTGTCATTCTATCTGGTTGTGGTAACCAGGAGAGCCCGAGCAAATGCTACCCGATAAGGGAGGCACAACAAGGGAAAGACTACTTTAGAAAAGTGACTGGTGGCATGAGAGTGTGTTGGTGGCAAGTACGCCGACAGGAGGGTGTGACTCCTTCTGATTACTTGTGGGACAAGGATATCAGAGTTCAAGGTGGCCTTTGTGGACTACTACAGAGGCTGGAGACTTCTGCCGCTCGCAGGATAGTTGTCAATCTTGACAGTCCTGGTGAGACTAGGAGCTGCACAGACACCATGCAAGACCGGAGGTGAAGACTATGCAAGCCGTGAGGTAATGTCGCCGAGCAAGCCTTGGGACAAGGTATGCCTCTACAAACCATCCTTCCTATTGTATAGACATTGACGTGATTCCTTTATAATGGGTTTAGGAGAAGAAATTTTTTTTTGTTTCCGCTGCATTCTCTGCCTCCCCTAAACCCAACAGTGGTATCAGATCCACATCAACTGCTCTATACTTTAAGATTATCGATGTGATCGATTTTGGTTTGCCGACTTTATTTATTGCATACGATGCGAATAAAATTGTCTTTTTGCATGTCCAATCCTAAATCCGAAAATCCCAATATACATATATGATATTTAATATGAATGCACTCGATACGCGTCGCCCTTAAATGAGTTTTGTGGTGGATGTATGGTGTGGTTATGGCCAATAAACCCTATGTCTATGTATGGTTGAATGTGGTTGCTTGCATCTCAGTCTGCACATCGATTCCCTACCTCCTTTTCTTGATGTAACTCGAGATAACTCGAGATTTCTTTCCTACCTTTGCTCCCCCCGAATGTAACTCGGGGTTTCTCAATTCAAATGTAAACATGATAGAACTTTTATTTCCTGTTATGTGAAAGAATAGAGGACAATCTGACAATGACTGAGACGATCAATTCAAGGCATGAATCGATCGGTTGGCATTCTAGATGACCGATTCGAGGAGCAAGACGAGTAGGTGGCGATCTGAGGAGATGCATGACGACCAATGAACCGATCGGTTGGAGGAGCCAATGGATCGACTGGTGGCACCCAAATGATCGGCCTAATGGCGAGTCAATCAATCATGGAGATGAGTTGATCAAACCTAGAATGACAAAACACAGAGTTCATCTTGTACAGGTTACATGTGATGTAGACTTAGATGACCGTGATCCCTCTTGGCTCGAGGAATCACATTAGGATGGCCATAATCATCGCTTTTATCATTTCACATGTTTTTTGTGGGATATAGAATGTATATGATATGTACTATATATTGTAGTGATTGGATATGTATATGTACCTATAAAAACCAAATCAATCATCTAAATCTTAAGTCTTTTACGCCTTCCATTAGCGGCACACATGAAAAACTTGATCGACCAAGTGTAGGTTACACGAAAGTGTGGTGCGTCATCTATCTCGTGGAAGTGTGAAGGGTAAACATGTAGGTTCTGCCAAAGCAGGGTACATGTTTATCGTGTCGGCTTTTGGGTTAGACTTAACTGGTGATTCTTAGAGCGTCGAAGCCCAGAGGCACAGGATGAATGGCAAGGAGTTGTGCATGTCATCTATCCAAGAGTTGCATATGATGCAATTGGCATGATGGCCTACCTAAATAATCAAGTTGTGGGCGATCAGCCAAAGCTGACTCATGACTTGATGAAATACGGATCTTGACCCACTAGAAGATTGTATGTTGCAATCTTCTGAATTGATGATGAGGGCTATCAATTTGAAAAAAATAGTGGGAGCAATGATTAATTAAAGTCCTAATTATATCGTCAACCTTTCAAATCAATCAAACAAGTCTAAATTAAGTTTTTGACTAAATTGCATTTATTTCCTTTTATACAATAAATGGCTAATCAACAATAATCACTTTATTTACGATCGGTCCTTGAGACCAACAAACTAATGGAAATAATTTCCATGACTGATTAGGACATTGAGAAGTGTTCTCAATCGAAGAGCGAAAGCTCAAAGTCCTTGTTATACCAGAACCAGATGAACTCGATCTCACCACACCGATGGTTTAAAGGATGCTTATGGAAGCATACCGAAAATGCCATTGATGTGGAGTTCTTAATGTTGTGCTCTCTGAACTATGAGTTGCAGAGACAACATGAGACATATGATGTCTCCAAGACACTATCCTAGTATGTCATGATAGAAGAAGATCCAATAGGTATTCACACACTCAATATGATTGGGTAAGACTAGTCTGGGATTTCCTCTGAGCCAACAGTTGGCTACTGGTATGATACTACAAATGTTGTGAGAATCATACAGTTCATGATGAACTACAACATGAACAACTTTGACAAGTGTTGACAAAGTTGTTGGACATATTGAGGACAGTAGAGGCAAAGATGAAGAAAGACAAAACCTTTATCTTTGATCGATGAGGGTAAGTATTAAAGCAAAGGACAAGGGAAAAGCAAAGAAGTGTTCTGATGCTAACCAGCAATCCAAGCTGTCTTTAGCCTCAAGGCACATGGGAGGGTGAACGAGGGAATTTACCTCTATATCTAGAAGAACAAAAGAAGAAGAAGAAGGAGGGGATGGATATTTCCACCTAAGGTATCATGAAATGAACCGCTTCTGAGGTATATGATACCAAGATGGAGATATGACATATATGATATGTAAGATCTACAAAGAAGTGATGACATTTACAAAAGGACCAAGAATTGAGTACCCATCATTGGAGCAAGTGTTGCTTCCATAGATAGGAGTACCTTTCAGTTTATTTCAACCTAAAGGGCACGAAATAGAGTTGAGAACTGCTGTTTCAATTTTCCAATAGAAACACTTTATTGTTGCATCTTGTAGTGACAACATGACTATCAATATAGTTGATGTTTAAAACATATGATCTTTGTGGTAATTCCTTATTTATCTTATGGTACTTGGTATGCATAATATAAAATGATATCTAAAAGTTATTGATAACTCAAACAATCAAATTAGCATAAATCATGAGAAATTCATTTCTAGTTTCCATATTATGGATAAGTCTAGACTCTTTTTGGTTAGAGAACCAAGAGGAGACATGAATCTCTTGGACATGATCAATCTTCACTAGTCATAGTGGGAGATTGATTATCCTATTATGTATAATACATGTGATGTATTTACATACCTATTGGACTTAATGCTAGTACTTCAAATGGTGTTTAGAGAAATACCAATATGAATATCTTGAAGTGTTGAAGAATATCATAGATGAAGTGCGAATTTGGTGAAGTGCTAATTCTTGATGAGATCAATGAATGAAATACTTGAACCAAATGTTTGAGATCCTTATGAGTGATTATGATAGTGTATCATAGTGAGCTCATGATTAAGACATGGTGATGTCTAAATCAAAAGGAGTCATACTCTAAGCAGTTAGAGGATGATTATCAAATAACTAAGTTCTTCTTAAATAAAGAATACCCCACACTAATAAAGGACATTAAGAATCACAAGGAGTTATTAGTTCTTATATCCTTGACAGATACACCTCGATTATCTATGTGATGAGTTGGTCATGTGATGAGTCAACTATCTAGATGAATATGAGGAATCGGATTTTGAGTTATGGTTTATAACCATTACATCCTAAATGACTTCCATGTGAACCATAAGGTATGACCTTGATGGTAGCACCCATTGGGATGAAATCCATAAGTGTGAATGAGTCTTAAGCGTTAAGAGACATGGATAACATTTTGAGAAGGATGATGCTTGTTAATTGCGACTTAATGACTAAGAGATTTGGCATACAGATACTAAAACTACATTCCTATGAGGAATAAATAAGGATGTGTACGTGACACAACCTATAAGGTTTATGAATCCATTAATGCAAATAAAGTCTATAAGTTACAATGGACTAATCAATGTGATTGATTAAGTACAAGCAACTCAGAGCTGGATCTTTACTTTCATAATACAGTCAAAGGGTTTGATTGATATGAAAAAGATAAAGAAGGGATCTATAATTTAGTGGGAGCATATTCACATTCCACATGTTGGTGTGGAATGGAAATGTTCTAGAATGGAATTCTTTGTGGAAATTATCTTTAAGGAAGATAGAGACGTTTCCTATGTGATAGGAATAGAGATCTATAGAGATAGTTCTCGAAAACCACTTAACCTAAAAAGAGAGAGCATACATTGGCAATCTATACTGAAGGGTTCAATATGCACTGATTCAGTGGGAGAAAACTTATCCATATTACATGGAGTTAGTATCCCAAGGCCAAGTGTCCAATTCTTATGAATAATGGGAACACTAAGAATAGATATGGATCTATCATGTATGTAATCATCCCATTATCTTGCATGTATAGACATAGCAAGAATAAAATTCATTCATCATCTTGTATGTAGGACATGACAATATGATGTGCTCATCCTGATAACTCATATGTGGGACATGACGAGTGGATGTCTGTCTAGTTCCTATAAGGGTTACTGGAATACCATAAGAACTTGAGAAGTACTAGTTCTATGGACATGAGGAAGGGTTCACTGTAAAGAGTTACACTGATGCGAACTTCTGAAAAGGACAGAAAATTAATCGCAGAATATATATGAGATATATAAAAGTGAATGTTTGTTGATAAATGGAAACGTTCCAATAAAGCCATTTTAAAAGGAAATAGCGAGTATATGTGTGTTAGAGAACAACAGTGGATACTATATGAATATAGAAGTTCATGAGATGAACTTATAGTTATTCCGGTCATTGATGACAAGATAGGAGTGCTTGGTCATGCAATGTGGCTAAAGGTTGGCAAAGGAACACTATATCTCATATTACAGCAACTCCATCTCATACGTGTGACGTACAGTGAAGAGATGAGAGACATGCAGTTAATATCGACTTTGGAAAGGTGTTTCCATAAACTCACTGCGTAAGTACTAGAGCATAGTAACATGTGGGACATGTTTGAAGATCACTAAGAATATGATTCAAGGGTGATTGGCTCGCAGTACAAGTGGAAGTCTGTTGGAATGTATGCCCTGAGAGCCAATCATGGGATGATTGGTAGGATACATTAAGATTTATTTGATAAGCATCAAAGGCAAGCTTCCAATTCTTTCTGGTTCAGTCATATGAGATAATGATAGAACAAATTGAATGTCTAGAGAATGAAAATACTCAATGACGTATGCTTTCAGGTTGAGGACCTGAACGATGAGATCATATGGATGCTAAGAGTTTGTACATTCTTATTATGTCCCTAGCCATATGTCATTGTAGAAGGTAGATAGACAACAATGACACAAAAGACTACATTGTGGTGTTGGTTGATGACAAAATCTCATTAGTCATGATATGGAGATATCAAACCAAACACATAGGTACTTTTTAGAGAGTAAGCGTACCGAACAGACCCACCATGAGTTTGACACATGGAACCATGACATGGTAGTCACAGTCAGTTCTCACAGTAATGGTGGTGAGTGTGATTCTTTGACCTAAAATCGCTACACTCAACACATGTCGTTGGGTGCACTTTGACATCATCAAACGTAGTCCTGAAACATGGGTTGTTATAAAGGTGATTATTGGGTGGCTTTGACACATGGGGCTTTTGAGGGGTGAGTGATAGATATGGGATTTGTTCCTCCTGAGGGAGTTTGATATCCATGGCCACTTGATGAGTTGGATTGAGATAGGCGTGCGCATTCATGTGTGAATCAGTATGTGATATTGATGTCATACATATCTCCTCCAATCTACTTTAAGATCAAGAAAGTGAATGAACGTTGATAGGATGACGGTTACATGCCTTGAGTTCATACGAGATATCAATGACAATGGAATTATAGATTCACGGTAACACCATTCACAAATTGTAGGATTGAAAGTTGTTCTCCAACTTTCCTTTTCACTTGGGTAGCACTAATGTGTGACAAGGCACCGCTCTTTGTTTGTGAAGTCATAAGTGTTATAGACTTTCACTGCCAACGTGAAATGGACATGCAGGGTCACACACATAGGATTTAACCTGGAAGAGGAGTTTATCCACAAATGAAGTTTTGATTGATTGCTAAAGGAGTTTAGTAGTTCAATTAAACACTCAATCAATTGATAGCTCATTATCATAGTGTTCAAGGCGTTGGACTGATTGATTAGAGTATTAGATCGATTGAAACTGCAATTGACTGATTATGTGCAGTCTGCACTCCCAACCGATCGACTCATGTGATGAACCGATCGCCTCAGGTTGGTGAACCAATTGGCTCATGTGATGAACTGATAGGCTCAAGACAGGATGAATCGACCAGTGTAAGGGTTGAACCGATCGACTCAACTAGTCCAAACGAGCAAGTTGGGAAAGTCAGGTTGGCAAGATATTTCTCTTCATTTCACATGTCCAATTTGATTGGAACAATGATTGGTATTTGGATCAATTCGAAACAAAAGAGGAAAATCCAATCGAGAACTGACTAGGGCAGTGAATCAACCAGTTCAGAAGTGAACCGATCGGCTCAGGTGCCCCAACCGATCGACTGAGGTATGAACCGATCAGCTTAGGTCCCCAACCCACCATTTCATGCTTGAAACGATCGGTTCAGCTGGCGTAGTTGGTTGTTTTGTGAAAAATCTCAAATCCTTCTACTTCTGCTTTAATCCCGCATTGCCCGGGGTAGAGAACCCTGCCCCATGACCCTCCTATATATATAGGGGTATTGGGGGCTTCTCATACACAACAACTCAGAACACCAGTTGTTATGTAAAGTTGTCGTTCTCTCTGGTTGTGGTAACGAGGAGAGCCCGAGCAAGTGCTACCTGATAAGGGAGGCACAACAAGGGAAAGACAACTGCAGAAAAGCGACTGGTGGTAGGAGAGTGTGTCAGTGGCTAGTACGCTGATAGGAGGGTGTGACTCCTTCTGATTCCTTGTGGGACAAGGAGATCGGAGTTCCAAGTAGTCCGTGTAGACTAGTACAGAGGCGGGAGACTTCTGCCACTTGGAGGATAGTTGTCAATCCTGACAGTCCCGGTGAGACCAGGAGCTGCACAGACACCATCCAAGACCGGAGGTGAAGACCGCGCAAGCCATGACGTAATGTCACCGAGCAAGCCTCGGGACAAGGTTCGCCTCTACAAACCATCCTTCCTATTGTATAGACGTTGATGCGATTCCTTTATAATGGGTTCGGGAGAAGAATTTTTTTGTTTCTGCTGCCTTCTCTGCCTCCCCTAAAACCCAACACTGACCTATTTTTTCACAAAATATAAAATAATAAAATTAAGAAACTCATGTTAATTCAAATTAAACATCATTTTATACATGCCTATTCAATTTTCAAGAATATTATTGATTAGGTCATTTTTAGGCAATTAGAAAAATGAAATGTAGTTCCTTTACCATCAAAATTTCAATAAAATAATAATTCTACATCATGATCTAAAGAAATATAAGTATGACAATGGGTGTCACAATAAGTCATTAGTTATGAATCCATACTAGGAGGTATTCAATTTCCTAATAGTTTTCCCAATGAAAGATATAATATATACATAGGGGCAAAGAATCACCATAAGAAACTATCTAAAAGAAGATGAACTTTATTTCATCACTTCTAAGAAGATAGAACCCTAGATCATTTATCTCCACTTCTTTTCTCTTTCAAACCCTAATTTTCCCTCTCCCAATATAATTTCATATCACTAAGGGGGATGATGTTTAATGAGGGATATCAGGGTATTAGGTTACTATTAAAGATCACTTGAGGTACTTGGAACAACTGCAAACAAGTCCTATAATACATTTATATTATAGCATCATGTGTCACCGACTATGTTGTTCCTGTCATGCAGCTCACTTGACGAAGTAGTTTGTGATCACTTGAAAATTTCCAAAAGTCTAATATGTTGTTTGAGATGTGTTCTTCATTCTACAGTCCAAGTTTTGAATTACTGATAAATAATTAAAAATAAAAAATGTCATTATTATACTCCAACATTTATAGCATGACCGATAGTGGCATAACCACGTACAGGTGCGAGAGGGCACATGCCATACCTATCACCAACAATGTCTATTAATTAATGTGAACTGTTCTACGCCTTGTTAAGTCACTAGAGTGAAACAAGGGATTGTGCCCTACCCATTTTGACTAATTCAGTCAGCTAGTCTTCTAATAGAAAGATAAGAACACCGATGCACTCAATTCAGAAATGCCTCCAACACATACTTTGTAGCTAATTTCTATTTTACCATGATCGTTCACTTCACAATAATTTCCCAAGTGCCCCCTCATTTACCACCCTATAATTCATCAAGCAGACACTCGTCAAATCATTATTAGAAAGAAAAGCAACAGACAAAGGTTTTACTTTATATAGTAATATTTATAGTCTCCAAATGTATTTTATTAACAATACATGATAAATTCATATTATTAATAGTGGTGATGATACATTTTACATGGTTTTATGTATGGTCATTATATAATGTAAAGAAAATTGATGATAGTGTGGTGAACTGGGTTATAACTATGGATTGACTAATACATTTGGGTGTAGGTATGTTAACTAACGGTCAAACATTTGGATTCATACATGGAAGAATTTGCTGGAGTTTCATTTTTTCCTCTAGCTATGTGAAAGTTCTTATTTTTATGACATAAAAAGTTTGAGTTTCTCATATTTTTCTAGTTTGGAGCACAAAGTTACTTACTATAATAACAACATCTCACAATGCATTAGTACCTTCAACCAAGCACACATTACCAATCACAATTTACTATAATGTAGTAGGTGATGCTCATAATACACAAAAAGAAAAATAAGGAAATGGATGAGTGTGAGTGGAAGTGAAATTATATTAAACAAAAAGAGGATGATTTGATATTTATCTTTTTGTACAATATGGAAGGAAAAAGATAAAGAATGCATTTAGAAGGCAAATGTACTGCATTCAAAAGTAGAGGGTAATATACAAAAAAAGATGTTGCCCTTTCCTTTCCTTTTGTAATGATAAAAAATTATGTCTTCCCATCGTATGTGAGCCGATTAAATGGGAAAACAAGAAGATAATGTGCATGCATGTTTCTCCTCTATTATTTTCCCTACTAGCATTGTAATTCTGATCATTAACATTCACCAAATAGTTTCTTGTCCCCCTCTTTTAATTGCAGACCACGTTATGTATTAGGTAAGTATATATTATATATCAGTCAAAATATGGTGAAGGATCAAAATTTATTACGATGTACAAATTGTCATATTCCTTATTGTATATTGAATAACAAATGGTGTCATCAATTATAAATGTAACCTGACAAAGAACTGTAGCATGAAAATATTTTTAATATACTTTGACATACCGAATAATTTGTGCCCACTCTGATCCAAATTTATGGCTTTGCGGCTGATGAGTGATTGCATCTTTTATAGAGCAACTCAACCAACTAACAGTTTCAAATAACATCCAAAAATTTTGATATTTTACCAAAACACTTATAATGTCTTTGTACAATCTATAGCCAAATTCCATAATATATAAATAATAGATACAAAATTAAGTTCTATTTACTACATAATTGTACTTATCACTATATTTCTTATTAAATTATTATATTCATATACTCTCAAAATATTAATTTCTTTCGGCTAGGATTTTCTCTTAGCAAACAGTAACTATATCCAACCACAAAATGTTATATTCCTTATCAAGTTCCACATCATAATAAAACTAACATCATTAATAAAGATTAAATAAGGGTCAATTAGTAAAATATGTGATCATCCAAGTAAATTTAACTTGCTAGCTATAATAAAATTGATAGATATTCATACCTGAATCAGAGGAATTTTCCATGTTTCTGGTGTTGCTCCTCGTATGACAACAACGATTCCGATGGCATCTGGGACAACAACAATGTTGACAAGCGCAATGACAATGTCGTTAGGAGGAGAAGAAGCGACTGCAAACTAAATGAAGCTCACAGCAGAAGCATAGATGCAGTGAACAAGAAGCGGAAGGGCAAACTAGTGAACGAAGAAGGTAAGTTTGCAGGATCAGGCGTTCTAGTTTCTTCTCCTAGGGAAACTCAGGAGGGATGGAATCAGTTATAGTTATCCTTTCCAGGGGAGGGGACTAGTCCCAATATATATATATAATTATCTTAATGTCTCTCTAACCATCATGAAGAGTCATGGTGATTATGGGAATCCTCCCATACCCTAAAGGATGCATCCTTTTAGAAAAATATATTATAATATATATTGTTTTATTTTTAGGCCACACTGTAAGGGAATATTTAATATTTTTTGGCCCAAAATGCCATGACAATAGCACTTAACAATTTTCATTGATGCTCAGCATAATTACTTTTATATATGAGAATTAGATATGAGTCGTGATAGTCAAAACCAAATAAATTCATATTTCCTTCTATGTACTATAATATCTAATCATCTTATATGTAGTCACATAAACTTCATGAATAGATTGGCCTCAAACTATTCATTGGTCCAATTTTATGTCAAAATTGACATTCAGTTGTAACTGATATTGAAGCCGAAATAGAGATTCAATAATGTGATACATAATAAATATTACATTGTCAAATCACATTAATAATTAAACATCAAATGACATTTTCATATCGATATTCTGTACATGAGATGTATACAATCCTGGAGCTAGCCTATTTTAAAGATAATCTGAAATCATATATTGTGTACCAATATGATCAATCATTATCATCTTGTTATCAAATCACTCATTAACAAAATAGAGATTTATGTCTAGGTGTCTGGATGTCGTGGTGCTTTTGTCATTATTAGCAAAAGTGACTGAAACTTTGTTATCATAGTATATCTGTATTGGCTTATAAATTGAATCAACAACCTTAAGGTCATGTATCATATTCTTAAGACAAATCTCATATGATGATGGTTCATGTCAAGCTATAAGTTCAGCTTCCATGGTGGATGAAGTTGTAGTCTATTGTTTGGCACTCCTTCATGACACTACACCACCAACTAGTAGGAAGATATAGTTTATTATAGACCTTCTACTGTATAGATATCCAGCTAAATTTGCATCTGAATATCCTGTAATCTCACGATTGTTTGTCCTTCTATATGTAGGTATGCAATCCCTTGTCCCTTACAGGTAGAGCATCACCTTCTTCACATCTCTCCAATGGTCAATGCATGGGTTACTTTGGTAATGAACCAAGCATTCTGGTAGAAAAATCAATGTTCAGTTGAGTGCACATCTAGAGATATTGTAGGCTACCAACTGCATATGTTTATGGTATCTCCTCTTTTCGTTTCTTTAAATTTCATTACCAGGACAATGCTTGGAGTTAAACTTATCTCCTTTAACTATAGGCATAGGTCCAGGTGAATTTTTTTCATTATGTACTTCTCTAAGACTTGACATATATAAGCCTTTTGGGATATTCCAAGTATGTCTTTAGATCGGTCTCTATTAATCTCCATACCGAGTACATACATGGATTCACCCATATCTTTCATATAAAAATTAGAAGAAAGAAACTCTTTAGTTTCATGTAACATGCTCGATTTATTACTTGCTACTAGAATGTCATTTACCAAAAGAATCAATGTTATGAACTTATTTCCATTGACCTTGAGGTATGTATACCTATCAACAATATTAGGCTTAAACCCAAAAGTTGATATAATGGTGTTAAACTTTATATACCATTGTTGGGACGCTTGTTTAAGTCCATAAATTGATTTCTTTATTTTGTAAACCATATGACTTCTACTATGATCAATGAAAACTTTTGGTTGTTCCATGTAGACTTCTTCAGATAAATACCCATTCAAAAATGTTGTTTTCACATCCATTTAGTGTATCTCAAGATCAAAATGAGCCACTAAGACCATGAATACTCCAAATGAATCCTTTGATGAGACTGGAGCAAATGTCTCTTTGTAATTAACGCCTTCATTTTGTGTGAAACCCTTAGCAACTAACCTAGACTTGTACCTCTTATTTTCACCATTTGAGTTCCTTTTGGTCTTAAAGACCCATCGACAACCAATAGGTTTCTAAAAAGTAAGGGAATTGTTTATTCAATGAGTAAAATAGGTTACAGGGTAGTCTCTAATATACCAACTGAGAGTAGAGACATAAGTACAAGTGAGCAATATGGGACCAATATTACAAGAGTAACAAAGAAGCACAAGTAAACAACATAGTATACTCCCCCTCAAGCTAGAGCGTAGATGTCAAACAAGCCCATCTTGTCAATCAGAGTCTGAAACTAAGCTTTAGGCAAAATTTTGGTGAAGATGTCCGCAAGATGCTTGTCAGTGCTGATATATGGAGTGCAGATGTGCCCAGATAGAACTTTCTCCCGAACAAAATGGCAATCAACCTCAATATGCTTTGTACGTTCATGAAATGTGGGGTTGCTCGCAATAAAAATGGAGGCTTTTTTGTCACAGAACATTGGAATAGGGCTGGAATAAGTAATATCAAATTCATGTAGAAGGTCATGGACCCACAGAAGCTCACATGCAGTATGAGCCATGGCTATGTATTCTGCTTCGGTACTAGATCTGGAAACAACAGTCTTCTTTTTGCTTCGCCAGGTGACTAGATTTCCTCCCATAAAGGTATAATATCCAGAAGTAGACTTCCGATCAGATCGACTTCCTGCATAGTCAGAACCTGATAATCCAGATAAATTGCAATGGCCATGCTTTTTGTACAGAAGACCTTTCCCTGGCAAGATTTTGAGATATCCTAAGATGTGATAGATAGCATCCCAGTGGCACTATCGGGGTTTATCAAGATACTGGCTTATGAATCCTACAACAGTTGCCAGGTCAGCCCTAGTGACTGTCAGGTAGATAAGTTTGCCTACCAGTCTCCGAAACTGGTGGCGATCATCATAAGGAGGAGAGTTGTCATCGTCCCAATCCATATTAGGATCCAGAGGAGTGTTGGCTGGCTTGCAACCCAGCATGCCTATTTCCTGCAATAGATCAAGAACATATTTTCACTGTGAAAGACAGAGTCCTGTAGAGAATTTGGCAACCTCAATCCCTAAAAAGTATCACAGTTTGCCAAGGTCCTTGGTGATGAAGTGTTGTGCTAGATAATTTTTGGTTGCATGTATACTCACATTATCACTGCCAGATAAGACAATATCATCAACATACACAATAAGGATAACAAGTCCTACTGCTGACTTACGAATAAATACAGAATGATTAGATTGTGATCACCAAAAGCCAAAGGTAATTAGGATCTGACTGGGTTTATCAAACCATGCATGCAGGCTCTGTTTAAGACCATAGATAGCCTTTCTGAGTTTATAGATTTTGAGGGAAGACTCCCCTTGAGCAACAAATCCCGAAGGTTGCTCCATGTATACTTCCTCCTACAGATCTCCATATAGAAAGGTATTTTTGACATCGAGTTGAAATAGAGGCCAAACTTTATTTACAACAATAGAAATTAGAATGCGAACAAAATTTAAGTGTGCAACTGGAGAAAAAGTCTCAAAGTAGTCAACACCGTACGTCTGTGTGTAATCTTTTGCATCTAATCTGGCTTTCAGGCGTTCAATAGTGCCATCCGGTTGATATTTAATAGTAAATATCCAACGACAGTCCACAGTAGGGCAAGAAGAGGGACGATCGAAAAGATCCCATGTCTGACGATCGCAGAGCGCATGCATTTCTTGCTCCATAGCATGTTTCTAGGTAGGAATACGAAGGGCCTCTTCTATTGATTTAGGGATAGTCACAACAGACAAAACAAAAGTGAAGCATGCAAAACTATCACATAGATTGTAAGAGGAATAGAAATGACTGATAGGGCATTGAGTACAGGAACGAACATCTTTCCTTAAACTGATAGCAAGGTCTAGGTCAGAAAATACCTCATTGGGTGGTGGATCAACTACAGATGAAGGAGTTGGTTCGACCAGGGCCTCAGAAGGAGTAGTTTTCTTTGACATGTGTTGGTAGACTTTCAATGGGCGTTCCATAGGCATATCAGGAGAAGGTAAATCCTCAATAATATTCAGTAAAGGTGTGTTGGTCATAATATCAGTAGACAGTTTTGCTCAATCAGTAGAGTAGTAAGGCATATGCTCAAAGAAAGTCACATCCACACTAACAAACCACTATTTTTAAATTGGATCAAAGCAGCGGTAGCCTTTTTGTGTACGTGAATACCTCAGGAAAACACACTTTGTTGAGCGGGCATCAAGTTTTGTGAGTCCAAGGTGAAGATTTTTCACAAAGCAAGTACTCCCAAAAATGCGAGGAGGAAGAGAGAATAAAGGTTTATCAGGAAATAAAATGGCGTAAGGAACCTAATTATGCAAAACAGAGGAAGGCATGTGATTTATAAGATAGCAAGTTGTAGAGATAGCTTCAGGCCAAAAATTATGGGGTTCATTGTAGTGTATGAGAAGAGTATGAGCAACCTCTAGTAAGTGGCATTTTTTTCTCTCAGCTATGCCATTTTACTGAGGAGTGTAAGGACAAGTAGTTTGATGTATTGTCCCATGAGTGGAACAGAAGGAGGTAACATATTTTTTCATGAACTCAAGTGCATTATCAATGTGAAAAAATTTAATTGGCATGTTAAACTGGGTGTGAATTTCAGCAAAGAAAGTATGAATAGTTTCCAGCACAGTGTCCCAACCCTTAAGAAAAAATAGCCATGTGGTGCGAGAGTAATCATCAATGAAAGTCATAAAATATTTCACACCCGAGTGACTCGATACAGAACAAGGACCCCAAATATCAGCATGAACTATATCAAAAATTTATGTGGAAGCAATAAACTTCTTAGCAGGAAAAACAGAACGAGTTTGTTTTACCAACACACAAGTTTCACAAGTAAAACCATTCTCAGATGAAGTAGGAAATAAATGTTTTAATATGGCAGCTGATGGGTGACCCAGTCTAAAATTCCACTGTAGTCCCGTTATGGAAGTAGACAGAAGAGAAGATGCAGCAGTAGGTCCATCCAGATAATACAACCCGTCTGGTCCTTCATTGTCCAAACCAGTCCTCGTCTTCGTATGGAGATCCTTCAAAACACAACCAGAAGGATCAAATTTAATAGAGCACTGTAGCTATTTTATCATCTTACTTACAGATAAAAGATTAACAAGAAACTGTGGGATATATAAAATAGAGTTTAGTTGTAGTTTCGGTGAAAGAGGGACTGTGCCGGTGCAATGAACTGTATTTGTGGAGCCATTTGCAACAGTAACAGAAGAGATAGTAGCAGATTTATTGAGAGCAGAAAATAGGCGAATGTCACCAGCCATATGAGTAGATGCACCTGAATCAATACACCATTTATTGTTACCTGTAGTTGGAGATGCAAGCATAGCAGAGGATCCCGCTGCAGAGGAGGAAGGTGGTTGGGTGATACGCTCCTGGAATAACTTCTCAAATTCAGAACAAAGCCAGTCTGCATTTGCTGGAGCAACATGTGTGTCAGAGTCAGTGTCAACAGTAGAATCTGTAGAAGCCTGGTTAGCCCAAGCGGGCTTGCCTGCTTAATCCAGTAGCGATCTTTGGTATGGTTGTCCCGGACACACCAGTTGTAGTAGCGAGGGCTGAGAGTTACACCACGTCCAAGAGTAGATGAGCCACGACCACCCGAGGGAGGAGGTCGACCTCCACATCCACGGCCGTGACCACGGCCACGGTCAGAATCAACAGAGCGAGCAATGAGCGTCAGATGCTCAATAGCAGGAGCAGGAGTCATGGATGGTAGTCATTAGACTCGTTTGAGGACATCTCTAAGGGTAGGCAGCAGATCACTAGATAGAATCTGGTCGACCACGCCAGAGAAGGATGCAAGAAGGGCAGCCAAAAACTGAACAGTTGAAGTTTTTTGCACTGTTTCTGGGCTACTTTGATGTCGGCCGTTAAAGGGTGGTAGAGTTCAAACTCATTCCACAGAGTTGAGAACTGATTGTAGAAGTCTTCAATAGAAGTGTCAGGGGAGAACTCCTTCTTGGCCAAGTTTTTGAAAATTTCAAAAACTCGTTTGGGATTCTCTTGATGAGTGTAGACATGTGAGAGTTGATCCCACATGGCCTTAGCATCATGAAGGAAGAGAAGAGATTGGTTGATCCTTAGTTGAGCATTTTTTAGGAGCCACGACATAATCTAGAGTCATCCTTGCACCATTGTGCATAGGTTTGTTTGGTTTTGTCATTAGCATCAGTAGTAGGAATAGTAGGAGGCTCAACTATAAGATGGTAATATCGGCCTTGGGCTTTGACATACAGAATGAAGGATGCCGACCATAGATGATAGTTGGAGCCACCTTCAAGCTTCACTGTGGTAAGACATAGAGAGCGGGGAGGCTCTGATAAATCCATAGCAGAGGCAGAAATCGGCACAACAACAAAATAGATTAGAGACTCACAACGGGGCAGATAGCAGCAGTAAGGATCTGACAAGTCAGATCAGAGAACCCGTATAGGGAAGAGTATGCATATAGAGAAAACTACGCCGTCATGAGGAATACTAATGTTCCTTCATGAGGCTCTGGTAGAGACGACGATGAGGTGAGAGACTCTCAACGTAGAGGGCCTATTGCTGCCTGAACGTGGATATGTAGTTTACCCAAACGTAGAGAGAGAGGAGAAGGAAAGAGTAGTAGCAGTTGTAGCAGGGAAGAAAGGAGGAGGGTGGCTAGGGTGGAAGAAAAGAGGAGGAGATGGTTGTGGGTGGTGGTGGGAAGGGAGGAAGGAGTGGTTGGGTCGACGGCGGGGAAGGAGGAGGGAGGGGGTGGCGGTGGGGAAGGGGAGGTAGGGGGTGGCGGCGGCTGGGAAGGGAGGGAGGGGAGGTGGGCGGCGGCGAGGAAGTGGAGGAGGGGAGGGGTGGTGGCGCTGGGGGATGGGGGGCAGGGGAAGCGGTGGGGGGCAGGGGTTGGTGGCACGGGGGGGGGGGGTTGACGGCTCACGTCATTTTGGCTGGGTGGGTGGGGAAAAAAGGACATGCTCTTGATACCGTCTAAAGAGTAAGGGAATTGTTTATTCAGTGAGTAAAACATGTTACAAGGTAGTCTCTAATATAGCAACTGAGAGTAGAGACATAAGTACAAGTGAGAAATACGGGACTAATATTACAAGAGTAACAAAGAAACACAAGTAAACAACACGTACGGTATATCTATAAGGTTTAACACTCTTTTTTGTAAATGTACAAGGTTTCATACTTTATACTTATCCATAGGTGTTAGTTCCTCCTTCATGGATCAAGCCACTTAGAAAACTTTTCATAATCCAATGCTTATGAAATGGATAAAGGATGAATAACTTCAAAGTCTATATTTGGCTCTTGAAGGTATACAACATAGTCAGATGGGATGGGATGGCATGTCTCCTTGATCTTGTAGATATTCTTAATTCAACACTGGGTTCTATAATTTCTATAGGCTCTTCAGGTTGTTCTTCATCATGAGTATGATCAACTTGTTCATTTACAACCTGACTAGGAGCATGATATACTTGTATTGGCTCATCCACTTGATCGTTGTTCATGGAACAATAATTGGATAGCCTATATGTCCTTAACTAGGTGTAGCTTAAGAGAACTATCTTGCATTTCATCAAAGGATATATTCTGAAGTAGGTCATTCCCAACGAGATGATGATCCTCCAAAAATCTAGCCTTATCCATCTGAACTATTTTTCATGGGTAAGATGGACAATAAAATCTATATCCCTTTGACCTTTCTGGATAACTAATAGAGAAACACTAGTGGCTCTTATGTCAAATGCCTTCTCATGTGGATTGTAGATTCTAGCTTCTGCATGACAACCCCATATGTGCATATAGTTCAAGGATGGTTTCCTTTCTGTCCATAATTCATATAGGGTTTTCTGGACAAAATTGCTTGGAACCTTGTTTAGTATATGCACTACCATCTTTAAAGCCTCACTCTACATTGTAGAAAGAAGGTATGAATTACAAACCATAGCAAGAACCATTTCATTTAATGTTCAATTCCTTCTTTTAGCTACATTAGTTTGACATGGTGTGCATGTCATTGTATATTGAGGTACAATACCCTCTTCTTGAAGGAAATGTGTAAATGATCCCTTTCTTTGTCTAATCTTAGTGAACCTTTCATAACATTCACCTCCCCTGTCTGATATGACTAACTTAATAACTTTACCTAATTGTTTCTCCACTTCAACTTTGAAGTCTTTAAAGGTTTGAAAAATCTCACATTTGTCATTTAATAGTTAGAGGAACATATATCGTGAATAGTCATAGATAAATGTTGTAAAATATTTTTCCCCATAAAACAATGTGGAAAAGGTCCAAAAATATCCATGTGAATTATTTCTAGTGTTCTACTACTCCTCTTGGCACCCTTTTTAGAAGTGTTGCTTTGCTTAGCCTTTATGCATTCAACACATGTTTCAAAGTTAGTAAAGTTTAAAGACCCTATTATTCCCTCATATAATAATCTTTCAATTCATTTTTTAGAGATGTGTCCCAACCTTCGCCAAAGCAGTGATGACTTTTGATCTAATAATGTACATTTATTATCAATAACATTATGTTAGACTATATAAGATTCCTTAAAATGAGGGTTTAATTGAACTTGATAAAGATTTTGAATTGAACTTGATAAAGATCATCCATTAAAAAACAAGTACCAATTAAATTATGGTTTTATACAATAATAATTGTCCACTTTGATGAATGAAAGTATAGTTTTGTCTAATCTAGAAACAAAGACTAAATTTCTACTATAATTTGGTACATAAAAAGTATTTTTTAAGTCTAACAACTTTCCATTGTCAAGGATTAATCTGCATGTGCCAACGATCTTTACATGAGAGCCCAGTTTATTTCCTAAATAAAGGACTTTTTCATGCTCTGTTGGTTTCCTTTGATTCTGAAATCCCTACAATTTTTGAAAATATACACAGTGGCACTAGAGTCAAGCCACCGACTATATAATGGAACATTAGAAAGATGGTATTCATATGAAACAAGAGACATTGTACCCTTCTTTTCTAACCATTTCTTGTACTTGAAGCACTCCTTTTTATCATGTCTTTTTTATGGTAGAAGAAGCATATCATATTAGTTTTGCTTCCCTCATCCTTTCCATCACCTGACATGGACACCCCACCTAATATAGAAGCAGTTCTTTTCATTTTCCCTTTACCCTAGCGGTCACGCATGTCATGGGTGTTTAGATGTGAAGTAGGAATTCCGTCATTCTTATGTCTCCCTTCTTCTTGAACACACATGACCAATAAACCATTTATTGACTATTTTTCCTTTTTTGTATTGTAAGAGACTTTGAATGATCCAATACTGACTAGGTAAGGAGATTAAAATGAAATGAATAAAAAATTCATCAGAGATGGATAACTCCATCTCATTGAGTTGTGCAGTAATATCTCTCATTTCAATGATGTGTTCCCGGATCCCACAAGAACCATTTTACTTCATTGAGCACATCTTACCAGAAGACACATTTTGCTCCTCCACTGTCTTAAGAAATTTGTTTGCCAATTCACATGTAGGAATGAACCACCTAATATGCTTTCCCACATGTGTTTACATAAATAACAAACTAAGCCTATTAGAACGTTCCCATTTATTATAATTGGCCTTTTCTGTTGAGGTATTTTTCTCTGTCAGTGGTGTGGTTTTTCCACTTGGAAAGTCAAGTCTAAGTCCATACACCCTGAAGTAAACATGACATTTTCTTTCCATTCATTGAAACTTGAACCATTGCGCTTTGGAATACTATTTTCACCATATAAGGATGAGGAAACAACTGCAATAATTTAAAATAGCTATACCAAAACCACAATAAAATTATTGAAAAATGAGGTCTATTTTATTTACTTTTATGATGCTAATGATAATTAGTCATTGCAAATTTTCTTTGGGTGAATTTCTAACACTAAGTAAATGCATCAATGTGAGTCATCTTCACTTAATGAGAGTACTTCTACGCATGTTTTAAAATCACAACATAATTTAACCTTTAGGCGGTATGCTATATATTTAAAGTCATGCAAATATATCATCGTGCATAATAGTAATAAAATGACCCACCTTGACCCTTAGCTAAATTATGCACAACTCTACACAAATTGCCTTTCATGTGAACAATTTAATTTCTCTAATGTATAATTAGGCTTACATTGGTAAGTTACTAATTAAATTAAAATTTTGAGAGATTTCATTACTGACATTAATCATGTCCATAATTCTTTAATGGCGGAATAACACAATCATAACAGGTGCACCGTTGAGCATCAAGTATAATATGTACGCAGCCATCTTCAAGACATGGCCTGTAAATAAAAAAAGACCACGATAGAAGAATCCAGGATGCAACATTAACAGAAAAAAGGATCGGTACAAATCCACTATGCACACATCTTAAATTGATATACATATTTAATCAAACCAACTCTACTTCAGAACTAAGAATCTATATATTATTTCTGAATTGTTGCTCGAGGATAAATGCATTGCTATTCAGTTAATATTATTTAAGATGGAAACAGTAAATCCACTGAAATCGGACTTGAAGCTTGGGTGTGTAAACCAGTAATAGAGAGCATTGTACATTGGTTTTATTTTTATTCCCCGACGTATTGGTTTCCTTACTCGTCTAGAAAGGCGAGATAACGAAAAAAAGTAGACTTGCTCGCAACCGCCGTTATCAGAAGATCATAGATATCACGTATCAAATTACCGATAAGACAGAATGAAGTGCGGTCAGAAGAAGGAACCATTAAAGTTCCGTCACCGCGCAACAAAAACGAAATTTGACAAGTCCAAGAGCAAAATGATTGGCTGCAGTGACGAACGCAGATGAAGCTATTATCCGTCAATGAAAAGTATTGGAAAAAGGAAATATCCGCATTCATGCTCAAGAATCGTTCGGTCTGATGCCAAATGATAGATACTCATACCCTAATTATAGGAAGTTTCTATGTTTACGGTGTTGCTCGTGAAACTACAACAACGATTCTGATGGCAACTGGGACAACAACAGCATCGACAAGCGCAGTGATGATGTTGCCGGGAGGAGAAGAAGCTAGCGCAAGTTAGACGAATCCTAGAGCGGGAAGCGTAGAAGCAGTGAATTGGAAGCGGAAAGGCAGACCAGCAGAATGAAGAAGGTACACTTGCGGGATTGGACGGAATCAGTTACAGTTAGCTTTCCTGAAGAGGGATCAGTTCCTATGTATATATTTATATCAATACTACTATAAAAGGAGGGAGTTCTTTCAACTAATCTCTTTGAACAATCAAGAAAGTATATTTCAAAATACTGACTTCTTCTTAAACCTCTCTCTTCTCTCCTTTTTTTGAGATTTTTATCTTATTTTAAGTTCATATTTTTTTTTCCTTCTTCAAAACAACGATCCTAACAACCCATCTGGGCCCACTCTTTTCTCTCTTTTCTTTCCTTATCCATTAAACCGTTTCCTAAGTTCTCTCCAACTTCCCTACGTTTGAGAGAACATTTCTCTCGCCATCGTCTCCATATTTGGTGGATATAGTCAATTATGTTCCACCCATCTATATTGTCTCCGAAACGTAACACCCACCACTCAACGTCTTCTATTGGACGTGGTTGAAGATGTGATTGACAGTTGACACTGATTGAAGCGAGAAGGCAATTTAGAGATACTAGAAGTTCACTATTTCTCACGAATCACCACTCCGCACATTGTCCACAGTCCGGCTGTAGAATGCGACGACCAAGCGCATTACTGTGCAGAATTTATGCTTCCAGCACCGCAGCAGTAAGGAAAAACTTCACTACACCCTACTTTCGACTTGTCTGAATTTGATTTGTTGTTCCAGGAATATACAGTTGTTGCGGATCGAAGCAAAATAAGGCAGTTTAAGGATACAAAAAGTTTTTTGCTTGTCCCAATATGATCCACTCCACACAGCGTCGGCAAATCGGCTAGAGAATGTGACAACCAAGAGCATTTCTGCAAAGAGTTTATGCTCTCATCACCGCAATATGAGAACGAACTTCACTACACACCTTACTTTGATTTGTTTAACATCAGTATACATTTTGCCTTTTGCGTAGGTTTGTATCTCATGTAGGCATTGCATCAACTTATACAATGGCCCGTAACTGCAGCATGCATTGCAGTTCGGAAATAAGAGTCTGAAACTATTCTAAGATGAAATCCGGAATATTTTGGGAGCTATTGCGAGAAGATCTTGTTGTAACATCTAAAAATCCCTCCTCCATACACTTCTCCTGTCCTTCAACCTTTAACTGAATGAAACAGCGTGCACGAGCAGCGAACGAAAGAAATGAACATTGTTGAAAAACACATTCAACCTACAGTATTAGAAAACACATTCAACATCTTACAACACAAAAACACGGACTCCTCATACCATTGGTAAATTATACATATATTCTTTTCATGTGTACTAATGAAAAGTAGAGACATATATTCACTCTTTCCACATTTTTCTTTCCGTATTAGTTAAATACATTTTCTCTCAATTTTCTCTTATTTCTTCCATATATCTCTCACTCCTTCCTCAAATCTCCCTTTTACTTGGTACCCTCAACTACGGGAACGAGCTCTGATGCTTCACATCTCTTTACATTCTTTTTCATCTTTTTGTGATACAATAAAAATGCTTGTTAAGCTTTCAAACAAAATAAACATACGAGTGTGGTTTTACCAAGTTGATTAAACATCGGCTACTTCACCTTATTTTTCTCTCCACTATGACAATTCTTTTAATGTACACCTGCTGCATCTTGGTAATTCTCTTTATACTTACCTTTTTTCAGAGGGTTTTCATTAACCTATATTATTATGCAAATAATTTTTTTGAAATTTGTTCTCCTTGACTCTCTTTTATCATAATTTTTCACATATTTTCCTTTTCATTTGTTTTGGCTTTTCTAACACATGTCTCCCCACAACCACTTTCACGCATGGATACATTCCCAAAAAACCTTGACCACACAATAACCCCGCAACTATCCCATAACTCACGTTTCCATCTCTGACCACAGACTCAATAACTCGGAAACTATCCCATAACCCACGTTCCCATATGCTTGCATTCCATCCAACACTAACTGTTCAAATTAAACAACTCTTTTACTCCCGCTTTATGAAAACAAACTCTCCCCCTTCTTTCTATTTTCAATTACTCTCTTTTGTTATCTTCCTCGCTCTTTTTTTTTAATTTGCTTTAAATTTTCCTCCTTTTATATGTAATTGATGCATACAAATGCAATTAAAAGATATCATACATCCGCTCGCAATCCATCCAACAACATAGTCATCGCAAAAATGATGTGAGACACGTGAAAACAAAACAACATTTTTTATGGAACGAATACTCCTATTCCTCTTTATTATCGGTTACTTCCTTTATTCTCTTCCTCACACTTCTCTTCTTAAATTCCCTTTAATTTTTCACCTTTCATATATGTAACGGATGCATACACATGCAATTAAAAGACATCACGTCGCCCTTCGGTTCTCACAAATTATTAAACACCATTATTAATTGCATAACCCTTGTGTCATTAAACATATCACATACATGACCATTATCTAAACCATAAAACGAGATAGTTTCTTGAGATGGTAATTATTTTCCTGTTATTTCTTCTTAAAAAATACACAAGTGAGAATGCATGCTTTTGAAAATCCTACAGTCCCCTTGACTGTGATTTCTTTTTCAACTTTTTTCCATCTTATTTGTTGCTCTCTTATTCTCCTTAAACGAGGTATTCTATATTACTATAAAAAGAGAGAGTTTTAAGGATGTATTCTATACTACTATAAAAAGAGAGAGTTTTTCTAACTAATTACCAACATGCCATTTTTTCCCTCCTCAACTAATCAGAATACATTTTTTTGAAATGCAGCCCTCTCCTTCACTCACTCTGTGCTGACTTTTTTCAGATTTTTTTCAGATTTTAATATCTCTTTTTTCAAACTCAGGTGCACTTCAATCTGCCACAATCTGTACCCACGTCCTCACTCCCCAATAACAGCCCACAAAAATATTTGATAAGTTTCTAGCAACCTGTGGAAGAAAATAAAGAGACTAACAAACTATCAATTATCGGCACTAATTGTGCCGTTCTAATTTGGAAAAAGTTCTTATTGTCATCCATAACACGAGTTCTCCATATACTGCCATCATATCAAATATTGTTTTAAAATTATTTGACGCACCATCCCTCCTTGTTAATTTATGACGTGATATTTATAACACGTAAACTAATAACAATGACAGATTCACAGGAGAACATTATGCTAACGTTCATCTGATGCTTGAATTAAGCCTTTGTCAATATCATCATATCCTATATATTTTACTAATATGGAGAGATGACCACAAAAATTGTACATAACAAATACACGCATCTTATTTTGTAGTAGGGCTCTAATGTTATATTATTCGACCATATTTTGTGGGAAAATATTATATACTACGATATATATGATTTGAAAGTTGTCAAGTTTTGTTAACTGATAATAAATAATAAAGGGTAAAAGTGAGAAGGTGGACACAGGAAATGTACTTCTTTACTCCAAGAGAAACAAAAAAATATTATTAATTTTAAACACAAAAATGTAAACGATTATATGTAGTGTAAGAAGAAAGAAAGATAACATATCGAAAAAACATATAGTATAACTTGTGTGCGCGCGTTAATTACTAATTAAAAGAGAATGAAAAATGGAAGTAACTTGGCAATTAAAATATTTGATTTTAACATGACTAAAAATATCTCATCACTCTTTTGTATATCCTATTGCCATAAACAGGTCGAGTCTTTTGAGAAAATTATAAGCATGTAGTTTTTTTATCTCTATACTCGATAAATAAATAAAGTCTCTTCAACAAAATATTAATATGAAATTTTGAACTATTTTTGGAAACTCCAACCAATCAGAATGCACAAATTTAATATCTCTTCATTCTTCATAACTCTCTTTCCTCCCACATTTTTTTCATATTTTCAATTCATTTTAATCCAATATTCTCTCTCCATTCCAAACAGGTTTTGATATTTCTTTTTTAATTAGAAGATAGAAAACATCTTTTGTTTTCATATATGGGGGGTCTGTCAAACAACCTCATGGCCTCCCAGCCAAGCTGAGAGAGCAAGCCGGGAACGATCCTCTACAGCCGCATGTCTCACCCCTAAAACCTTGGGCCGTTAATCACGCTCAAGCCATGAGATCCATGTCATCAACTAGAATTCGGGCCCTGTCTCCTTTTTACCAAAGGATAGGGTAGTATGAGCCTATAGAATAGATCATGTTCAAGTAAGGTTGTATGAGTGATACAAAGAATATTTGAACTAAATTTTAGAGGAAGAAAGAGACATGAAAGTAGTAAATCGGTATATTACTTTCATCCTAAAATGAAATGGATATCAAGGAAAAAGTATGTGTTACAAATGATAGTAGTGTTGATATAATAGTACAAATATTTTGATTTTAAATTATCTAGAACTACACTTTTTCATTTATTTCTTGTACAATAACCAAATAAAATACACCAACAAAAAATACAACTTAGTATATTATTCCTATGATGACTCCAATTGCCTCTGAAACTCTTTACCTCGACACCATTCTCTCTAATTGTCCCATGTTTCATATCTCAAGCAAATTTAAATTGAATTTTACATGAGTACAAAATACTATTAAATATACATCACTAAAAATTATAAAGTTTTTATGTGACTTTTTAATTGTACACTATCTATTTTATGCAAGTTGATGTCTTTTTTCTATTGAAACATGGACTTACATCTTCGTACATGTGCATGGCACGCGTGTGATTACTAGTTTACTAAAATATGTTTGATACCGCCCATTCATAACTAACACGTAGCTTGCCTCCTAGTAGTACATTGTTCCTCCTTCCGTTCACATCTTCCCTTCCTCACACGATTCTTTCTTCTAAGAAAAGTTTCTCACCCCACATAGTATTGCTATGAATCATCTATCTCCTATCAGCCTGAGAGTTCTATAACCTCCCTACCAGGAATCTAAGAAGGATCGATGAACAAGGTGAGTGTCGCCATTGTGTTGGTTTGATTTGTAGATGTTACATCCTCACATTGGTCTACGTCAATCCAAGTACGATGGAATTCAGTTATTTAATTAGAAAATTGTGAGATATACATAGTAGAGAAAAACATACTTACATAGCCCACAAATTATACAAATGTGTACATGAATTTTAGTGCCACATAAATATTGATCTTTTAGTATTTAGTTTTAGTAAATTTTTATAATGGAATAAATAATCTTATTTGGCCATATTTATTTATTTATTTTTATTCACTTTTATTTAATAAGAAAATATAATTAAAATAAATTGAATGTATGCTTCTAACTTAATTGACATAATCAACATTTCTAAAATATCAACCATGCTTTAAACTTTTCTTAAATATAAACACGTGTTACAGACTTGTAAGAAATTTTAAAACATATATATAATCTTCATATAATATTTGGTAGGTAAAAATATAAAATTTAAAATATATAAATAAGTTTTATATGAAATAGTAGAGACATTTAAAATGTATACAAAATTTTAGTTACAAATATGGAAATATCTAGGAATAGTTTTATAACTGAATTTCAATTTAGAGGCAATTTATAGACTGAATATTATAGTATGGTGGGAGTTCAGTTACTTGAATAAAAATTTGGTGGGATATACGTATGTATTCAGGAAAAAAAATACTTGCATGGCTCACAACTAATATAAAGTTAGATATATGATTTTTTGGCACACATTTAATCTTGTAAATTCATTATAATGGTCGTCTATGCTTCTCCTCTGATGCTAACAATATATACTTTACTAAGTATCCCTTCCCCTCACTCATTTATTACCCTTCTTTTTATTCAACACATGGCAAATATAAAGTTCTCTTCTCACAATCTGGTGTTGCTATAAATGGATTAATGGACCCACCACCCCCGCCTTGCACTCACCATTTTCTCACATTTCCATTTTTAAAGTTGATCTTTTTGTATTCCATTTTAGTAAATTTAATATAATGGAATAAATAAATTTTATTTGGCCACACTTATTGAATTTAGATTTACTTTTATTTTATAATAAAATATGTTCAAAATCAATTCAATATATTTTTCTAACTGTCCAAGATGAGATACCCCAATAGTTAGATCATTGGTTTGTTATCAAGAGGCCTTAGGTTCAACAACATGAATAGAATCGCCATTTTTTTCTCAAAAAGTGTATGCTTCTAACATCATTGACATAATCAACATTTCTAAAATATCAGCCACACTTTGAATTTTATATAATGTAGATTTTATTAGTATAATATGGAACATGAACGTGCATGTGTGTGTTCACTAGTGTGTATATATATATATATATATATATATATATATATATATATATATATATATATATATATATATATATATATAAAAGTGTGTATCGACCGGTACATGTAACTTATGTGTACCCACCATTAAAATGATACATGTGGAATATGTTCATAAAATCCAACCATATAGATTGATTCAACATTATATAGATTAGATGTGTTTAAAAAATCATCACTGTATCTCATAAGGATCATGAGATATAACGATATATCAACCAATAGTTATGTAGTTTATCAACTTACCGTTGATTACTAAATACACATATTCTTTCATAGGATGATGTATGGATGTCGGATTGCGATGATTTTTTATACACATCTTATGTAAGGGATTTGAATCACATCCATAAGGTTAGATTTCTGAATAGAATTTCAAAATCATCATAAATTAAGATGGGTACATGTAAGCTACATGTACTTAGGTACACAATTCTTTTAGCCATATATATATATATATATACATACATATATATACATACACACACACACACACACACACACACACACACACATATATATATATACATTAACGCCTCTCTAACCATTATGAAGAGGCACGGCAGTTATGGGAATCCTCCCATACCCCAATCGATACATCATTTTAGAAAATCTATTAATAATATATATTTTTTTATTTTTTCGTAAGGGGATATTTTACAAAAACCGGTTTTGATACACCTACATGATCATTGTAGTTCCATTCATACTTAACAAAAGTTATTTTTAGTTAGTGAAATTTTTATTGTTTCTCTTTATCTAGACCTTGCATGGTGTTTTTGCAAGATATGCTCTTAAGGGGAACTATAAAACATTAGATACGTTATATGATTAGCAAATAAATAATCTAGCAAAGATGAGTGGGAATACTACATGAGGTGTTCTCTTTTTGAGTGAACGGTAGAATAGGGAAATGGTTGTATTAGACCTTGATGTATAGGTTTTCCTTAAGCTTATGCATAATTCGATAAAATCGTGTGATGTTCACAAATTCTTTATATATCCTAAGATAAAATTAAAAAAAAGAATCTCACACAAACCAAATTTTCATATTTAATATATATATATATATAAATATATATATATATATACGAGTTAGGTAAGAATATGTTGATCGTATAAGGGTACAAACCACGATGAAAATGCATAAACATAAAAGAGTATACCAGAGTATCGATGAGGCGTGCGAGATGCACTGTCTTTAAGATTATCTCCGCGGTACTCGACGACGAACGTCTATACATTAGTCTCTTGCGCAGTACTCTCCCATGATCCAACAGCGTGTGTCGACGTGAAGCGTGCACACACAGTCACGGGGACAGATGAAAGGTAAATGATCGTTCTTTCAGTGGGCAGACTGCAGGCGGAGGAGAAGAGAGGAAGAAGAAACGAGAGAAGTTTTTCGTCTGTTCCGAACGATAGCGGAAAACAAACATAAATAACCAGAAAAGGAAGCGTGAAAGGATGTGTTCGGTTGTAAAACGTGGTGCGGTTCAGAACTGCCAAACGAACAGGTGCATTGCAGCAGCCCAGGTTAAAAAAATGGTTCAATGAACCGAAGGGCAAAACCATGCCGGGGCCGCACCCGCACCCGTACAAGGGGCTCCGGGAGGCCAGATTTGTACCCCCCTGCGCGCGGGATGCGACGTGCGCCGACGCACCCGATTAAAGGGTTTACGGACCGGGCCGGCCCAAACTCCATTGGCAAGGCCCACCATGCGCGTGTGTAGGGCCTATTCCCTTTCATTCCTCAATTGTACTATGGATAAGGGTCCATATATAGGGAGGAGGGAAGTCTCCAACACAAGCAATATGGGACTAAACCTTTTGCCTTTTGGTTTGAAATACATCAAAGAAGTACAACAATCCCCTACTATTTCAAAACAAATAATATAAAAACTGAGTTGACCCCTGCAAGAACTTAAACAAATGACATGCATAAGCTTTGGTAGAACTGAGTTCTTTGAACTAAAGCATAGAGTAGATGTACGTAATCTATAGAAGATTGGTGGAACTATGTTCTTGAACCAATTCCTCCTTTATCTGATTAGTGGTACATTACTCACATGACATTCATAAAATCAATTACCCTTCTTACGGATTGGTGCCTTTAGACCATGCGCCTACTGGGAAAATTCATGAATGCTCTAGAGATCTGCCCAAATCTCAACAGGAGCAGCCCCACTCCACACTCATATAGTTGGTCTTTCATCAAGCATATATTGTAGTATATACACCACCATTAATGGCTATGAAATCCATTAAGAATTATATTCAACTGAGTCACTGTAAATTATTGTTTACATCATAAGAATGAGATACATTTATTACAACACGTTGAGTCCTCTAGTGACTTAGTTTTTCCCATTAAACCTTCTTCCCGGGATCACCATTCATGAAGGTTGGGTGTCCATCACTTCGACTTCTAGTATGGGCATAGTCCCATTCTCCTCGATGTATCGCTCACTAGTCGTTGACTTAATGGCTTTGTCAGAGGATCGGCCAAGTTTAATTCTGACTTAACATAATCCATTGAGATTATGCTATCACATACAAGATGTCTCACAATATTGTGACGTAGACGAATATGTCTACTTTTCCCATTATAAACTTTGTTTTTAGCTCTTGCTATGGCAGCTTGATTATCACAGTGTATAAACACTGGTGGAGAAGGTTTCTCCCAAATGGGAAGATCCATTAGAACATGTCTTAGCCATTCGGCTTCAGTCCCAGCCTTTTCTAAGGCAATAAACTCAAATTCCATAGTGGAACGAGCTATACATGTTTGCTTGGAGGATTTCCAAGACACAGCACGTCCACCCATAGTGAAGATGTAACCACTTGTAGATTTTAATTCATCTGAATCAGAAATCCAATTGGCATCACAATATCCTTCTAGCAAAGTTGGAGATCCACAAAAAATCAATCCATGATTAATTGTGCCTTTAAGGTATCTTAAAACCCTATGTAGAGCATCCCAATGATCCTTATTAGGATTTTGAGTATATCTACTTAATCTCCCCACTGCATATGCTAGATCTGGACAAGTACAGTTCATTAAGTACATCAGGCTTCCAATTACTTGTGCATATTTGACTTGTTGAACACTATTACTTTTATTTTTCTTGAGATTGCAATTAGAATTAAAAGGTGTACTTACCGGCTTACAATCAAACATTGAAAACTTATTGTGAATTTTCTCAACATAGTGTTCTTGGGATAGCATGATGCAATCATCATTTTTAAGAAGTTTAATTCCTAAAATTACATCTACCTCACCCATATCTTTCATGTCAAAATTAGAAGCCAAGAAGCCTTTTGTACTATTTATTATATCAATATTAGTGCCAAAAATAAGCATGTCATCTACATAGAGACATATTATAACACAACCTTGGTTATCTACTTTATAATATATACATTTGTCTCCTTCTTTTATATGGAATCCATATGATACAACGACCTTATCAAATTTCTCATGCCACTGTTTAGGTGCTTGTTTCAAACCATAGAGAGATTTGATTAGTATGCATACCATATGTTCTTTTCCCGAAACTACATACCCTTCAGGTTGATCCATATAAATTTTCTCATCTAAATCTCCATTCAAGAAAGTAGTTTTAACATCCATTTGGTGTATAATTAATTTCTTAATAGATGCCAAAACAATTAAAATCCTGATTGAAGAGATTCTAGTAACAGGAGCGCAAGGTATCAAAATAGTCAATATCCTTTTTTTGTTTATATCCCTTGGCAACCAAATGAGCTTTGTATTTATCTACAGTCCCATCTGTTTTCAATTTTCTTGTAAATATCCATTTACATCCTATGGGTTTAATACCTGGTGGAAGATCCACTAATTCCCATGTATGATTAGATAATATATATTCAATCTCACTATTACTTGCTTCCTTCCATAAAGAGGAATCAGTTGAATTAATAGCTTCATTGTAAGATTGAGGATCATTATCCACTATAAAGGAATAGAAATCATCACCAAGATTCTTTTCCTTCCTCATCCTAGTGGATCTTCTAGGTTCTATATCATCCGGTTCTAAAACATCATTATAATTGGGTGTACTTGGGATATTCTCTAAAATTTTATTTGAAGGATTAGCTAAGTTTTCTAAGGGAATTTTCATAGGAAAAATATGCTAAAAAAATTCAGCATTTTTAGATTCAACAATTGTATACAACATTGTTGCCACTTCTAATAACCAAGAATCTATATGCAGCACTATTTTGAGCATAACCTATAAAAACACCATCTAGGGTTCTAGATCCCAATTTTCGTTTCTTAGGCTCAGTTAATAAGACTTTAGCTAGACACCCCCACACTTCGAGGTATTTCAAATTAGGAGGATATCCATTCCATAATTCATATGGTGTCTTATTTGTCTTCCTACTAGGGATGCGATTTTGAAGAAAACAAGATGACAAAATCGCTCCCCCCCCAAGTTGTTGGGTGCTTTTGAATTGATTAAAATAGAATTCATCATCTCCTTTAGAGTTCTATTTTTATGTTCAGCAATACCATTTGATTGAGGTGAATATGGATGTGTGTATTCATGTATAATACCATGGTTCACACAAAATTCATTAAAGGGAGAACAATCATATTCACCACCCCTATCTGAGCAAAGACGTTTTATTTTCTTATTGAGTTGATTTTCTACTTCTGTTTTATAATTAACAAACATTCCAAAGGCTTCATCCTTTGAATGTAGTAAATATAATTGTGTATATCGTGAGAAATAATCTATAAAAATAATGTAGAAATGTTTCCCACCTCTAGATAGATTTCCTTTTAAATCTCCAAGATCAGTGTGAATTAAATCGAGCAATTCAGAATTTCTATGTGAAATTTGAGGACACAGTTTCTTGGTAGATTTAGTTTCAGCACATATTTGACATTTATTATTTAAATTAACAACACCATCATTATCCTTTAGTAAACCTAAAGATTTCATGTGTTGTAAATATTTAAAATTAACATGTCCTAATCTACTGTGCCATAAATCAAAAGAATCAACGATATAAGCAGAAGGACTTATTTCATTAGCAGAAGAGTTTGGTACATTCAATAGAAAGAGACCATTTGAGCAGTAACCCATGCCTAAGTAGTCCCCAAACTTGGTGAGAATGACCTTGTTTGATTCAAAGAACACTTTCACCCCAAACTTAACAAGTTGAGAAACAGAAATTAAATTAACACGGATATCTGGGACAAACAACACATCTTTGATCAGCAGAATTTTTCCAGAAGTCATCTTGATCATGACATTGCCCTTTCCGGTCACAGGAGAAGCAGTTGAGTTGCTCATGACAACCCGATGTTCCTCCTGTCCTACTTCAGTGTAGGTCATAAAGGCATCTCTGTTGCCACTGATGTGGCGACTAGCCCCTGAGTCAATGATCCAATCATTCTGGTGGAATGATCCCATGCTGACAATGTTGACAAATGCCACAAATACATCCTCAGTAACAAGGTTGGTTGAAGGTTCCTTCGAATCCACTGCTTGTTTCTTCCTATGCCTGCATTTAGGAGAAGTATGACCATGTTTATTGCCACAAACATAGCAAAAAACATTCTTTTTATTAATATGTTTGTTTCCTTTATATTTATTCTTATTTCCTTTCCCTTTCTTATTTTTCCACTTATTTTTAGACTGATCAGTAGAAACTTTATTTTCTTTAACTTCATTATTAACAAAGTTAGCAGTACATGAAAACTCTTTATTCAGTTTAGATTTTTCTCTAGTACGGTTTTGATCTTCAACTCAGATATGTATTATTACATCATCCAGTGACATTGTCTTTCTTTTGTGCTTTAAATTGTTCTTGTAATGTTTCCAAGAACCAGACAATTTTTCAATTAAAGAACCCACAACGAAAGATTCAGGAAGATCAATTTTTTCATTTTTCAAATCATCAAGTAAAATATGAAATTCATGAATTTGAGTTGTTATATCTTTATCTTCAGTCATATGAAAATTTAGAAAATTCGCAACAGTAAATTTTTGGGTAGAAGCCTCTTCCAGAATATATTTCTTATTCAGACTTTCCCAAATTTTGGATGTAGTTTTAATTAGAAAGTATGCGTCAAACAGTTGGTTAGACAATGTACTTAGAATCACATGTCGACAAATGCGATTTTCTTTTTCCCAATCAACAGAATCATTTTTAGGTTTGGGTTCAGTTAAAGCAAACGAGACATTAGAAACTTCTAAAGCAGTAATAATTTTTTCTTGCCAACGCCTATATTGTTGTCCATTAAACTGTTCAATTTTCGTAACATCAGGGATTGATGTTTGTGAAACAGTAGCAACAGTGACGATTTGGTTGTTATTATTTGATGGCGTCACAGACGTAAAGGGGGTTTCAAAACCTTCCATATTAGTACCCATAAGAGAAATAAGGTACTCTTAAGATTGTTGATCGTATAAGGGTACAAACCATGATGAAAAGGCATAAACATAAAAGAGTATACCAGAGTCACTACGAAAAAATTAGTAATTACCTACATTTTATCTGGCTACATTTTTCTTATTTGTAGCTGAAAATAACTTTCCCTTACATCTTTTGTTAGTGTAATTAAATGAGTTGTAGTTAAACGTAATAGCTACATATTCAATACATTTCACACTTTTGAAATTTTGTTTGGACACCACATTATACTTTCCCATCCCCGCCCCCTCTCCCTTTACCAATATGCTTCTCCCTGTTTTCATCATCTGTTGGCGGGCGATACAAATTTCTCCACCTAAAACTTTCGCTCTTGTTCCCTATATGTTAGCGGGCGATACAAATTTCTCAGCCTAAAACTTTCGCTCTTATTCCCTTTGAACTGCCCTAAACAAAAAAAAAGCCTGACGTCAAGCTCTGTCGCCGCCGGTGGGATACCAGACACAATCTTCCATAGTGCTTCATGGAACATCAGAATGTGTTAATCCAGAGAATGCAATTGGTTTTAATGTCGTGATCATATCTTCTTTTGAAATCTATGCTTGTTTCAATTGTTTTCTCCGTTAATCATCTTGGCATCTTATTTCCTGACGTACGTATCTATCTACTCAATTTGGGAATATTATTTCTCCAGGTATGCGTCCGTGGAATCCATGGCCCTAGACGACTGTTGGGAGGATCGGGATTCTATAATTAATGATCTAATCCTCTCCTTCCCCCACCTGCAGGTCATCAGATTCTGAGGCTACAAAGCCATATCTTTGCTACCATCACACGCAGACCACCGAGGACCTGCTCGAACCTCATCAGCCTCAACCTCAGCTCAGTCTCCATCTCTGACCACGTCGTCGGCTCCGCATCTTTGACAACCCCCTTCCCCTGGCACCTCACCGACACCACAAAGATATTTTAGATAATGATGTGCTCATGTCCTTCACTTCCTACACGACGTCGAGTACCTTGACCTGTAGTCCTGCCCTGCGCTATACACATAACGGGTTGCCGTCCTCGCCGGCAAGGTCCCCGACGAGCACGCGAGGGAGGTCGTGTTTGGGGTCTCCGTCGATGAGGCCGTGGAGAGGCACTAGCTAGTGATGGGGGTATTGGTCATGGTATCCATAAATTTCTCATGGGATGTAGAGAATCGACAATCATGACAAAGGCAAATTGATCGAACAGGAGGAAATCTGTCCTTGAGGCCAATGCCCGTATCTTGTTGCACATGCATGAAAGGTTGGATAGTTTTGGTTCTAATGGGGGCGCTGATGGACTGAATGAATGTCAAACTAACAATAAGGATTCTTGCGTGAGTACTAGTGAAGGAAGATCACGACAAAGGTTTGTAAGACTCCCTCCTTTTTTTTAAATTTTTAAGGGAGGTATAAATAGTTATTAATCTGTTGAGGAGAAGAACACACTGGAGGTCACCACTCTGGATATCATAACACTTCCTTCCCCCAACAAACAATTATCATATAAAGTAACATCAAATCAAATCTATTTTATGTTGCCAGATGCAATTGTTAAAACCCTGCAAACACCAGCTGACATTGTGAAAGGAACATCCTTATAGAGAGCTACGCACTCAGAATTGGTCATCATGTCAAACTGGACAGTTTCCCAGATTTTTTTCTTTGGGGGCAGCATTTCATCAGGTTCGCCAGCAAATCTAGGAAAATTTACCCTTTCTCCGACCTGTGAAGAAGGTGGTGGTTCAACCAATTCAACTTTATCTCCAATTGAAGCGGCTAAAACCATTGCGTATGATTTAATGCCACGCATGGTTTCCGGCTTCAAGTTACAGAGAACATAGACCTTACGGTTCTGCATTTCTTCCAGTGGGATATGTTTCACAAGACCACTGACAATAGTTCTCTTCGTACTCTCACCAACATCAATTTCTTCAACATAGAGAGCGTCTGCATCTGGGTGCTTCTGTACCTTCTTTATCAAACCAACACGGATATCTAGCCTGGCAGCAGTAACTCGTGCCTCAGGAGCTTTTTGCTTTGGTTCTGCTGGGGTTTTGGTTTTTTTCTTTCCATCTGTGACAGTTACATTCTTGACTTATTGAGTTACCTTCTTCAAATCAGCTTCTGCCTTGGAATTTCTATCATCCTGACTGCCAGCAAATCTTTCACATCAAAGTCATTGACATGCTTAATTTTCGTGTAAACCAATGAACTTTAATGATAACAGTATTTGCAGAAGCTGTTGCAGGAGCCCAGAAAAGAACAGGACGATACATTGTTTCATACCAGGTTTCCCCTTTGCATCCAGAAAATCTCTCCCATTATATATAACTTCATCTGTGCTATGAGGAGTGGCATTCAACCACCCATGAGAGGTCTAAATCAAACTCATGATCCTCATTTTCGTAATCAATTATTTTTTTGCATTTATAATGAATGACTACATGGGGTCTGTTTTGTTTTTTTATCATGTCTAGAATGGTGAGAGGATGTTATGTTCCACTAGTCTTGTACACCTTTTGACTTTCTACAAGTCATCCTCACTAACATATTACACATAATGTTCAAAGCATTGATGACATGGTAAGTAATTTCTATACGAAATACTAGCAGACACGTATTTTCTATCATAAGTTAATGCCATTCTGAAATACAAAATGTATGTGCTAGAATGCTTGCTCTATCTAACTCTAACTTCTGATGATGTAAATGAGTACTTTAAATATATGTGGTTTTATGTGATCTTAGTGTACTATTTTAATTGTAATTAATTTCTAGGTGGGAGGATGAAGATCAACAAGCCAATGAGGAAGCTTCAGGAGCTTATTCTCGAGATGTAGATGGTATGTAATAGAATAGTTGATCAGCTATTAGTGCACCATGCTAATCCGCATTAGCTTTAATATGCAAAGGTAGTTGGAAAGACCTTGATTTATCAACCCAATTAACAATTCATCTAATTCAAAAGTTGAATGCCTTCTTTTCAAAAAGGAGTAAAGGGATTAATTTCAGAACTTGTAGAATGCTACTACTATGCTGTTGTAATGTGTGTTTCTTCCTTCTCATGTCCTTATCAGCAAGGTTGCATATAGATAAATATTAGCTCCAACTCTTTCATAGGTCGGCTCAGTTGACATCCCTTGCTTCTTTAAAGATATGACTATGACCATCTAGAGGCCTATTATTCTGTGTATGGTCCATGGCACTCATCTGGTCTTACATGAGTATGGTGTATGGCTCCCTTGACCAGTGTGTGGTTTATTTTCTTTATTGGGGCTGTTTTTTATGGTTGCTACATCTTATTTTTCCTGTGCAATCACATTTAGCCTTGGGGAGGGAGCCCTGAAAATTGCTTCACCAATTGTTTCTGAAGATATAAAGCAGGTCCAAGATTCTCTATAGAATGTTGGCCTTGACACTGCCCCTCTAGTTTCTACTGCCAAGGTTCCTTTTCTATCCCTTGTCTTGTTTTGGTAATTTGATTGCTCTAAAAATGATTGGTCATAGTGTCTAATAATGGGCAAGTTCATATAAGTAGAGACAAAAGGTAAGACATGTTTTGACAGTGGTCACATAGCAAGCATAAATCTACCCATGGCTGCATTCTTTTTGTTTTCTAGTATATCACACGTCTGCCCTTTGTATCTTGAGTTGTGAATCTACTTTGCCCAGCGTCGACTGCAAGTTATCTGTTGCTTTACCACTTTCTTAACGCAGGAAGCCAAACATAAACACTAACTTGCAACTCACATGACTATGGCATCCTTTGATGAAGCAAAATTTTGCTGATATATATGTACCTATGCTCATCGATGATAACATAATGACAACCATACAGGAATCCACATGAAGGTGTTGCTGGGTGTTAGTTTTCCTATTGATTTTGTGATATTGCTACTGTAGGTTGCTTGCTGATATACATACACGGTTTCATTCATACACATGGTGCCTATTTCCTCAGACAAAGTACCCTCCAATTTTAATATGCTATCTGTTGTTATGTTGTTGTTTATTGAAAACTTATTAGAAAATCAACTACTCTCTATTTTCTATTGTTTATGTTGAGGATCCTTATGTTTCTGTTGAAGGTTTTGGGTTGATGTGTATATCTAAATAGTCAGAAGCAAACTAGGTGGGTTTTGTGAGTAGCACGGCCGTGGTAGGTCACCATGGTCGTGGTAGGTAGGGTAGACCACGGGCGTGGTGGATGGGTACGATCGTGGGTTTATTCCATCAAAGTTAACAGGGTTTTGGTCAATTTTGGGCTGAAATGGCCACGGCCGTGGTGATCATCACGTCCGTGGTGGTGTCAGGGCACCACGGCTGTGGTGGCTAGCACGGCCGTGGTGGGTTGGATAAAGTTGGTTGTGGTGATGTTGTACAACCATTCTGGTCTGCTGTAGCACGGCCGTTTTGTGGTGCACGGTCGTGGTGGCTGTCACTGGAATGACCCGTTCTGTTCTGCACGGTCGTGCTGCTCTCTGCTTGACTTGAAGGTTGTTCTGTTGATTTGTAAGTGACCCAGCACGGCCGTTTTGTGTTACCACAGCCGTGCTGGGTCCTGGATCAACACTTTGACTCTATTCATTGGATTTTCTTGGACATCTTTGCTTCAAATGATCTTTAGCCACTAGGGGTAGGTTGAGGGAGCCTCAGACTTCACTTTGGGTCTCTTGAAGGGTAGAGGAACCCTATAATCACTCCTCTCTCTCTTCCATCAAGTGTGGTCTCAAATTTAGCCTTTACTAGTAATCAATAATGGATTTTTTTATTTAACTGTGAGTGGTGCCCTAGTTGCATTGTGCTAGTACTTAACTTGCCCGCATTCATCTCTGTTGGCTAGAGTTTTTACACTGTCATTGCTGAAACACTGTCTATTCATTTCTTTTCAGGTCCTCTTTAATGTAGCAATGGTTGGTTGCACAGTCTCTTCATTGAAGAGAGTACATTATTCTTTGCTATGCTCCATGAATAAAGGGGGTCGCTGTTGGGATTGAAGAGACTAGTCGTTCATTATGGTATATTTACATGCAATGTTGAGTAGATGAACTTAAATTCCATCATAGTTCTCTCTAGGGTATGAATTTGTATAGTTTATAGCTGAATTAATACATAATACCAAACTATTTGATTATTGAATTGAAGCTTATTTTGTATCTTTCAGTGTGCTTTTCTCAAAGGACAATATGATGCCTTGTATGCTTTGAAGTTGCTGTTTATTCTTTGTGAATATCAAAGGCTTATAGAGAAACTTCTACAACAAAGGGAGGCGGCCAGAAAAGGAAATACAAGTGGTGGAATAAATATAAAAGAAAAATCAAGATATAAGAAGATGTGCATGATCATGTGGCATATAGAGTCTGTAGTGGATATATGTAGTAAGAAGAACATATTGTATACATTGTCTTTTTCCCATGCATATTGTAAAATAGGGGTCAGGTTAATGTCCTCTCCATGTATACTCATTGTTCAAATATAAATAGTGTCATTGTTGACATTGTAAGCATAACTCAATCTTGATTAACATTCATCTGTTTTCTTATTGAAAACCCCTCTATATTGGCAAGCAACTGACTGGATACATAATGTCTCTCACTACATATGTATGTATAGTACATGGTGTCTTTCACTACACACTAGCTATAATTACATGTGTAGCAAGTGCTAATTTTTGCTATACATGAACTACAAATACAATTGTAACCAATGCCATCTCTCCCTACATATAAAAGGTACAAATTGAATTGTAGTCATACATTTGGCTATAATGGAAACTACATTTTTATGTGTAAGGACATTTTTACCTACAATTAGGGTTACATATGAATTTGTAGCCAAAGGCATGACTAACTACAAGTTTGAAAAATGTAGCCTAAACAATTAGCAATACGGGTATTAGCTATATATTATAAATGTAAGGATAATTGTAGCCAAAGCTTTTGGCTACAAATTTTGGGGTTTTCGCTACAATTTTTTTTTATAGTTAAAGACCATATTTTTTGTAGTGAGTATATCTGAGGCGTACGAGATGCACTGTCCTTAAGAGTATCTCCGCGGTACTCGACGATGAACGTCTGTGCAGTAGTCTCCTGCGCGGTACTCTCCCAGGATCCAACAACGTGTGTCGACGTGAAGCGTGCACACACAGTCACGGCGACTAACGAAAGGTAAATGATCATTCTTCCAGTGGGCAAACTGCAGGCGGAAGAGAAGAGAGGAAGAAGAAATGAGAGAAGTTTTTCGTCTGTTCTGAACGATAGCGGAAAACAAACATAAATAACCAAGAAAGGAAGCATGAAAGGATGCATTCGGTTGCAAAACGCGGTGCGGTTTGGAACTGCCAAACGAACAGGTGCATTGTAGCGGCCTAGGTTAAAAAATGGTTCAATGAACCGAAGGGAAAAACCAAGCCGGGGCCGCACCCGCACCCGTACAAGGGGCTCCGGGAGGCCGGATTTGTACCCCCCCCCTGCGCGCGGGATGCGACGTGCGCCGACGCGCCCGATTAAAGGGTTTCCGGACCGGGCCGGCCCAAACCCCATTGGCAAGGCCCACCATGCGCGTGTGTAGGGCCTATTCCCTTTCATTCCTCAATTGTACTACGGACAAGGGTCCATATATAAGGAGGAGGGAAGTCTCCAACACAAGCAATATGAGACTAAACCTTTTGCATTTTGGTTTGAAATACAGCAAAGAAGTACAACATAATACAATTGAGTGTACAGATCGTATGAATATACTCAAGTGTGTTTGCATATCATGACTATTTTTTTATAAAATGTAAACAATTTATCTTCACTGTCATACTATAACTAGGCTACATACAAATTTTGAGCCCATTTGGATGAGTATAAGTCACTCATCCAAGGACAACAAAATCAACGTACGAAACTAATTTAAAATGCATAGTTTTGCGGTCTTTATAACATGACCTATAAATGTCCAAATGTGCTGAAATTTTGCGTATGAGCTATTCACAAGATGTTTAAGAAGATCAACAGATTAGATTTTTGAAAAAAAATATTACATCATGAAAACTATTTGAGTGTAAATCTAATCTGAATACACTCGAGTGTATTCTTGCCTTAATATACATATATATATATGTGTGTGTATATATATATATATATATATATATATATATATATATAGAGAGAGAGAGAGAGAGAGAGAGAGAGAGTCAGGCTAGTGTACACTCGAGTGTACCGGAAGCACCGTACACCTTAGTCATTTTTGAAGATGCAGTAATTTTTTGAAAAATCTAAACCATTGATCTTCTTAATTATCATAAGAACATACTATATAATAAATTTTAGCTCATTTGGACACTTATAGGGCGTGCATCTAAAGGAAGCAAAAATTATATATTTCAAATTAGTTTTGTGCGTCGATTTTGTCGTCCTTGGATGAGTGTAAGTCACATCCAAATGAGTTCAAAATTTGTATGTCACCTGTTATTATTGTAACCATGACGATCAATGGATTAGATTTTGAAAAAACATGGTCTAGATAGGCAAACACCATTGGGGTGTACGACGTGATCTGCACACTCGAATGTATTCTAACCAGACACACACACACACTCTCTCTCTCTCTCTCTCTCTCTCTCTCTCTCTATATATATATATATATATATATATATATATATATATATATATATATATATATATAGAGAGAGAGAGAGAGAGAGAGAGAGAGAGAGAGAGAGAGAGAGAGAGAGAGGGATTCATTCAATGCCCGCGCGCTTACATAAGTTAGACTACCCGTGCTTGAAAACACAATGGTACATGTTCTAAATATGGCTCGAATTAGTATGTGGTCGCCGCATTGAGGTCACCGTTCCTGGCTCCCTGACATGTTCCTGCCGCCGCTCCATATGAGAAAGAACCCTGAAATCAATGGAAACAAAAGGATATGCTACGGTAGATCCGAGTAGGTGAGCTAGCAGCCAATGTCGTGGTCATCAACTCTCTCAACGCTCTGTGTTAGCCCAAATCAGGTTTGACGGAATGAAGGTGGACTTTTGGTCCTTAGAGCTTCGGCCTGCTTCTGAAGGGTGTCCGAGGAGGCGGAGTCCATCTGGAGATCCTACAACGACGGGTACACACGGTAGATCAGGTGTGCAAAGGATTTAGTGAAGTTATTTTCTTGTTGTTCTCTTGCTAAATCGCCTCAGCATAGGCTCGGAGGATGTGGCTGATGTTGTTAATGGGAGTCTCCGCTCAGAGCAGATGAGTTATTTTCACTGTGGTGTTGTTCAGAATACAAGGGCCCCGCCGATGGTATCCTTGTACGTCCTACCCTCTCCATCGAGTCTCACCCAAGCCCCTCAAAACAACTTCTCATTCCCAAGCCCCGTGGAGGAGCCAGAAGAAAATTAGTTGATAGACGGTGAAATCTGGTTAGTAGTAACTAGCTGATACAACCGACCATACCATAAGATTCTTGCTTAAGGTTTGATTGTACTGATTGTATTCCTACTAACAATAAACTACATCCCGTCAGGCGTTGACGATGGTTGGTAGTTGTGGCGTAAACTCGTACACAACAAAAGTGAGGATTATAAAAGTCTCTTACGCAGCCAAATCAGGAAACCCCCACCGCGATATGGAACACAAGGCGCCCAAGGGTCGACTGCCTCCCTATTGGATTCACAAATCCGATTGTTTGTCTTCTCTGATCTGCTGAGCTGATCTAGAAATAAAGACACGATGGCAAAAGAAGTTCAGTACCGAGTAGAATAATTTAGACAGTATAAGCTCGTGACTAGTAGAGGAGCACATCAAGGCTAGAATCATGATTTATCAATTCCCTCATTACTTCTGTCTCTTGGTGGATATATCAAGCATGCCCATGCCATCAGACTGCAAAAAATGATTATTTAGCTGTTTCGAGGCTCATTTCTAAAGCAATTTTTTGTACTAGCTTTTATAAGTTACTTGTGTAAGTGTACATAACCTGTTTGACGAAATACATCTTTGACAATGTAAGACGTTGCCTAAAGTAACTGTAACATAATTTCTTGCCTGGTTACGATTTAACCAATCAGTTTATAGACTGGAAATGTATACTAAATAGGAACAACAAAAGTAATTAACAGTCATGTTTCTAAAGCAATTTTTTGTACTAGCTTTTATAAGTTACTTGTGTAAGTGTACATAACCTGTTTGACGAAATACATCTTTGACAATGTAAGACGTTGCCTAAAGTAACTGTAACATAATTTCTTGCCTGGTTACGATTTAACCAATCAGTTTATAGACTGGAAATGTATACTAAATAGGAACAACAAAAGTAATTAACAGTCATGCTTCCCTAAAAATAATGTTTTGCTCTTCCCAATAAAGATTGTTGTCCATAAACATCTTGTTTATTACGAATATAACTTCATCTTTAGACAAACACGGCCATAAATGAGAATGATGTCTCATGCTTTGTCAAACTGTTGTCCTGTTTGACGTTTCCTTCAGTGTGAAGCAGCCATAAGTGGGTGTAATACTTAGAAGACATTTACAATTTGAGTATCATACTGATTCAGAAGCTCCCGATATGTTACTTGCGGCCGTTTTCTCGAGGTAAATTTTAATGAATAGTATGAGATCAAGAAGAATAAGAGCTTTTTTTTATAAGAGGGCAACACTAGCTGCTACAAGTTGCACAATGAAAGAGGAAGTTAACTATGCAGTCATAGCTACACGCATTTTCAGTTTGGACTTGTGATGGTATCCTTCAGATCATTCGTACACCAGTACACTCGTAACACACAATAGTGTGCACTTAGAATTTCAGCGATGAATTGAATGGCTCCGGACATAATATTTCTATGCCAGATCTCAGCTATGTCTAATACGAACTGTTTTTGCTGCTTACATGTTTTGAAGATATTATTTGTATTTTTCATTATAACTACATCATCACAGAAGAATATTCTATGTATATAACATTACATGTAACCATTAAGAAACTTGTAGTCTGCAACATACATATATTGTTTAAATATTTGCTTTTTATGTCTAAATATTACTTAATGTGTTAAATAGTTACTTTTTGTGACAAATAATTACTTTTTATACCAAATAGTTATTTTTTTTTGCCGTATGAAATAGAACAATCAAAGATTTTGAAATTATGTAGATTAGTGAGCAACACCTCTCTAGAATTACATTCAATAATCGGATACTATTATTTTGACAATAAGAGAGGATTGCACACTTACATACTAGAGTTGTAATAGTTATTTATTTGTTTACTTTCTTCTTTGTTCCTGAAGCTAAAACAAAATGTTTTTTTGTGTCCTAGTGTTACTTTAGGTATCAAATAGTTACTTTTTATGTCATGATGTTATTTTTAGTGTCACATTTCACACATAAAATTTATCATATAGTTGCTTTTCGTGTCCTAGTGTTACTTTAGGTATCAAATAGTTACTTTTTATGTCATGATGTTATTTTTAGTGTCAGATAGTTACTTTTCGTACCATATAGTGACTTTTGTGTCTTGATGTTACTTTTGATGTCAGACAATTACTTTTCGTACCATATAGTTACTTTTTATGTCCTGGTGTTACTTTTAATGTCAGATGGTTACTTTTTGTGTCCTTGTGTTACTTTTAGTGTCAGATAGTTACTTTTCTTACCATATAGTTACTTTTTATAAACAGGTGTTACTTTCAGTGTTAGATAGTTACTTTTTGTATCACGAAGTTATTTTTAATGTCGGATAGTTACTTTTCGTACCATGATGTTAGTTTTTGTGTGATGATTGTGTTTTCAACTAAGAAGAGTCACCATTCTCCATCTGGACCATTTGGAAGTAGTGCATCAATGGTTTCTTGAGTAACTCAGTGTCAAAACTCTCCCGACTCTGGTGCTACTCACATGATTGAGAATAGGAATGCCAAGAATGGAAAAGACTTGGTCACAAACATCCATGTATTATATTTAAAATACAAAAAAGAAAAAATATACAAGTCATTTCTTGTATATTTTCATAATTTAATCATTATTTTGGAGAATAATAATTATTATTTATGCAAAATAGTTTCTTTTCAATACATTTAGTTACTTTTAATTTCACATAATTACATTCTTGTGTAGCCTTACACCATTTAAGTTGTATATTTCAAATAATACAACGAGCATTAATTCAGTATAAATTTAAGCACTGAGCTACATGATCTTAAAAACAGCTGATTTGTTGACAGCTTTTAGAGGCCAAGTTCGAATATTTGTTGTCGGTTTCTTATTGGTCGTCGACCTAAAGAAAAAGCTATGCCTCCAGTACTATCATTTTTGGCTGGTTGGAGGAGACATGAAAAATTGGTTTATCATTAGTGCATCGCTATTCAGGCCCACAAGTTACAAGAGAATGGAATCGTGATAGCTTGAATTGCCACAAGTTCAGGGCCACGTCAGCACCGCCACGCCTTCTATCACGGCCTCCATCAACGAGTTCCAGCCACAGTGGCTCAGAAACCACCATACTGTCGGGTGGCTAAGGATCGCAACCTGCGGCGCCCACCCACGGATCACGAATCCTGTCTCCGCCGTCCTCCGTTCGAACTCCTCCAAGACATCCGACTCTCCCTTTGAGCACTACTGCTTATGTTCCTGCTTGACGACCCACACAAACCTCGCTCCACTCCGCTCCATGGCGGTTGCGATGGCCTCAATCTGCGGTGGCCATAGCACTACCTGGCTCCTGAAGCACGCGTACACCACGGACCCTCTGGGACACTCATCCAGCCACCGCAACACCTTGCCTGCGTCCACTGAACTCTTCCCACCCCTGTCCGCCACTTCTTTCGCGTCGGCGGCGACATCTGCTCCAAGGGGTCCGGATTGGGTCGGCGTCTTGTGCTCACAACCCGTTGTCCATGACGAAGAAGAGGGGTGTCTGCCATTGGAGCTCCTTCACCCCCTCTAATTTTTCCAGGCACGCCGAGACTGGATGACTTCCTGATCAGATGCCACAGATTAGAAATTTTGAGGGCCGGTGTCTCAATGTGCAACGCCAGAGGTTGTTCGGCGGCGGAAGTTCGGACAAGACTAGTGAAAATACGAGATCCGAGATTTGCATACTAATCGGGTATAATGATCCACTAATTTCACAGCAGGGTAGCAATTACTACACTACCCGCACGGGTATTAAAAATGCATTCATATATATATATATATATATATATATATATATAGATAGAGAGAGAGAGAGAGAGAGAGAGAGAGAGAGAGTGTGTCAGGCTAGAATACACTCGAGTGTACGGATCGCACGGATACACTCAAGTGTGTTTGCATATCAAGACTATTTTTTGCAAAATGTAAACCGTTGATCTTCACCGTCATACTATAACTAGTCTACATACAAATTTTGAGCCCATTTGGATGAGTGTAAGTTACTCATCCAAGGGCAACAAAATCGACGCGCGAAACTAATTTAAAATGCATAATTTTTGCGATCTTCATAACATGAGCTATACATATCCAAATGTTTTCAAATTTTGCGTATGAGTTGTTCACAAGATGTTTAAGAAGATCAACGGATTAGATTTTCAAAAAAAATATTGCATCATGAAAAACTACTTGAGTGTATTCCGCTCCGGATACACTCGAGTGTATTCTAGCCTGACTATATATATATATATATATATATATATATATATATATATATATATATATATATATATATATATATATATATATATACACACACTGAGAATATCAAGCTAAAGTTCTCAAATATCATAATATTGTCTCTTCTCAAACACATTCTTGCATCGTTGTGCAAAATTAAAATACACATGTACATATAAACATACATGCAAATATATACAAAGATACAGTTCTACATATACATTGAGAACAACATGTTAAAGTCCTCAAATATCATAATATTGTCTCTTTTGATAACATATTCTTGCATCGTTATTAGCACATGTATAGAATATTTGTAATGTATATGGTAAGAAAGATTTGAGAGACTAAAAAAAGGAAAATACATTAGCTATACGTGTAACTTCAGCTCTACAACCTCATAAATAGCACCAACTTGTCTTTATTCAAATATTTCATAAAATATGTGGAATATGCCTTCTTCAAGTTGATTGATATAAATACATTGGTAAAAAAAATTATAATCACTTTCTTTGTTAAGAAATGAACATTATTCTCTCATGATGTAAGACATTTATGGTCAAAATTCCAATATCACAATTTTGGAAAGTATTTATAATATATTTTCAGATAGAACGTTGACAACTTGCATAATATATTGTAAATAGAAATTTTGAGTTCATTGAATTAGAACATTAATAATTTGTCTTAACAAATGAAGTAATCATTTCGGGTTCATGATTGTGGAAACACAACTATTTTGAGCATAAAGCATATGTGTATTCCTCAAAAATATTACCCAAATCTTGGAGTTGCCTTGGGGATCAGGACAAGTAGGGTAGGTGGGGCAAGATATTGTATTAGTTTTCCTAAAGAAAATAACAAGAACTTACGTAGGTTTCTATAAGTGTATGTGTAATTAGAACATGCCCTAGCTTTTCACTACGTGTCTGGTGTTGATAAATCCCTCTATCTACTTTTGAATTGATCGAATGGTCTTCTCTTATAAAATGATGTTGATTGATGGTTGGTGCTAGTATAATCATTACTGGTTATGGTATATGGTTTCTTTTAACATGGATATATCTATGATGGAATTTGATTCACAACTTCAAGTCAGAGAAAGTGCTCAAGCATATTTTACTTTATTGCACATAATAAACAAATATTGTACATCACAATATTTTTTCCCATTTTAGAATTGTATTGATCTTTCTTAGAAACAACACTTTTTTTCCAATAATGTGTTCCTATTCATGCTTAATACCCATATGACCCCAAATTTACTCCAAAATAAATAGAAAAATACTTCTTCCACTAACTAGATAGATATTATTTTATCATGAGTAATGTGTTATTGTTCTTCACAATTTCCATCATATATGTGTCTTATTCCATAACTCCATGTCTAAACCTTAAATTTCTTCTTATAATATTTTAAAATTATATACTATCCATTGGGAATATATTTTACAATTTATAAGAATAAATTAATCGAAAATGATAAACTCACAAGTAGTTTCTCTACTATTATATATTCTTATATGCTGATTTATTCATGATTTTCTTCATTTATAGTTGTCATGATTCATAATTTTGATAAAATGTATTAATTTATATATTTCTCTACATGTAAAACTTGTCAACCTCTTAACATATATAAATCAGATAAACTTTTTTTGGAAATATTGTCGAGTTACCCTTACCTAAGTAATCTTTTACCATGGATGTTCTAGAATAATACTGTGCATAATTTATTTCTTTACTATAAAGAGATTTCATGTCACCCGCTCGAGTCATTGACATATAATTTCCAAAATAGTAAGAGTAATATAAATAAAGGCAATCATAAACTCAAGGTTGTAATAATAAACTCCCCCAAACCATTATATATACCAACAATATCAATTGAAATATACAAAACTTTCTTATAGTTATTCATTAATGTGAAAATACAAGTGGGTTATTGAAATAGGATGATATCGAATTTGTTATTTATGAACATGCGTTACAAGATCCAAAAAAAACTTTAAGAATGTCTTTTGAATGCTATAAAATGGTTAACACAAAATTTCATATTTTTAGACACATCAACTTTATAAATTTTTCATGACTTCGACTATACCTTTACTCATAAACCATAAGTTATGCAGTATGAATAGGTATTCTACACAACAATATCATATATAAACATGAGTTTTCATTAGTTCATTAATAAGTAATAACTTAAGAATGTAGCAATAAATTGTCAACCATTCATTTGTTTGTATCTTCAATTCAATATCAATAATAAGCAATGCATTTTTATGTATGATGAACATATAATTTGAGATTAATATGTTAGAAAAAAGTTAATTTTGTAGTTCAACCATCTATAAAATAAACTTACGTATTTCAAAATTATATAATGCATATAATATACTCTTCCAATTTTATTGCTTCCTATATGTTACAAAGATTTCTTCCATACGATTTGTCTATTTTTTAACATCGAAATGGAGTGTTTATCCTTATACTTTAGGAGATACCTAAAAGTTAAACATTTGATATTAACTTTTTACTACTCATTACATGGATTTATTCATATCATCTCAATGTCACAAGAAGAGTTTTTTATTATTTAATATCAGCATGAATTTTAAATAAAAATAGATAATGATCTATGTTTTAGTGAATATATATATATATAAATATATATATATATATATAAATATATATATATATATATATATATATAGCTCTTATATCTATGACTTCTCAAAGACAACTATTATATGTAGGCATTATGTATTAATAAATGTTCTATGTAATTTTTTTATACCATACTTTAGTTTCAAGGGATGTAATAGTAGAAAACATATCGTATAAAAACATAAATTTGTAATGACACAGTATACTAAGATCTCAATTTTCATTAGAACTTTCTTACATACTATTGATGCATTGATATGCCATTTTTGTAAATGAAGTTTCTTGTTTAAAATTTTGGCAAGAAATACGATATATAATTTTATTTTCATTATATCACATGGACAACTTTAATCCATCAAGGAAATTGTTGATGTTAAAATAAAAACAAGAATGTCCTTACATGAGTTGGAATGTAGTGTATTTATCCTTTTGGCATTATAACTGAATTTATAATTCATATGGAGCAATGAGATGTCATATTTATCTACAAAAAAGTTGATAAGTAGAAAAATAAAGATCTTTTTTTGGGAAGTGGGTAAATATATTGCCAAAAAAGGGGGTATAGCGGGGCTATACAGGACAAGTGCTAGTCATAACAAAAAGTATACACGGGTTATCTTTACAAAAAAAAACCCAGTATAAACTAGCTATAGGGCTTAGCCCTTTTGCGAGGCTTTTCTTAGCCTTCATCATCGCACCTAGATCCCTTTCCACCAAGTGAAACACGTCCAGGTTCTCCGTTCTTCTATGAATCAGCATGTTCCTGACCTTCCAAATGTTGGAGCAAACATTTGTAAGGCAAAGACCACCAAAAGCTAATTCATTCTAGTTGGTGCATTTTGCTATGATCTGCTCCATGGTCTCATGCAGGGTGTTAGATCTATGCTACCCCCATCCATTCTTGAGCCAAACCAGCGCCTGGATGTGTCTTGCCTTGCTACACTCATGGAAGAGATGCTTGTGGCTCTCCTCTTCTTTACAGAAGCAGCAAATAGGGTTGACATTAAGACCCCATCTCCTCAGACAGTCTTTAGTGGGTAGTTTACCCTGTAATACTCTATAACAGGTCGTGCTCCATATCGGTACAAAACCTTTGCCCCACACAATCTTGGCCCAGGGGAGAGGGGGACCTGTGTCTATGTGGATCCACGGTTTCGACTATCCGATAAGCCTGTAGAGACCGCTTGAATCCACACAGTACATGTGCCCAACCTGCCGCCAAGAGGTGCACAAAGATTCCCATATTCTTGAAGATGAGGAATAGGGTTGGGGATAGGCCCATAACATCGCCTCAACCACTTTACCCATACACTTTTTTCATCAGTAAGAACCCTATCAAATCTCCGAAGGTTCACAGAGTACATGATGTCTTCCACCTTGCAGACATTTAAGCCGCCTTGGTTGTAGCTCCTGGCTATAGTCCCCAAACCTATGCCATGGTTCTTGCCTCCCCATATGAAATTTGTTATCAGTCTCATAATTCTCTCCATGGTCAAAGGAGAAAAATAAAGATCTTAAGTTGTTGAAAATTGATAATAATTGTATAGAGTTGTGTATGTGAAGAAAACAACAGAAACTCAAAGGAGAAATTTTAAGTACAAAATAAATAACTACACCTTAAATGGTTTTTTCTATGTAATTTGGTTTGCTTATAAATAATGTCGCATATACTTTCTTGAAATGTTACATCATATATATGTACATTTTTAAAACCATAATTGAGAATGTCTCATGCTACCTGTACTTCTTTACCTAAAATTTGACAATTGATTCCCTTTATCGTGAGATGTTTCTAAGAACAACCTATCATAATAAGGTGTGCAATAGATACTTACCTATTGAAATTTGGATGATATTTTGTGGTAAATTTTATCAATAAAGAAAGAAAAACTACATCATACGGTATAGTACTCATTTCAAATGAAGAAAAACACTAATGTTGATATCAAGATGTCTGATAGATGATACTTGTAACTTAGATAGCATATTCTTTCTTTATACATAGTAGATAGGATATATAAGCTATACAACATACATAATTTTATGTAAATACATATTTAAAAATGGATTATCTTATATACAAGTGTGAGATCAATGACTTTATATTGAAAGACATGATTCTCCATTTTATAGGAGAAAATTTGGTATAAGTTCCAAGTTTTCCTTCCATGATATTGATTAGATATTATGACATAATATTCGCATGCCATAAATCACAATATTATAAAGACGAATATTACACTTGAGATCCAGTGAAGTTTGATACACAAACCTATTGTTTCCTGCTCATCACGTTATATTATATGTTAATTAACACTTGAGAAAAAATAACTTTGTATGATAGCTTCAAACATACAATATTAATAGTCAACATGAGAAAAAATAAAAATGTCTCATGAAAAAAATGCACCCCATGTTATATGACATACTTAATTTGGGGATGAAACACTCCTAAAGACCAATCACGTTAAACAGTGGCATAGCCAACCCCATTGTGAACATATGAAATAGCATTAAACACTGACACATATGAAATAGCATTAAAAATTTGTATTAAAATTACATTTATTTATTTACATAATAAATAAATAAATAGGTCTTCAATTGTTGCCATGAGATAAAAACAACATCTACTTGTCCCAAAGATTTATTACAAATCCAATCTTGATTTGAATAGATTAATCAATGGACCTTACATCGATAAATAATATGAGAATATAGCTTTCTACTTTGTGAACTACCTAATTTCCATATATGATTAGAATACTCATATATCTATATATTATTAATTAAGATTATGTATCTTATAATATTCTAAACCCATTTCAAATGTATTTTAAATCACAACAACTAACATAGAAAATATATAACTTTTCTTGTATGAGACCACCACTTCTTTAGATTATTTCTTCATGAATTTAGGTCATCTTGAAAAACACATGTATTCTATGCTCAACATTATTTGTGGACTCTAAGATCATACAAATCATTTCGTATGTGATGATTTGAACAAGTCAAATAATTCAAAAATAACATTCACATATAATTCAATAAATTGAATTGTAAATCTGATACCATGTAATGATTATGTTATATAAGTTGAAAAATAAATAATTTTAATAAATTTAATCCAAACAATATAGACATAATGTTATTAACTTATTCATTATTTTTACCTAAAGTTATATACATGTTACAATTTTTTTTGAGAGCAAATGGATCGATTCATTACTTGTTAGTCATACGACATCTACAATTGGGAAGAAACATACAGACAGAACATACAAACATCACGTTCAGTAACCCAAGGGCACTACAATTCATATTGGAACAAGAGAAAGACACTTCTGCATTGATTCTTCTTCCTTGAGGTTGTCTTAAGCAGCTTTTCATGAAGAACTCCTTCAACCTGAGCCTTGAGTAGTGGTAGAGGGGCTGCAACAAGATGATATTCTGCTCATATATCAACTCAAACGAAACCATACAACTGAGTAATAAGATCAATCCAAAGCAAAGATGAGATCTAGCCGTAGCAAGATATCTCATCGCTCTCCCGAAGAGAGGTCGCAGCGAAGAACGACAGATAAACGTCTACTAGCGGTGACAAAACAGGCAGATAAACTGCCAAAAACCACTGGCTAAACAAGCCAACACAGAATAAAAAAAGGGAAACAACGTAGACTGATAAATGCACAAAGGAAGGAAGCGGGAAACTTGGGTTACGCGGTCCCAGAAAGCTGACAAGCTATGGAAGAAAGTGATCGCAGCAGCAAAAAGGGGAGTCGAGGTGTGCCTCAATGCCCCTTGCACCGCAGCCACCACCCCCACCGTGAGTACCGTCGAGAACCAGACCCTAGGGTCCAGAAGCCGGCACCGCTCGGAGCAGAAGAGGAGGAAGCCGATCCCGCCATAGCTGACCACCAGGATCTAGATCCACCCTATCCAAGCAAAGAGAGAGCCCGGGGGGAGTAGGTCGGTGCACACCGGCAGCCGGAACCCCTCCCCCAAGCCAGCCGCCGTGCACAGAGGCACCAACCCTAGTCGCCCCTTCTATCTCCAGACGCGAGACGCGAGGAACTTGGATTAGTGTGAGATTTCCTTTCAACACTAGATTGTTACAAAAATTTATTAGTTGTTGAAATATAGGTATAGCCATTTTTATCTAATTTTGAAAAAAATACCAAATACATTATTTGATACATAATAATAAAGAAATATGTGTACTTTTAAAAAAATAACATTTACATAAACTTGCGTATAAAAGTATGATTAGACCGTAATTCCATTAAAAATAAATAAATAAGTGAGACATTAATGATTAACATTCAACAAATGTTGTAGAATCTAGGTAACTAACACAGTGAAAAGAACTAACATATTATTAATAGTGATATCATAAAGAATAAATAATATACAATAATTCTCTAACATTTTTATATTATTTTACATTTATATTGTTTTATAGATTTGTCATATCATAATAAATGATGTTTCATTATTTTACCGAACACATTTAAGTATGAAAACACATGGTTTAACAACATTATTACAATATATCATTAAATCATTAATTAAAAAAACTATTAGTAGTGAGTAACATTTTATTTATTTTTGCATTCATTATACCCGAATTAGAGAAAAATCATCATATATCATCAAGACAAGAAAATTATACACACATATAGCTAAGTAATAACTATACTTGTTGCATATATAATTATTTATACGCGATATAAGAATTTTGACATCCACTAATATCCATATTATGTTATATATTTCATTAATATATATTGTTATATTTATAGCTAAAACATGACATTAGTGTATGGAATTGTGATATAATTGCCAATATATTTATTAGAATTAATATAAATTCATAAATATTAATGTTTATTATGTAAGTAAGAAAACGTGATTGTTTATATAAAACTTGTCTTATTTTCAAGTATCTCTATTTGTATTTTGTTACTTATATCATATTTTTAATGAGATTATATATTATTAAAAGTCTATAAATTATAAACAACACATGTATAAACGTGTATTGTAGATAACACTTAAATATAAATATAAATTCTGATACCATGTTAAAGATATATTAAATATTTCTTAAAAAAATCCAAAACTGAGGGGGTGCAAGTGTCCCTACTTGACACCCTCTAAATCCGCCACTGAGGTTAAAGATATATTTAATGTAAACTAAAGGTTAGTTGTTTTTGATAATATATGGTTTTAAGAATAGGAGGATCAAGGTCTGTAGTCAATCAAGATTGACACTAACGTGCTACACATGCTCCTATTCATTGAATTAGATATAAAATATTTTTTTGTCTAATTGATAGATAAATAACAAGTATATATAACAAAAAAGATATACAATATTCAATAAGACTTTAGTGCAACTCACTTAAGCTTCATTGGTATGTTATCAAATATGATAGAAAAATTGTAGCTCAAGAATTTAAACTCCATGTTTGCAAAATGCATGCTAAAATGTTGTATTAGATTATATAACTGATAATAATATTTTTGGTTAAACTGAAACGTGCATTGCAAGTGCACTTACTAGTATGTTAACAAATGTATAAACACTAGGCATCAATGCACATGTAAAGTGCATCTAGAATGCACAACTACTACAATTACAATAGAGTCAAATATTAGACCATGTGGTTAGAACATAACCAAAATATATTGTTTGTTATGTTTTGCCTTATTTCAAACAAAAGCTAAAATTTTAGTCCCATACTCCTCGTTTTAGAAACTTTCCTCCTCCCTATATATAAACTCTTATCCATAGAATAATTGAGGAGAAAACGAAAACATGTGTTACGCACACGCATGAGGGTTTGGGTCAGCCCGGTCTGAAAACTCTTTAAATGAGTGCGTTGGCGCATGTCGCATCCGACGTGTAGGGGATGCAAATCTGACCCCCAGAGCCCATTGCGTCGGTGTGGCCCCGGCTTGGTTTTGTCCTTCAGTTCATTGAACCAATTTTTAACATGTACCACATCATTACGATGTTGCATCCATTCATTTGGGCAGTTTCAAACCACGCCCAATTTGCAACGGCAGCACAACCTTTTATGCATTCTTTATTTTGTTATTTAAGATTGTCTCTCCGTCTATTTTACATAGATGACAAAGAGAAACACTCTGTCTGTTCTTTCTTTTCTCTGTTTCTTCCCCGTCGGTAGTCTATTCACTGAAAGAACAACCAATTCCTTTCGCTCGCCGTTGTGACTGTGTGTGCAGACTTCATGTCGGCAATTGTTGTTGGATCTTTGGAGAGTAGCTATTGTTAGAGACTACTTCACTAACGTTCACCGTGAAGTACCATGGAAATACTCATAAGGACAATGCATCCTGCACGCCTCAACGTCATCTGGTATAATCTTTCATGTTTACTGCTTATTAGTGGTTTGTACCCTTTTCAGGACCAACAAAAGTAAGAGTAGTTCGTATTCTTATGGGTACTAACATAGAAGGTAGAGAACCCCCCCCCTCTACGCCTGTGACATCGTCAAATAATAACAATCAAATTGTCATTATTTCTACTTTTTTGCAAACACCATTGCCTGATGTTTCAAAAATTGAACAGTTTAATGGACAACATTATAGGTGTTCGTAAGAAAAAATTCTTATTATTTTGTAAGTTTTTGATGTAGCATTTGCTTTACCTAAACCTAAACCTGAAAATGACTCTGTCGATTGGGAAAAAGAAGATCACAATTGTCGACATGTTATTCTAAGTATATTATCTAACTAATTGTTTGACACATACTTTCCAATTAAAATTGCATCTGAAATTTGGAAAAACCTATATAAAAAATACATTCTGGAAAGGCTTCTACCCAAAAATTTATAGTTACAAATTTTCTAAATTTTTGTATGACTGGAGATAAAGAAATAAATAATCAAATTCATGTTTTTCAGATCTTACTAGACGACTTGAAATATGAAAAAAATTGATCTTCCTGAGTCTTTGATTGTGGGATCGTTAATTGAAAAAATACATGGTTCTTGAAAACATTACAAGAACAACTTAAAGCACAAAAGAAAGATTATGTAACTGGATGATGTAATAATACACATCCGAGTTCAAGATCAAAATCGTACTAGAGAAAAATCCGATCTGAAAGAGTTATCATGTACTAAAAACTTTATTAATAATGAAGTTAAAAATAATTCTTTTGATCAGTCTAATAATAACTGGAAAAATAAGAAAGTGAAAGGAAATAAAATTAAAAATAAAGGCAATAAAGTCATTAAGAAAAGGATTTTTTTTTGTCATGTTTGTGGCAAACCTGGCCATACTTCTCCTAAATGCAAGCACAAGAAGAAGCAAGCAGTTCAGGATTCTAAGGAAACACCAACCAACCTTGTCACTGAGGACTTGTTTGTGACATTCATCAACCTGGTCAGCATGGGATGATTCCAGCAACATGATTGGATCATCGACTCCAGGGCTAGTCACCACATTAGTGGCAACAGAGATGCGTTCACAACCTACTCAGAAGTAGGACAACATGAGCATCGAGTTTTCATGTGTAACCCCAGTGTTTGTTCTGTGACCAAAAAGGAAAATGTCATGATCAAGATGACTTTGGAGAAAATTATGATGATTAAAGATGTGTTGTATGTTCCAAACATTAGGGTTAATTTGATTTCTGTCTCTCAACTTGTTATGTTTGGGGTCAAGGTGTCCTTTGAATCAAACAAGGTCATTCTGTCTAAGTCTGGGGACTACCTTAGTATGGGGTACTGTTCAAATGGTCTCTTTCTTTTGAATGTACCAAACTCTGATGCTAATGAAATTTCCTCTTTTATTTATATCATTGACTCTTTTGATATGTGGCACAATAGACTTGGACATATTAATTTTAAATATGTATAACACATGAAATGTTTAGTTTTGTTAAACGATATACATGGTGTTGTTGATTTATAATAATAAATGTCAAGTATGTGCTGAAACTAAATCTAAAAAGAAAGCATGTCCTCAAATTTCACATAGAAATTTTGAATTACTAGATTTAGTACACACAGATCTTGGAGATTGAAAAGAAATTTGTCTAGAGGTGGAAAAAGGTTCTATATTGTATTTATAGATTATTTCTCATGCTATACAAAATTATATTTAATACATTCCAAGGATGAAGCTTTTGAAATGTTTTTCAAATATAAAACTGAAGTAGAAAATCAGCTCAATATATATGAAAATAAAATGTCTTTGCTCAATAGGGGTGGTGAATATGATTGTTCTCCTTTTAATGATTTTTGTGTAACCCATAGTATTATACATGAATACACACCTCCCTATTCACTTCAATAAAATGGGATTGTTAAATGTAAAAATAGAACTCTAAAGGAAATGATGAATTCTATTTTTAATTAATTTTGGTGCACCCAACAACTTGTGGGGGGAAGCAATTTTATCATCTTGTTTTATTCAATATCATCTTGTTTTCTTCAAAATTGTATTCCTAGTAGGAAGATGAATAAGATACCATATAAATTATGGAAAGGATATCCTCCTAATTTGAAATATCTCAAAGTGTGGGGGTGTTTAGCTAAAGTCTTATTAAAAGAACCTAAGAAACAGAAATTGGGATCTAGAACTCTAGATGGTATTTTTATAGGTTATGCCCAAAATAGTGCAACATATATATTCCTTATTTTTAGAAGTAACAACAATATTGTAGAACCTAATACTATTGTTGAATCTAAAAATTCTTAATTTTTTGAACATATCCTTCCTATGAAAACTCATTTGAAAAAAATATCTAATCATTCAAATGAAATTTTGGATAACATCCCAAGTACATACAATACTAATGATGTTTTAGAACCTGATGATATAGAACCTAGAAGATCCACTAGGATGAGGAAGGAAAAGAATCTCAGTGATTACTTCATTCCTTTATTGTAGATAATGACCCTCAATCTTACAATGACGTAATTAATTCATCTAATTCCTCCTTATGGAAGGAAGCAATTAGTAGTGATATTGAATTTATATTATCTAATCACACATTGGAATCAGTGGATCTTCCACGAGGTGTCAAACTCATTGGATGTAAATGGATATTTGTAAGAAAATAAAAAATAGATGGTACAATAGATAAATACAAAACTTGATTAGTTGCCAAGGGATTCAAACAACAAAAGGATATTGACTATTTTGATACTTGTGCTCTTGTGGCTAGAATCTCTTCAATCAGGATTTTAATTGCTTTAGCATCTATTACGAAATTAATTATACATCAAATGGATGTTAAAACTACTTTGTTGAATGGAGATTTAGATGAAGAAATCTATTTGGATCAACCAGAAGGTTATATTATTCCAAGAAAGGAATACAAGGTATGGACTAATCAAATGTGACGTCCCCAGATTTTGACTTCTCCAAACCCTATTGGGAATGAGATGTCAGAATCCGAAAACATCATCCAATCATATCAGAAAGCGATGCGGAAGCATAATACGCATACATGAACATACAACCATAACATTCTCAACATTCCATGTAAATTTATACAACATGAATTATTACACATGATTTACAATTACATATTGAATGAAAGTTCTACAATCTAAGAACATGTATGCTAACTAGGATCTTAGACAATAGGTACAACCTGTGCAACTTGCTCACATCCTATTCCTTTATCCCATTCTAGCTCTGAACCTAGAAAATACGAGAAACAAAAACATCAACAAAAGTTGGTACGTGGAATTAAAGAGCTATACTATGCTGGCATATAAAATACTTGAAATTGAAGAAAGAGAAAGAAAGCATTATTTAAAGGCAGAAATCAGGTAATCCCACGTTATTAATCATATTTCAATGGACATGTATTACTATGGTGGACTTAGCACAAACATAAATATTGGGCCCTATCCCTGCGTACCTAGTACCATTAGGGATCTCCCTGCGTACCTTGTACCATTAGGGAGGTGCTAGTCAACATTAATTATTTCCCTCTCTAATAGGGAGATTAATGAACTATCAGTAACTACATTCCATTTTCTTTCCTTAGTGTTCTTATTGTTCAAGGCGGAAATGACAATACATATAGATCTACATTCAACAATGTATATCAATTTCATGCAAACAATTACATATACTTAACATCCAGCAAAACTAGTCATATAATTATATCCACGTACCTGAGTTCAGATATTCCTCACATATCCGCGATCATCTAGAAGTCTGGTCATCACCTGATTAAGACAAGACCACATACTATCATCAGATTCTGATCATCTTAACCCTAGTCGTGTTCATTAGGGTTTATATTATCTCATTAGGATATTCCAATGTTTACTTGCATTATTGTCTTATATTTATCTTACTGACGTCATTTTTCAGATTATGATCCATTATCTGAATATTAGGTTCCATATTCTATTTTTGTGCACATATTAACCCTAGGTTACATCATTAACCTAGATTAGGGTTTTAAACCATGTATTAATATTCATCTTCATAAAACATGGATTTTTTTCATCTTTATGATCTCATAATTAAAATTGAGGTTCAATATACTGATATAAGCTTACTCTGTGAATTTCATCATTTATAGAGCATGTATGCATTAATTGCATTATCTATAGTATTATTAGCCCTAATTAGCCATATTACTCAAATTATAGGATTTCGTGCATCAACATGACCATATCTGACATCATATGCATTATAAACATGATTATGAACTTACTTACTTTCTTCCATAATTTTAAGCATTCGTTTGATATTTATTATCCCTCAATTAAGCATTTCACAACTAATATGATATAATTGAGATTAGTGCATAAAAAGACAGATATTATGCCTCCACTGCATTCTACACATTTTTCTGAGAATTTCGATATATCGTACTTATTTTTCTGAGCATCGAGCTAATTTCTACAAATTATTGAATATATGTTCATTTACTAAATTTATTTACCTTTTGGCCAATGAGAGCCTGCCACGTGGCCACCGTGGGGGAACGGGTCACGGCCTGGGCCGTTCGGTTTACTGGATCTGGTTCTAAGAAACCTTGGTCTGCTCAAATTGGGCTGGCCGGTCCCTTTCTTTCTTCCTCGCATGATGCCTGCTCCGTCGTTTCTCAATGCACAACCAGGGTTCATGCGCCGCCATTGGAGCTAGGGCTCTGCGGAGCTCCTCTGCGGCCGCCACCTTGAGTCATTGAGGGTGATGCCGCCTGGGTCACGAGCTTCAGTAGTGAGATCCGACCCCATCGACTCCGCCTAACGTCGACGCACGAGTCTGCGTGACTCGGTCTCTGGTGCGCCGCCGCCCAGACCAATGCCGACGAGAACTGGCGCTGCACCTCAGTGCCACCTTCTTCCTCGACGTGGATCCTCCATGGAGCCACCTCCGCAGACCAGGGACCATCTCCAGAGAGCAAGCCGTAGGCTCGTAGGGATCCTCTTCTGCTACCAAGGCCACGATCGGCATCGGCGACTCAGGACAAGCCTCCACGGCTGCCGTTTTTCCTCTGCGTCGTGCGCCGACTTGGTGAGAGATCGGCGCCTCTCTGCTCTCGTTTTCACCCTCATACAACCTCTTCTCGTGATCTATCCTTGACTGCTACGCCGATCTTCAGAAACTCATCCACGCCACCTGCGTCGTCATCCTCACTGCTGGAGGTTCCTCCTCCGTGTCCAAGTTCAGGTGCCTCCATGTAGGGGTGGACGGGGAGGGGTCAGTGGAGATCGCAGCCTCCTCTCAGCCTGGTCATGGTGGCGTCTTCTCCGTCAGTTCTCCATTTCTCTACTGCCTCACTGGTCTCCCTTCACCCCGCCTCCGCCTGCCACTGCGGTTGGAAAGGGCAGCTCCACGAGGGTTCGGAATCCCTAGTTGCAGGACTAAGGATTGGTGTGGGAGGTTGTTAGAAAAGTCCTGACCATGCGGCACATTGGGATCACACTTATGTGGCTGATCACCCACTGAAACATGGAGAGAAGGGCGGCCAACTACGACCAGTTCCCCTCCCGCATGATGTGGAGGTAGGTGTTAAGGTTTGCACCGCTAGATCATAGCAAACGGCTGAGATTGAGCCACTCCTCCCATCCATGGACCTCATCCATCTAAAGTCTCGCCCCCCACACTTTGAGTGGTCCAGCTGCGTGACATCCTTTGTCACAAACCTATATATATTGAATAACTAAAACACCAAAGTTCATCTACATGTACATCATCAAAGTCCTCGACTTCAAATAGCTACATTTCTTTGTAGCAGTCTCCTAATATTTCGAAATTCTATACATAGGCCCATTATATCTTGGGGTAGCTGCTATCAAAGATTGAGACACTAAAATATATGGTTTGGGAATGCAATAGAATTCTTCAAACAACCTTATAAATATATGTATTAACTTTGAATTCAATTCACATCATCATAAAATCTTGATCCTACAAGTCCAAAAACACTTGTTATGATATTGATACCTCAAAGTTCACTAATATATCACTTGAGTCCATTGGCACTATTAAACGGGCCCCTTGAACTCATATGTACCCAAATCAATTAATCAACATATTCATCATACTTGAACTCAATTAATGTTCTAATCATCAATTCCATATATAGTTACACCTCTTGGGAGGAAATATACAATAATTGAATAACCAATTCCTTCATTTGGTATCATCATCTGCATGACACTCACGGTCTTAAAATACTATATTGGGTATCATAATCCTAAAACTGGGGTCATCACATTCACCCTACCTTATATGGAATTTCGTCCTCGAAATTCAACTAAGCTCATATTTAAGGTGAAAATAAGGGCTTCAACCTCATATAAGTCAACACTTCTAGGCTTCAAAGCCATCATAGTTCTGGATATACCCTAAGTTGTTATCTTAGGATATTTAAGCATGCAAGGGTATACCCACCCCACCTTATATAGGTGAAAGCATTTTTTTTAAGGAATCGTAGCATCACTTAGTGTCTTAATCATCGTATGCATTCTTATATTTTAGAATTTACATCCTCATAGTCACTTAAGGATAAGGATTTTATTCGTACATATGTACATAAGATGGTATTATTCAAGGTTCAATCTTTCACTCCACTAAAGCATGTAAGATAGTATCAAGCATCATTTACTAGAATGTTGGCGCTTGACACCACTAGTCTAGCTTTATGATCAACATCATATCATAATTTCATCATGTGAGAGGGTCTTAGGTTTCATGCTTTAATATTAGAGTTTCACCTCATGGTGTAGTTAATTCTCAAACTATAAGCTTGGATTTATAAGGATTAGGGTTAAGCACTATATTGTCATGCAGTATATGATCCGAAGGGACCTTTGTGTTAAGATCATGCCTTCATAACATTTATCTTTCATATATGATAGAAGGGGAATGAAAATATACTAGGCCGATCTTATCATGTTTTCAATCATGGATACTACATGTATGATATAGGGGGGGGGGAAATATAGAATAGGTCAAGCTTATACGAGTGACTCCGCATATATAAATCATCTATATAGCTCAAGTGAGGCTTCTATCATCGTATATTAAGAAGGAGAAGAAGAAGGGAGAACATGTATTTTGAGTATCTTTTGCACAAAGCATCATACTCTCATAACTAGAGTTCATATATTGCCTCACTTGTAACTAATGATGAGATTCATAAAATATGTCACTCTAGCTAGGACCTAACTCAGCCAAAGGATTGACTTTATCATATGGGTCATCTACCCATCCTTTTCTTTTACCCAATTCTCACATATGGATTTGAATCATGCATAAGGACTCAACTCAACACTCAAGGGTAATCTAGTGTAGGACATTTTTTTTCCACACATATCTCATATATTGGAGGCTAGGTCCTATGACCTTCTCCCTGTGGGTCTTACTCTCTCTAGAGTTCACCACATATCTCATCCTACCACTAGATATCCCCTTTGTATAAGAGCTTGAGTCATGCACACTCATCTCTATCTTAACTTAGCTTATCTTAAGTAGGAAAAGGGAATGTACTTCCATCATCAATATTTTGCTTAAATTCTCCAAAATTGGATTCAACTAGTATACAATTGAAACCTTTATGAGGAAACTTATACTATCAGAGATCAAACTTAGATAAGATTTCATACGCTTATTTCAACTATCATTCTATCATCTACTTTATGTATCACATATCTTGATAAGGCTCTAGACATCTAATCTAGACTACTCTCTCTTCTAGACTGATGTCACTCCCTTTCACTTAGGTTATATGAACACTAACTACTCTCCAGTGTGAGGGACACATTTTCATATTTACATATATATAATAAAATATTATATAGTTTTTCTCTGAGAAAGAAGGCGTCAGAGAAAACTGTCGAGGTGCGAGCCGATTGGGAAACAAAACCAAATCAGCAAAACGAGTGTCCAACACACAGAAGATAGTCTAATGTCATGTCACCTAGTGAAATGGTGAGAACATGGTGTAGATTAGTGTAGCTACCCATTACATATGAGCTCTATATGCAAAGGGTTTCAGACACTTGTCTAAACCTAGTTCTCGAACATCTAGGTTCTAACTTAGAGGCTAAGTCAAACCTTATTCCTATAGAACAACTTACTAAGTTTCTAGGATTTAAGTAAAAGGTGAAATTTAGTTTTTATGTTTCATGGTGAGGAATTGTCAGGTGTAGCTATTGTTCATGCTCTGATACCAACTGTGACATCCCCGGATTTTGACTTCTCCAAACCCTATTGGGAATGAGATGTCAGAATCCGAAAACATCATCCAATCATATCAGAAAGCGATGCGGAAGCATAATACGCATACATGAACATACAAACATAACATTCTCAACATTCCATGTAAATTTATACAACATGAATTATTACACATGATTTACAATTACATATTGAATGAAAGTTCTACAATCTAAGAACATGTATGCTAACTAGGATCTTAGACAATAGGTACAACCTGTGCAACTTGCTCACATCCTATTCCTTTATCCCATTCTAGCTCTGAACCTAGAAAATACGAGAAACAAAAACATCAACAAAAGTTGGTACGTGGAATTAAAGAGCTATACTATGCTGGCATATAAAATACTTGAAATTGAAGAAAGAGAAAGAAAGCATTATTTAAAGGCAGAAATCAGGTAATCCCACGTTATTAATCATATTTCAATGGACATGTATTACTATGGTGGACTTAGCACAAACATAAATATTGGGCCCTATCCCTGCGTACCTAGTACCATTAGGGATCTCCCTGCGTACCTTGTACCATTAGGGAGGTGCTAGTCAACATTAATTCTTTCCCTCTCTAATAGGGAGATTAATGAACTATCAGTAACTACATTCCATTTTCTTTCCTTAGTGTTCTTATTGTTCAAGGCGGAAATGACAATACATATAGATCTACATTCAACAATGTATATCAATTTCATGCAAACAATTACATATACTCAACATCCAGCAAAACTAGTCATATAATTATATCCACGTACCTGAGTTCAGATATTCCTCACATATCCGCGATCATCTAGAAGTCTGGTCATCACCTGATTAAGACAAGACCACATACTATCATCAGATTCTGATCATCTTAACCCTAGTCGTGTTCATTAGGGTTTATATTATCTCATTAGGATATTCCAATGTTTACTTTCATTATTGTCTTATATTTATCTTACTGACGTCATTTTTCAGATTATGATCCATTATCTGAATATTAGGTTCCATATTCTATTTTTGTGCACATATTAACCCTAGGTTACATCATTAACCTAGATTAGGGTTTTAAACCATGTATTAATATTCATCTTCATAAAACATGGATTTTGTTCATCTTTATGATCTCATAATTAAAATTGAGGTTCAATATACTGATATAAGCTTACTCTGTGAATTTCATCATTTATAGAGCATGTATGCATTAATTGCATTATCTATAGTATTATTAGCCCTAATTAGCCATATTACTCAAATTATAGGATTTCGTGCATCAACATGACCATATCTAACATCATATGCACTATAAACATGATTATGAACTTACTTACTTTCTTCCATAATTTTAAGCATTCGTTTGATATTTATTATCCCTCAATTAAGCATTTCACAACTAATATGATATAACTGAGATTAGTGCATAAAAAGACAGATATTATGCCTCCACTGCATTCTACACATTTTTCTGAGAATTTCGATATATCGTACTTATTTTTCTGAGTATCGAGCTAATTTCTACGAATTATTGAAGATATGTTCATTTACTAAATTTATTTACCTTTTGGCCAATGAGAGCCTGCCACGTGGCCACCGTGGGGGAACGGGTCACGGACTGGGCCGTCCGGTTTACTGGATCTGGTTCTAAGAAACCTTGGTCTGCTCAAATTGGGCCGGCCGGTCCCTTTCTTTCTTCCTCGCATGATGCCTGCTCCGTCGTTTCTCAACGCACAACCAGGGTTCATGCGCCGCCATTGGAGCTAGGGCTCTGCGGAGCTCCTCTGCGGCCGCCACCTTGAGTCATTGAGGGTGATGCCGCCTGGGTCACGAGCTTCAGCAGTGAGATCCGACCCCATCGACTCCACCTAACGTCGACACATGTGTCTGCGTGACTCGGTCTCTGGTGCGCCGCCGCCCAGACCAATGCCGACGAGAACTGGCGCTGCACCTCAGTGCCACCTTCTTCCTCAACGTGGATCCTCCATGGAGCTGCCTCCGCAGACCAGGGACCATCTCCAGAGAGCAAGTCGTAGGCTCGCAGGGATCCTCTTCCGCTACCAAGGCCACGATCGGCATCGGCGACTCAGGACAAGCCTCCACGGCTGCCGTTTTTCCTCTGCGTCGTGCGTCGACTTGGTGAGAGATCGGCGCCGCTCTGCTCTCGTTTTCACCCTCATACAACCTCTTCTCGTGATCTATCCTTGACTGCTACGCCGATCTTCAGAAACTCATCCACGCCACCTGCGTCGTCATCCTCACTGCTGGAGGTTCCTCCTCCGTGTCCAAGTTCAGGTGCCTCCATGTAGGGGTGGACGGGGAGGGGTCAGTGGAGATCGCAGCCTCCTCTCAGCCTGGTCATGGTGGCGTCTTCTCCGTCAGTTCTCCATTTCTCTACTGCCTCACTGGTCTCCCTTCACCCCGCCTCTGCCTGCCACTGCGGTTGGAAAGGGCAGCTCCACGAGGGTTCAGAATCCCTAGTTGCAGGACTAAGGATTGGTGTGGGAGGTTGTTAGAAAAGTCCTGACCATGCGGCACGTTGGGATCGCACTTATGTGGCTGATCACCCACTGAAACATGGAGAGAAGGGCGGCCAACTACGACCAGTTCCCCTCCCGCATGATGCGGAGGTAGGTGTTAAGGTTTGCACCGCTAGATCACAGCAAATGGCTGAGATTGAGCCACTCCTCCCATCCATGGACCTCATCCATCTAAAGTCTCGCCCCCCACACTTTGAGTGGTCCAGCTGCATGACATCCTTTGTCACAAACCTATATATATTGAATAACTAAAACACCAAAGTTCATCTACATGTACATCATCAAAGTCCTCAACTTCAAATAGCTACATTTCTTTGTAGCAGTCTCCTAATATTTCGAAATTCTATACATAGGCCCATTATATCTTGGGGTAGCTGCTATCAAAGATTGAGACACTAAAATATATGGTTTGGGAATGCAATAGAATTCTTCAAACTACCTTATAAATATGTGTATTAACTTTGAATTCAATTCACATCATCATAAAATCTTGATCCTACAAGTCCAAAAACACTTGTTATGATATTGATACCTCAAAGTTCACTAATATATCACTTGAGTCCATTGGCACTATTAAACGGGCCCCTTGAACTCATATGTACCCAAATCAATTAATCAACATATTCATCATACTTGAACTCAATTAATGTTCTAATCATCAATTCCATATATAGTTACACCTCTTGGGAGGAAATATACAATAATTGAATAACCAATTCCTTCATTTGGTATCATCATCTGCATGACACTCACGGTCTTAAAATACTATATTGGGTATCATAATCCTAAAATTGGGGTCATCACATCAAATCTCTTCATGGCTTGAAACAAGCACCTAAAATGGCATGAGAAATTTGATAAAGTCATGGTATCGTATGGGTTCCATATAAATGAAATAAAAAATGTATTTATTCAAAAATAGATAAACATGGTTGTGTTATTATATTTCCTTATGTGAATGACATGCTTATATTTGGCACTAATATTGATATAATATTCAATACAAAAAGTTTCTTCGTTTCTAATTTTGACATGAAAGATATGGAAGAAGCAGATGTAATTTTAGGAATCAAACTTCTTAAAAGTGATGATTGCATCATTATCTCTCAACAACATTATGTTGATAAAATCCAAAAAAGATTTTAAATTTTTTATTGTAAGCCATTTAGAATACCTTTTGATTCTAGTTGCAATCTTAATAAAAATAAAGGTGTTAGTGTTCAACAAGTCAAATATGTGCAGGTAATTGGAAGCCTAATGTATTTAATAAATTGTACTCATCCAGATCTAGCATATGTAGTGGGAGACTAAGTAGATATACTCAAAATCCTAACAATGATCATTGGGATGCTCTACATAGGGTTTTCAGATACCTAAAAGACACAATTAATCATGGATTGGTTTTTTATGGATCTCCAACTGTGCTAGACGTATTTTGTGATTATAATTGGATTTCTGATTCTGATAAATTAAAATATACAAGTGGCTACATCTTCAACATGGGTGGAGGTGTCATGTCTTGGAAATCCACCAAGCAAACTTGTATTTCTTGTTCCACTATGGATTCTGAATTTGTTGCTTTACAAAAGGCTGGAACTGAAGCCAAATGGCTAAGACATGTTCAAATGGATCTTTCCATTTGGGAGAAACCTTCTCCACTAGTGTTTATACACTGTAATAATCAAGTTGCCATAGCAAGAGCTAAAAACAAAGTTTATAATGGGAAGAGTAGACATATTCGTCTACGTCATAATATTGTGAGGCAGCTTGTACATGATAACATAATATCAATAGAATATGCAAAGTCAGAATTAAACTTGGTTGATCCTCTGAGAAATCCATTAAGTCAAAGACTAGTGTGCAATACATCAAGGAGAATGGGATTATGCCCATACCAAAAATCAAAGTGATGGATACCCAACCTTCATGAACAGTGATCTCGGGAAGAAGGTTCAAGAAGAAAAACTAAGTCATTGGATGACTCAATGTGTTGGAATAAATATATCTCATTCTTATGATGTAAACAACAATTTGTAATGATTAAGTTGAATATATTTCTTAATGAATTTCATAGCCATTAATGGTAGTGTATATACTACAATATATACTTGATGAAAGTCCAACTATATGAGTGTGAAGTGGAGCCAATTCTGTTGAGATTTGGGCATATCTGTAGAGCATTCATGAATTTTCCTAGTCGACGCATGCCCTAAAGGTGCCAATCTGTAAGAAAGGTAATTGAATTTATTAATGAGATGTGAGTAATGAAACTCTAATCAGATAAAAGGGGAATTGGTTCAAGAACATAGTTCTACCTATCCTCTATAGATTACGCACATCTACTCTATACTTCAGTTCAAAGAACTCAGTTCTACTAAAGTTTATGCATGTCATTTATTTAAGTTCTTCCAGTGATTTGCTCGAATTTAATTTTGTTTTGTTTTGAAATAGTGAGGGATTTTTATTTTTCAGCCTTATTTCAAATCAAAGGAAAAACTTTTAATCTCATACTCCTTGTTTTAGAGACTTTCCTCCTCCCTATAAAAGGATTCTTATCCATAGAATAATTGAGGAGAAAAAGGAGACAAGTGCTACATACGTGCATGGTGGGGCTTCCCAAGGGGGTTTAGGTTGGCCCGGTCTAGAATTCCTTTAACTAGGTGCATCTGCACATGTTGCATCCTGCACGCAGGGGGGTGTCGGTCTGGCCTCCCAGAGCCCCTTGCCTGGGCATGGCCCCGACTTGGTTTTGCCCTTCATTCACTGAACCAATTTTTAACATGTGTCATATCTTTACGATATTGCATCCGTTCGATTGGGAATTCTAAACCACACCCGGCTTACAACCGCAACACAACCTGTCATGCATTCTTTATTTTGTTATTTAATGTTGTCTCTTTCATCATTCTACATAGATGAAAAAGAGAAACACACTCTCTCTCTTCTTTCTTTTCTCTATTTCTTCCCCACCGGTAGTCTGTTCACTGGAAGAACGGTCGACTCCTTTCACTCGTCATCATGACTATGTGTGCACAGTTCATACCAGCAATCGTTGTTGCAACCTGGGAGAGTAGCCAATGTTAGAGACTACTGTACTGATGTTCACCATCAAGTACCATGGAAATACTCTTAAAGACACTGCATCATGCACACCTCAACGTCAGCTGGTATAATATTTGAAGTTTACTGCTTAATCGGGGTTTGTACCCTTTCTAGAATAACACTATTTACCTAGGGTACTTTTACTCACACCATACCAATCAATATTACAAATTAGGGTCACATAATATTGCACTTTTTATACATGAATTTAGCTTGGAAACCCCTAGGAGGGGAAACCACATTTATAAACCATTAATATGATCCTATATAGGAATGAAAATGAGTGGGTAAACAATATGGGAAGATCACCGTGCCCCCCTAGTTATATGAAAGATTGGTATCATACTAATTTAAACACCTCACATTACATCTTTTTATGCACTTACATGCATGTTTTTAGTTTCAGTCATACTACTTGTACGAACAACATATTTATATTTTGAAAGAAAATGTGAAACCTCATTTATTAATAGTAATGTGTATGTTATGTTCTTGTAACCAATCCGTACACTATTTAACAATTGGTAGGATGAATTTGTTAATTTTTTTATTAATTCATAATCTTCTAAAATAGTTATCCTGGTAATTTTCTTAGAGTGAACATTATTGGTGAGGAGATCACCTTGAGAAGAGGGAAGGGAAGTAGTGAAAGTTATATTTTTCTTTACTTATAGATTTTTCTCAATGTGATCAAATTTATAGAGACTCATTGGATATATAGCCTTACTGTATTATGTTAGTATTGTGCGAAAGTCTTAAATTTATAAATTCAAATACTACCTTGTAAGTATACATGTGCATGTAGTACTATCAAGGTCATCAAAGGAGCTAGGTGTGTTAAACCCAAGAGTATTGACTTTTAACAATCTAGATCAGTTTCAAGGGATGCTTTGGTACACAAGTAAATAAATTTGAGAAGTAAATTAAAACAAAGACCACATGGCACAAGATTTCAATTGGTCAAAGGTCTTGGGAATAGGATTTTACAAACACATCACAAAAACATGAACTATGAAAATATACTATGGTAGAAACAACAAAAAAGAGGTTTGCATCCTACACACCCCTCGGTAGTGTCACAATCCTAATTTCATATAGCACTCCCATGCTTATACCAAATTTTGGATTGCAAACCTTTCTCCTAAATAGATGTCATCCACTCTCAAGGTCAAGGTAGTGTTCCTAAGGCACATCTCTTTACTCCTATGCATATTTTCTCAGATCTAACATGGAGCATAAATCATACACAAAGTGGCCAGCAAAGCATGTAAGAAGAAAGTTGCACCGATGAACCTTAGAACAGTGAAAATACCTAGCATTAAGTATGAAATCTGAGCTCAGTGGAGTTATGATATGGGAGTTACTCTCCCATGACAAAAAATAAGGGCCCTACTCGTCCATGGCTAGAGAAAGTAGAAACAAGTTGTATAATGTAGAGCAGAGCATGGTAGAAGAAGGAAAAAAACAAATATCCAAAGTACAAGGCACAAAGTAGAACTCTGACTAGGATTGGTAATTCCATTATCTTTGAAGCTCTTTCTCTAACAACCTTCTCTCCTGAGAAGATGGAATGGAGAGTGGAAATATCTATTATAATGGGAGAAGAAGAATTGGGGAGAAGGTGGTTGTCTCTTGAGTAATGCTCTCCTCTCCAAAATTGCCCTTGTTTTTCCTTGGATTTTCTATGGACGTCTCTTGATCCAAATGACTCATGATATCCCAAATGAGTTGAGTTTGTATATAAAACCAAGGGACAATTTTACTTTAATTTTGAATTAAACATGCATGTAACATGACATGTTGGTTGGCCAACACGATGTGTTGGTTGGCCAAAATGGTGTGTTAGTTGTGGTAACTAAAAGTTAAAACTACTATAATCAAAGATGATACAACATGGTGGACAATCCACACATCGTGTTACTGTAAGTCAGAAAAACTCAGACAGTTGTTGAGAAAGTGAATACAACATTTATAGATAGTGACACACTATGTTGCTATATTATAGTGATCCCTGCCATCTTCTGGATTAACAAGACACATTGTGTTGGTTGGCCAACATGCCATGTTGTTGTAAGTCAAGGAACTTGGTGAATTTTTGGAATGAAGGGACATGTCATGTGGTCGGTCAACATTCCATGTTTCACACGTCATTGAGAATGTGCCTTTGCCTACTATTGACATGTCATATTTGATAAACCACACAAAGTGTTTCTTTCAGAATCTTCAGGAATATCTTCAAAGTTGGGAAATTTGAATATTGTTGGATTGTGATCAAATCATCCCCATTTTATCATAAAAATATTGTGTTTGTGATTAAAACCATGAAGCAAGTAAAAATAACAAAAAAGTGGGAAATCTAGCATGATTAGAGGCAACCTGAAGTAGAAATCATATTGAAAATGCATGCAAGACTAGGAAAAAAGAATATGGAAATCATGCACATCAAAATCCCCTTAATAACAAACCATTGATTGTCCCTAAGAAAAAACATGAAAAAAATTGAAGAAATTGTGAAGCACATATATCAATGAAATGAAATGAAAGAAGTGTATCAAGCCAATGCAACCATAATCAGTGGGATTATGCTATTAGACATGATTTCAACTTACAAACCCAAGATTGAAATCTAGTTTTAGCGAAAGTGGCAAAAATCTATGGGAAGAGTAAAAAAAATAACATCAAGTATAACTTAGATGACCAAGCCAAATGATCAGTGATATGCAACCTAAGTCTCTCAATTGTAAAAGATATACAAGATGAATTAAACATAAACAATCTACAACTGTTCTCTTTGCTTTTAGATAAAGAATAAGACAATGATGCTAGGGTTACTTCACTCTATAGCTAAGATAGACTTATCCAAGTGGAATTCCGATTGGTGTTAATTTATGCTCTTAAGTACATAACAGCTAACCATCTTAGCCAGATCAGACTTATACTAGGCTACCATGATATGTGGGCGATTTAGCCATATTTTGTGGAGAAAATACGTAAATTTGTTGGAGTATCCATAATAATCAAAAGTGAGTAGGGTTCCTGTGACAACCTCGATTTTCTCTATCTTCTATTGTACTACTCCTCTCTCACCAAGTGTCTCTTACTCAATTTGATATTAAATACATAATTGGATAGTTGTTCCAATTTGGCGAATACCATGATCAATTTTGCAATGTGTGACTTTAATTTGTACTTTTAACTAAGTACCTCGCTATACCATGTCACCTTCTTGAATCTAATTTTAAATATCAATACCTTGATATTTTGTCTTTCTAATATGCACCACGTTGTAGTGGATTCAATTACGAATACATCAGAACAAAATCAACCCAATCAGACCTTTGTAGCATGAGTTATGAAAGCTTGAAGGTGCTTTGATTTACTTTGATTTTAAGTGCTTTTGTATCCTCGCTTGCTTGTTGGGATGGTCTATCCATGGGCCCAGTCAATGCAATGCCCTTACGCTCCCCCACCCCCCTTTCTCCTTCAGGAAAGCATTGAAGGTAAGCAGCCTCCGTCCTCCTTCCTTTCCAAAACAGACAACGTAAGGATGCTCAGGATTGCTAGGATCTAAACCCTAGCATTCACGATGTCTTATATAACCCGCCATCCCATCTAACCCTACTCTCCCCTTACTTAGCTCTCCTTGATTTTCTTCCCCTTCACGTCATTGCACTTTTGTTCTCCCCGTCCTGTACAGACTATGGTGCCATGTCAAGATGTCGCTCGAGATGTCCCTTCTAGCTACCATCGGAGGTGCAAAGGTCAACGGAGAGGAGCACGAAAATCATAGACGTTGTGCCTCAAACCCCAACCACTGGGGATAGCCGCACCGCTGGTTGTCCTAGCCTCTCCAGTCGCCGGAGGGCAAGGGGCGACTTCCCCTGTTGATGCTCTCTTCTCACAGAGGAGAAATAGGGATCGCGATAAGTTGAATCGCGAGAGGCCAATCATGAGTTAAGGGCGACTTCCCCTGTTGACCCACGGACGCTGCCTACCGAGCTTGGGCTTATGGCCCTATCAAGGAGCGTCGCATGGTTTAGGAGCACCCCAGTGGCCCAACACACAAACGCCATCGAACGATCACTGGATTAATCTCAAACATCTGAGATCATGCGCCAAATGATATGGTAACCCCCCTCTTCTCCAAAGTTTTCAATGTTTACTTTGTAAAATGCATAACTCCTAGGTCCCACACCCAAAGTATATAATATTATATACAAAATCGATCCTCTTAAAAAGATATACAACTTGGGCATAATTTTTGGACCTGAATATGATCACGGTTCTCCTGTTTCTTGAAAAATGCAATCTTTTGATCTTCTAAACATATTTCATCTGATGTTATGATAAATTTTGGAACTTTGATGCATATATACCCACCTAAGCATCAAATCAATACCTCTAATGTCTTTGTAAACCTAACAAAGGCCCTATTTCCCCTATTGCTCATGAATGACTCCTTTTTGTACATATGTGACCATATTGGACTATAATGATGTACATTGCTCTTTTGATGCTAATCTTGCTACTTAATGATGGAACAATGCCTAATCAACTTCAAATCATTAATATATGTCTCTCTTTGACTCTAATATCAATCCATAATATGCCCCTTGATATGGTTGATTCTTTTGACCCATAATTGCATGTATGATTGAGTATTGCTACCCAATGTTGAATTATGGCACCTAATCACTAGTAGACATCCCCTTACTTTGAATGTGTCTATTATTGCTAATCTAAACCATCCCTTATGCTGGACTCTTATTCATTGATTACCTTTGACCTTGATTACTCTATTGTGAGTCTTTGACCCTTTAATATACTTAAGGAACCTGAACCTTGAAATGGTCATAGATAATGCATGGAACCTTAGAAGAATATGAAACTTGAACCACACTCTTATGATGGACCCTAGATCAATATGAGATCATCTAATGTACTAATAACAAACCTTGAAACCAACTTGGCCAAAACCCTAAAATTCACCTAATTAGGGTTAATCATGAGAATCTAATGCATATATGTAATCTTGTTCTTAATCAGGTTTGGCTTATGATCTAGATGGTAATGGACGTGTTAAGTTAAGAATCTCTGAATTAGGTATGGGCCTTATCTAGTTATATGACTATCATTTTCTTGCTTGAAAAGACATATATTGTATGCTTGTTTGTTTACTTGCTCAAATATTGCCATGTAGTATTGCCATGTCTTACTCGATGTTTGCCTCATCAGTTTTATAACTTGAACACACATATATATAGAACTCCATTATAATATTGTTGATAAAGGGTTAACTCTTGGTTACGTCCTTGAGGTCCCTCTCGTATAAAAGGGTTAGCTAAGCTTGACCGCCCTTACAGACCCTTCCGACGGGAAGATGGTCAAAGGCCTTAAACATGCTCGATATTGTTGGTATAATGGAGTGAAATGACATAAAACATGGTTTCACATTTTTTAAACAATTAACATGTTTATTCTTGTTCATTTAGTCTTGAAATCTTTTCAAAATTATGCAAAGCTTATACATATATATATATATATATATATATATCTTTCTGCCCCATACTCAACACCTCGTGTGTTGACCCATTTCTCGTATTTTGTTTTTAGGTTCAGAGATGGCTAGAAGGTTGATGGGCTTGGTGAGCTATGCTAGGTGTAATTGTTGTAAGATCCATATATAGTATACATGAGCAGACTTGTACAAAGTGACTCTTGAATATGTAATTCAAATCATGTAATATAATAATGTTGCTTAATATATCTTGTTGATTGTTGAGATTATGTTGGTGCTTGTATCTTGTTATCTGTTCATGTGTGCTAAGCTTTACGCTTCCACATTTCGCCTTTGGTATACGTTTGGTTCATGGGACTGGGATTCCAATTCCGTGATAGATGGTATCAGAGCATGAACAATAACTACACCAAACATTGCTCACATGAAACACAAACTAAATTCACTTTACATCTCAACCCTAGAAACTTAATAAGATGTCCTTTGTGGATTAGGTAGACTTAGCTTCTAGGTTAGAACCTAGATGTTCTAGAACTAGGTGTATACTTGTGTAAATTACCTCCCTTGACATGATTCACGACATGTGCTTAGGATGTCTACACAAGTGTGCACCATGTTCTTACTAGTTCTCTAGGTGTCATGATACTAGACCGCCTAATGAGTGTGGTAACTTGTTTTGGTTTTGGTTTTATTCAGATGGAGTATGGTGGCTTTCATCACCTATTTAAACGTTGGAGAAAACATATTTCAAGTATTATTATATGTACATATGAAAAATGTTACCACACGTAGAAAGGTAGCGAGTTTCCATGCAACCTAGGAGAAAGAGATGTAACATCAAGTCTAGATGAGAGAGTTTAGATGATAGTGATAGTCTCTAGAGTTGTCTAGAGCCATGATATAGGTTAGTCTAGTGAGTAACCTAGATAACCTAAGATGATGATGATGATATTGTTGATGATGTTGATGTTGATAAGACCCAAATTTGTCCTTGAGAGGGCCAAGTAGTTGATGTTATGAAATGAGTTTGACCAAGCACCCTAGCTAGACCTAGCACCTTGTTGATACATATGACTTGGTTGATGTGCTAAACATAGCTAGTGGGTTGACATGCTTGCTTGTACCTAGTCCTGTACATGTGGGGATATGATGTGTGATATATAGTTTGAGACCAACATGGGCCTCAATCTCTTTACAAAGGAAGACATCTAGCATGGGACATATGAATAGAGTGACCTATTGATATGATTTGACCCGTATCGGGAGAAGGTTAGAGTACCTAAACTCCAAAATATTTGAAATATTGAAAAATATGAATGATGGAATACTTTATGATGAGTCCCTAGCTAGAATACTTCTAAGTATATGAGTTGAGTGACCTGACGTGTGGTTTCCTTGAAAATGTTGAACCCTAGATTTCCTATGAAAATATCTAACCCTAGAGAAAGAGGCAATTGAAAATTTGATGCTTGATATATATATATATAGGTGAGGGAGATGTCCCAAGACCTAAGATGATGTATATGATGTGTGATATCCATGATGAGCCTCATACTCGGGTTAGTAGTAGAATATAAAGGAATCTAGTGGTTAACCTTAAGATGGGTAGAAATTTTTGTTATGGGTAGGAGATTGTGGTTAACATGTCTTGTTGGACACATATATGTCTTAGCTTGAGTGGCTTGAGCTTGTGGAGCTCTTTCTAGATACAAGCGAGAAAATGACTAAACCTTGATATTGATGATAATGTTGTCCCTCGAATGATTCTTGATACATGAAAGAATCTCACTTAAGTTAAAATCTTGATATATGTGCAATAGCCACTCTCATAAGATAGAACTAGTATGAAATCATACTATACATAAAAGATGTAGCCTTGAAATCATGAAATTAATATGATGATGTCATGAAATCTTAGATTGAATAATCAAGAGTAACATGCCCAATCTCATACCCAATTGAAAAAAAAACATAATTGATTAGACTTTGTAGAAATACACACTCGATGATAGTCTCGTTTGAAGCCATGACCATGAACATGTTCGCTTGAGAATTGATAAACATGGATTCGGATAATACACCTTGGTCTCATGTGAATATGTGAAAGAAAAAAAAACCTAATGTATGAATACAAAGGGTCGGGTAAACCCTAATGCCATGATGATTCCACATTATGAGGGAATAATAAGTAATATGCACATTATCGAGATAGGTACACCCTAAACGATGATAGCCTACATCTGCATCCCATGGTGGGGAATGCCTTGACAACCATGGTTCAATAGCTAGACCTGATGGATCCTGACTTGACTCTTAACTTAAATCATGGATGAATTTCGAGGACGAAATTCCTTGTAAGGAGGGAAGGATGTGACAACCTCGATTTTCTCTATCTTCTATTGTACTACTCCTCTCTCATCAAGTGTCTCTTACTCAATTTGATATTAAATACATAAAATGGAAAGTTGTTCCAATTTGGCGACTACCATGATCAATTTTGCAATGTGCAACTTTAATTTGTACTTTTAACTAAGTACCTCGCTATACCATGTCACCTTCTTGTATCTAATTTTAAGTATCAACACCTTGATATTTTGTCTTTCTAATATGCACCACGATGTTGTGGATTCAATTACAAATACATCAGAACAAAAATCAATCCAATCAGACCTTTGTAGCATGAGTTATGAAAGCTTCAAGGTGCTTTGATTTAATTTGATTTTAAGTGCTTTTGTATCCTCGCTTGCTTATTGGAATGGTCTATCCATGGGCCCAGTCAATGCAATGCCCTTACGCACCCCACCCCCCTTTCTCCTTCAGGAAAGCATTGAAGGTAAGCAGTTTTCGTCCTCCTTCCTTTCCAAAACGGACAATGTAAGGATGCTCAGGATTGCTGGGATCTAAACCCTAGCATTCACGAAGTCTTATATAACCCGCCCTCCCATCTAACCCTAATCTCCCCTTCCTTACCACTCCTTGATTTGCTTCCCCTTCACGTCATTGCACTTTTCTTCTCCCCGTCCTGTACAGACTATGGTGCCATGCCAAGATGTCGCTCGAGCTGTCCCTTCTTGCTACCATCGGAGGTGCAAAGGTCGACAGAGAGGAGCACAAAAATCATAGACGTTGTGCCTCAAACCCCAACCGCTGGGGATAGCCGCACCGCTGGTTGTCCTAGCCTCTCCAGCCGCCGGAGGACAAGGGGCGACTTCCCCTGTTGATGCTCTGTTCTCAAGGAGGAGAAACAGGGATCACGATAAGTGGAATCGCGAGAGGCCAATCACGAGTTAAGGGCGACTTCCCATGTTGACCCACAGACGCTGCCTACCGGGCTTGGGCTTATGGCCCTATGAAGGAGCGCTGCATGGTTTAGGATCACCCCAGTGGCCTAGCACACAAACACCATTGAATGATCACTGGATTAATCTCAAACATCTGAGATCATGCGCCAAATGATATGGTAACCCCCCCTCTTCTCCAAAGTTTTCAATGTTTACTTTGTAAAATGCATAACTCCTAGCTCCCACACCCAAAGTATATAATATTATATACCAAATCGATCCTCTAAAAAAGATCTACAACTTGGGCATAATTTCTGAACCTGAATATGATCATGGTTCTCCTATTTTTCGAAAAATGCAATCTTTTGATCTTCTTAACATATTTCATCTGATGTTATGATGAATTTTGGAACTTTGATGCATATATACCCACCTAAGCATAAAATCAATACCTCTAATATCTTTGTAAACCTAACAAAGGCCCTATTTCCCCTATTGCTCACGAATGACTCCTTTTTGTACATATGTGACCATATTGGACTATAATGATGTGCATTGATCTTTTGATGCTAATCTTGCTACTTAGTGATGGAACAATGCGTAATAACAAACCTTGAAACCAACTTGGCCAAAACCCTAAAATGCACCTAATTAGGGTTAATGATGAGAATCTAATGCATATATGTAATCTTGTTCTTAATCAGGTTTGTCTTATGATCTAGATGGTAATGGACGTGTTAAGTTAAGAATCTCTGAATCAGGTATGGGCCTTATCTAGTTATATGACTATCATTTTCTTGCTTGAAAAGACATATATTGTATGCTTGTTTGTTTACTTACTCAAATATTGCCATGTAGTATTGCTATGTCTTACTCTATGTTTGCCTCATCAGTTTTATAACTTGAACACACATATATATAGAAATCCATTATAATATTGTTGATAAAGGGTTAACTCTTGGTTATGTCCTTGAGGTCCCTCTCGTATAAAAGGGTTAGATAAGCTTGAGCACCCTTACAGACCCTTTTGATGGGAAGATGGTCAAAGGACTTAAACATGCTTGATATTGTTGGTATAATGGAGTGAAATGACATAAAATATGGTTTCACATTTGTTAAACAATTAACATGTTTATTCTTGTTCATTTAGTCTTGAAATCTTTTCAAAATTATGCAAAGCTTATACATATATATATATATATATATATATCTTTCTACCCCATACTCAACACCTCGTGTGTTGACCCATTTCTTGTATTTTGTTTTTAGGTTCAGTGATGGCTAGAAGGTTGATGGACTTGGTGAGCTATGCTAGGTGTACTTGTTGTAAGATCCAAATATAGTATACATGAGCAGACTTGTACAAAGTGACTCTTGAATATGTAATTCAAATCATGTAATATAATAATGTTTCTTAATATGTCCTGTTGATTGTGGAGATTATGTTGGTGCTTGTATCTTGTTATTTGTTCATGTGTGCTAAGCTTTATGCTTCCGCATTTCACCTTTGGTATACGCTTGGTTCATGGGACTGGGATTCCGGTTCCGTGACAGTTCCACTTGATAAAGACGTGGCCTTAAATTAGAGCTTTTATTTCCCAAGCACAAAAGAGTTAATTGGATTGCATAATCAACTAAATTATACATTGATTTAAAAGAAATTATCAAGAGGGTGGTTGAAAATGCACTAATAATTTGAAAGGGACATCTATAATGCTAAACAATTTTGTAAATGGTTAATCCAAAAGATTCAAATGTTACATGTATTAAGTAGTAAAGAGTGAAAATGATGAAAATGTAGGCTAACAAACTTTTTTCAACTAACATCTCTAAAATAGGGTAAAAATGGTTTACCACAAAGGAAAATCATTTAATAAAGATAAAAAGTGTAAGAAATCTATAGGTTTACCACTATCTAAACAAAAACTAAGAAAAAGAAGTGTAAACAAAATTCATATGTCAATCTTAGATATGTAAAAATGAACTTGCCACGAACATTCAGAAGACCAAGTTCCTCCAGGAGTCAATGTACCTCCTCATAAAAACTCAATGTGTGCATAGTTTCAATGCAAGAAAAGTGAGTAGGAAGATCTCAACGTGTTATTAGTGTTTGGTAGATGTGTCTTCCTTAATTGTGACACTGAGCTGAGTTGATTAGATGTGGGTGGTGGTGGATGAAGATCTCTCCCCTCTGTGGTCTTTGATGCTTGATTGATTGGAGACATTGATTGAATGAAGAAGGTGCTCAGTCAGAAAACACAATGTGTGTTTGAACAAGCACAACATGTCACAGTGTGTTGCAAGTGAAAGAAGGAGAAGCAACACAACATAGTCAAATGGGATCACAACATGTCAATTTGATTGTGGCAGATCTTGAGAGGCACTAAACTTGCTCGAGCACTGGGTCTGCTTGATTTTGAGCTTGAAGGTGAGCTTTTGCGGCAAGCTATCCTTGTTTGGATGACAATGGATGACACTAGTAGAGAGAGCTTGAAAGAGGGTTTGGTCTCTTAGATGGCAGCTAGAGAAGATATTTCAACCATTCTTGGTGAGGTAGAGATAGCTTGGAGGTGGCAACTAGATTGGTGTCGTCATTGGTAATGAAGGATATGGTTGGCGGTGTGGGCTGCGAGAATGACAACTAGAGGTGCTGGAGGATGTGGCTAACAATGAAGCTTCAAATCATGGTGGAGTATTCTCCAACCAGAGTGAAGAGTCGACATGGGTGCAGAAGACATGGTGTAGTTTGCAATGGAAAATTAGAATCATTTTCAAAACCGAGTTGAGAAACTATATTTTAGTGCCACTTACACGGTATTTTTGAAGAAATACACGTTGTGTCTTGATTTTATGGGGAGGCTTTTCACTTTTTTATTTTTCCCTATTTGATTGTGACATGCCATGTCTGTAAAATGACATACCATGTTTTCCTTTCTTGTAAAATTTTATAAAGTTGAGATATTAATGCACATTTCCTGTCTCAAAATGGCATGCCATGCGTTCCCTCCAGGTGAAGGTAAAAGTTGAAAATGTTCCTCAACACGACATGTTGAGATGGTACACGACATGTTTGACTATTAGAGGGACTTTTGAAAAATGTAGCTGGGTTTCACATGGCATGTGCAACATAAAGCACGACATTATATTCTCCATGTGAGTACATGCCTTAATTCTTCAAACCAGGCACGTCGTGTGGATTTTCATTGACGTCGTGTTCAGCTTCATAGAACTTCTAGAATATTGAATATCTCTAGAATATGTTGTGTCACTTGATAAACACACTGTGTTTGAGCAATATTGTTTCAAAATGATGATTTTTCTTTATTTTCTACTACACTTGTTATGATATCCACAATTAAAATATGAAGGCCTAAATGATTACATTCATCCATGACAACCTTATTTGAAAATCAAATTTTCTTTGAGAAAATAGCATAAAGTAAATCTATTCTATTGATATAGTCAACTCCCATTAAGGTCCTCCATTTAGAGTCTGGAGTGAGATCTTCAAAATCTTCATCTAGTATATAAGAGGGGATACAAAACTCTTTTGTCAGCCTTCTTTCCTTGAGTGTATATCTTACATCTTTGTCCATTGATTCTGAACGTGGAATCTTTGTGTTTATGTTCTACAACTCCATATGGTAAAATCTTTAAAACTAGGAAGGGTCCAGACCATTTGATTGTTGTTTTCCTAGAAAAAGCTTCAACCTTGAGTTGAAGAGAAAAACTTGGTCTCCTTCTAATAAATATTTCCTTTTGATCCTCTTCTCATGCCAAGATTTTTTCCTATCCTTGTACATTTTTGCATTCTCATAAGCATCAAGATGTAGTTCTTCCAATTCTTGCAATTACAACAGTCTTTTCACTCTAGATTTCAACATGTCAAAGCTTAGAATATGATTTCCCATAAAACCTTGTGCTCCAACTCTAGGGGAATATGGCAAAACTTACCATAGATAAGCTTGAACAGAGTAATTCTAATTGTGGTTTTGTAAGCTATCTAGTTTTCTCATAATGCATCCTCCAATTTTTATGTCAAGTGTTTCCTTGAGCTAGACATTGTCTTCTCTAGGATTCGTTTCAGTTGTTTGTTTTAGAATTTGACTTGTTCAGCTATCTGTGGATGTTATGGAATTGATATTTTATGTTTGAATAAATATTTTCTCTAGAGATTGTTTAAGTTATTCTCATTAAAATGAGTGCCTTCATCCAAAATTACAACTCTTCCTACACCAAATGAGGAAAAATAGTTTAATGAAATAGTTTGATAACATATTTTGCAACAAAGTCTAGGGTAGGAATGGCCTCAACCCACTTGGACATGTAATCACAAGCAACATGGATTAAACTATAACCATAGAATGACATAAGTGGACCCATATAATAGACTCTCGATACATAAAAAACTTTGATTTCAAGAATTGGATGGAGGGAGATTTCATCCCCCTTGGAGATTCCACCCGTTCTTAGGCACCTATCACACGATTTCACATAGGAATGGACATCACAAAATAAGGTAGGATAATAAAAGTATGCATGAAGAAGTGATGTTTTCTCTCCACCAAAATGTCCTCCATAGTGAGGAGAATGACATTCAACTACAATATATAGGATTTTTTCATTGGGAAGGCATCTTCTAACCAACTCATCAGGTTCGTGCTTGAACAATAATGAATTGTCCCAATGCTAGAAGTTCATGTCATGAAGTAATTTCGTCTTCTTCTAATATGTATGATCTGGTGGAAGTTGTTTGGTTGCAATTCATTTTGTAAAATCTACAAATCAAGGTATGGGAAGAGATCCCATAGAATATAACTTCTCAACGGGCATAAAATCATCAATGGAAAAGAGTCTTTTACAGCAGTGTTAAGATGGGAATGGTGATCGACTACATTGTTTTCCATCTATTTCTTGTCTTTGATCCCAAAGTCAAATTCTTGAAGTAATAATATCCAGTGCATGAGTCTAGGCTTTGCATCCTTTTTGGTAAAATGGTACTTGATTGTTGCTTGATCTGTGTAAATAATGACTTTGGAGCCCATAAGATATTTTCAAAACTTATCAAAAGTGTACACTATTTCAAGAATCTCTTTCTCAGTGGTTGTATAATTGATTTGGGCATCATCTAGATTACACAAAACTAATGCGCAAAACTAACACTAGACATCCATATTACTAGAAAACATGGTAAATTAAAGTTGGCTTTATATAGACATAAAAGCAAAGCAAATCACATAGAAGTCCACAAACCGTGCACATGTATCCCATATATGATAGCAAAAAGGCATATATATCATAGTATGGTGGCCATCTTGCCATGAAACCTATTACAAGAGATAACATGTTCACATATACAAGCCATACATCTACAACCATAGCATACTTCCAAAACCACGTATTGATGTACAACATCTGCAAAATACCCCAAGGGTCTGAGAGTATAGGGATGACACATAAGACTCTACTACATAACACTAGCAACATATCCATCCTTCTGTGTTCACTAATCTCCTTGCTTCTCTTCCTCAATGTACGATCTCTACCGCATCGTGCAGAACCGCCTAAAAGATGTGGAAACCCATGGAGTGACACCAACGTCCCACTGAGAGATATAACTCTCCGCCAATAACTATTATTAACAAAACAAGGATAACATAGTAGATTCAACTAAATTATATAAGTAAAACTAATAACAGATTAGGTAGTTTAAGCAACTACAACTAATCAATCTTTTACCTTTAGAAGTAATATGAAAATGTATAAAATATAATTGTTAAGCAGTATAAGAAACAAGGGAGGGGGTCATCCAATGTGATTCACATTTAACCCTAAGAAAACATAATACACGACTAGATTATGTCTTTATTATTCCTTGAGGATTTGACTCGTATCACCCAAATCTAACTGACCATGGCTAAGTCAAAATTAGTGGCATTCAAGATCTATGGAAAAGTTGAACTCCATGATCTCACCCACAACTCCTAGTCAGCATAAGAGACAATGCAGAGATATTAAGTCAACTACCAACAATGACATATAGTCAAGCTGAAAAAAACTAGCCTGCCTTGGTACAAGTCACAACACTAGACAACATGTCACACATGCTTGTTCTATCTGAGGAAATCATGCAGTTGTACCCACTGCTACCTTTCACATATCACAATATATGAGGCATGACCATATCCATCCTACATAACCCAAAATTGTGGATTCAAGGATATATACTCAACTTGCATCCCCTCATATTCAACAATATGCACTCCAAGTTTCCCACATGAATTACTTGTTTCACCATCTAGTAAGTTCTGACACTGGAACAGATCTACGACACATGGAAACTACATGATTAAGGTTTCACTTGATTAATTATACCAATGGGATGTCTTTTAGTGCATCAATCAAGTTACAACTTAAAAACACTAAATAGATTCAACAAAAATAAGGGTAGATTACAACTCGAGGAGATATAAAACATATGAGGAATAAACTTGTCACATTGCCACATAATATCATTGCCAAACAAGGCCATCCATATCATCATCCTAGGATAACTATCTCTTGCAACATCACTGGAGGATATGACCTCAAACCATGCACTAAGCCTCTACCAAGGTCACATGACCATGTCATATCACCATGATCATATCATTCCTTATCAAGGCTCATAATCATCATCATATGTCATATAAGAAATACCACAACAAGCACAAGCTATAAGTGCACTCAACCTACAACATTAAGGTTACACAAGTAGGAGAGAGAAATTATGTTATAACATGCTAATCATCCAAGAAATCTAAGAAATTACATCATATGACCAAATTCGGGTTTGAGTTTCCATCACAACATTCAACATTAAACCCTAGGTACATCACTCCCCACATTCTTGGAACATATTAGATTAGGTAGTATTATTATGATCAACCAATCATTTCAAACAACAACATGTGTCTACCATACAAGGTGTAACACCTCAAGAGACCATTAGGCATTGTATGCCCTAGCGACAACTAGGGTTAGGTCATAGGTAGTGATCAACACACATGGCACATGTAGCAACCTTTCCTGAATCAAGGTGTAGCTGCCAAGCATGTTGCAAACCTCAACAACAACACCATCAATATCAATCCTCAAACTCCATGTATAGCGACCATAGCCACTTATGCATGGAGACCAAAACATAGTTTAAGATGTAGCGACCAATAGGGTAACACCATGTGTATCGACCACTAGGGTCACACCATGTGTACTGACCACTAGGGTTACCCCATGTAGCAAACACCCAAGAAGAACCATGAGTAGCGACCAAGCAGAGTTAACACCATGTTGAAACTGCAAGAAGGATTAACCATGTAACGACCCTCAACTCCATGTATAGTGACCATACATAGATCAAGGTATTGTGACCAAACATGTTAAACAACATAGCAACCAAAACCACTTGTGCATGGAGACTGCAACAAGGGTTGAGGTGTAGCGACCAAGGTGATCATGGTTAGGATTATGGTGACCAAACCAAAATCTATGTATACCATCAACAGGGTCATAGAGACTTCATAGAACGAAGGAAGTATTGGGTTTTTATGGCCTCAAAGTAGGTCGTATAAACAAAAAATTTACTGGCCATTAACCCATAATAGGAGATCGCATCAATGACTATGTAATGGGAAGGATGGTTTTAGTGAGATATACTTGGTCTTGGGGTTTTCCCAATGACAATACCTCACAGTCATGTGCAGTCTTTGATGCCATGTCTTGGATGATGTTTATGCAGCTCCTGGTCTTTTCCATGGACTCTGGCCTCCACCACGGACATCGGCTGATGTGTCCTGCTGAGCGACAGACATCTCCCGCCTATGTAGATAGTCCTCACAGACCACCTGGAACTCCTGCCATTTCAAAGAATTGGTAGGAAGGAGACAACCCTCGTGTTGGTGTACTAGCACCAACTTGCTCTCCCAAACTCAGACTACTTTTCTATAGTTGTCTTTCCCTCCTATACCTCCCTAGTCGAGTAGCACTTGCTCGGGCTCTCTTAGTTACCAGAACTAGAGAGGACAACAACTTTACAAAGCAACTGATGTTCTGAGTTGTGTGTTTTGAGAATCTCCCAGTACCCCTCTATTTATATTACAGGGCAGGCTCAGGGTTCCCAGTCTGTTCGGGAGTAGAAGGATATGAAAATTCCATAAATAGTTTGTACGGTGATAGGCAAACCAGTCAGTTCACAAGTGAAGCGGTCGGTTGGTAGTGTGAGCCGATTGGTTCATCCAGTGAACCGGTCATTTCATTTTCTAGACTTGCCTATAATTTACTTTCCTCAATCATTTCCAATTAATTCAAAGATTAATCCTTATTCCAATCGAATTGAACAAGTGAAATGTGAGAGTTTTCCTCCAACCAAGAAAATTCTTATTTCTTCAGTATGAGCTGCCTGGTTCACCAAGTGAACCGGTCAGTTGGCTCACACCAGCCGATTGGCTCACATTGGTGAATCGGTCAGTTGGCAGTCCTGACATTGCCAATGTAGTCTCCAATCAACTTGATACTCTAACCAGCTATTTCAACACTTGAACTTGATAGTTTTGAGTCCAATCAGTCAATTGTATGTTTAATTGAGTACCTAAACACCTTTAGTCTCAATCTAAACATCATTCATGGACAATATCCTCTTCCAGGGGTATCTTATGTGTGTGATCCTATAGATTCTAATTTATGTTGGCAGTGAATGTTCATAACAACTTATGACATCACAAGCAATGAGAGGAATCTAGTAACTCATCATTTCTTCCTAAGTTACTCAGAAAGTTGGAGAACAACTTCAACCTACAATCTGTGATTAGTGTTATTGTGATCATATAGTTCCTTTGTCACTGACATCCGAATTGAACCCGAGGCATGGAATGTCATCCTCTTCAACATTCAATCCATGTTCCTTGACCTAGAGAAGACTGTATGAGATGCATGTGAGTTCACATATCATATATTGAATCACATGAGTATGGCCATAAAATTCTCAATCGTTCTTATCAAGGGGTCATGGATATCATACTCCTCTATAGGAGGGGCAAATCCCATTTCTATCACTCGCAGTCTATCCCCATGTGTCAAAGTCACCCAACCATCACCTTTATAACACTCATATTTTAGGAACGCGTTTGATGATGTCAAAGTTCACCCAATGTCATGTGATGAGTGCAGTGATTTCAAGTCTAAGAACCACTATCACTATGAGAGACGATTGTGACTACCATTCCATGGTAACCATGTATCACTCTCACGGTGGGTCTGTTCGATATGCTATTCTCTAACATATATCTACATACTTGACTTGATATCATATAGCATGACTAATGAGACTCTATCATCAGTCAACACAGACTCTAGTCTTATGTATTACTGTTGTCTATTTTGTTTCCATAATAATATTCGACTAGGGACATGACAAGAACATATGTAATCTTATCATACATATGATCTCATTGTTTAGGTCCTTAACCTGAAGACACATGTCATCGAGTCACATTATTCTTTAGACATCTATCATGTATGTGTCATCATCTTATGACTGAGACAAACATAATAGACAAAATTACCTTTGTCATTATCAAATCAAGTATCATATGCGTCATTGCAATCATCGTATGATTGGCTCTCTGTGTTGGTATGTATGCCCTGAGAGCCAATCATGTGATGATTGGTGGGATACATTAAGATTGATTTGATAAACATCAAAGGCGAGCTTCCAATTCTTTCTGGTTCAGTCATATGAGATAGTGATAGAACAGATTGAATGTCTAAAGAATGACAGTACTCAATGATGTATGCTTTCAGGTTGAGGACCTGAACGATGAGATCATACGGATGCTAAGAGTTTGTACATTCTTGTTATGTCCCTAGTCGGATGTCATTGTGGAAGGTAGATAGACAGCAATGACACACAAGACTAGATTGTGGTGTTGGTTGATGACAGAATCTCATTAGTCATGATATAGAGATATCAAACCAAACACATAGGTACTTGTTAGAGAACAAGTGTACCGGACAGACCCACCGTGAGTTTGACACATGGAACCATGATATGGTAGTCACAGTCAGTATTCACAGTGATGGTGGTGAGTGTGATTCTTAGACCTGAAATCACTACACTCAACACATGTCGTTGGGCACACTTTGACATCATCAAACGCAGTCCTGAAACATGGGTTGTTATAAAGGTGATGATTGGGTGGCTTTGACACATGGGGCTTTTGAGGGGTGAGTGATAGATATGGGATTTGTCCCTCCTGAGGGAGTTTGATATCCATGGCCACTTGATGAGTAGGATTGAGAAAGGCGTGCACGCATGTGTGAATCAGTATATGATATTGATGTCATACATATCTCTTCCAGTCTACTCTGAGATCAAGGAAGTGAATGAACGTTGACAGGATGACTGTTCCATGCCTCGAGTTTATTCGGGATATCAGTGACAAAGGAATTATACATTCGCTATAACACCATTCACGGATTGTAGGATGAAAGTTGTTCTCCAACTTTCTACTTTCACTTGGGTAGCACTGATGTGTGACTAGGCACCGCTCTTTGCTTGTGAAGTCATAAGTGTTATGGACTTTCACTGCCAACGTGAAATGGACCTACAGGGTCACACACATAGGATTTAACCTGGAAGAGGAGTTTTGTCCACAAAGCAATGTTTAGATTGATTACTAAAGGAGTTTAGTAGTTCAATTAAACACTCAATCAGTCGATAGCTCAATATCGTATGGTTCAAGGTGTTGGACGCATTGATTGGAGTATCAGATTGATTGAAATCGCAATTGACTGATTTTGTCCAACCAGTGCTCCCAACCGATCGGTTCATGTGATGAACCGGTCGGCTGAGGTTGCTGAACTGGTCGGATGGAGTGTCCAGGCCGATCGGCTCATGCCCAGGTTGAAACGACCGGTTCAATGGTTGAACCGATCGACTCAACTGGTGCAACCGACCAGTTGGGAAAAGTCATGTCGGCAAGAATTTTCCTTTGGTTTCAAATTGCCCAATTTGATTGGGAATAATATTGGTATTCGATACCAATTGGGAAAGAAACAAGGAAAGTCCTTTTGAGCCGGATTAGGACCATGAACCGATCGGTTTAGGGCACCAACCGATCGGTTGGAGTGCCCCAAACGATCGACTCAGGTCCAACCGATCGGCTCAATGGCCAAACCGATCGGTTCAGTTATGAACCGATCATTTCAGGTTGCGAACCGGTTGCTTTTTGTGGAAAATTCTCGAACCCTTCTACTCTTGCTTTTAGTCCCACATTGCCCGGGATGGAGAACCCTGTCCCATGACTCTCCTATATATATAGGGGTATTGGGGGCTTCTCAAAGTACAGCTCAGTGCAACCAGTTGCTCTGCAAGTTGTCGTTCTCTCTGGTTTTGGTAACCGTGAGAGAGCCCGAGCAAGTGCTTCCCGCAAAAGGGAGGTGCAGCAAGGGAAGGACAACTGCAGTTGCAACAGGAGGCATGAGAGCGTGTTGGCGACTAGTACGTCAACAGGAGGGTGCGACTCCTTCCACTTCCTTGTGGGACAAGGAGAGTGGAGTTCCAGGTGGTCCGTGTGGACTACTACAGAGGCGGGAGGACACTACCGCTTAGGAGGACAACTGTCATCCGACAGTCTGGTTCGAGTAGGAGTTGTCAGTCCCGGTGCGACCAGGAGCTGCACAGACACCGTCGAAGTCCGGAGTTGAAGACCGCGCATTGCGCGAGGTATTGTCGCCAAGCAAGCCTCGGGACAAGGTATGATTCCACAAACCATCCTTTCCTATTATATAGACGTTGACGCGTTTCCTCGGTATGGGTTTGGGGAGAAATTTTTCATTTCCGCTGCCTTCTCTGTCTCCCCTAAAACCCAACAGTGGTAACAGAGCCACGTCAACTGCTCTATATTTTAGGAATATTGATATGATCGATTTTGGTTTGTCGCCTTTATTTATTGCATACGATGCGAATAATATCGGCTTTATGCATGTCCAATCCTAAATCCACAAATCCCTAATTACATATATGATATGTATTATTAATGCACTCGATACGCGTCGCCCTTAAACGAGTTTTGTGGTGGATGTGTGTAGCATGATTATGGCCTATAAACCCCTATCTGTGTGTGGTTGTTTGTGGTTGTTTGCATCTCGGTCTGCGCACCGATCTTCCCTCTCTTATTACCAATTGTAACTTGAAATAATTCGAGATTCTTTCCTACCTTTGCTCCCCCCGAATGTAACTCGGGGTTTCCCTTTTTAAAGGCAATGTAATAAATAGGATAGATTTTATTTCCTGTTATGTCAAAGACCGACAGACATCAAGACGACTGCTCAGATGATCGGTTCAAGGCGTGAACCGATCGGTTGATGACCAATTCGAGGAGCGAGACGAGCGGGTGGCGGACATGACGAGATGCACGACGACCAGGAGAACCGATTGGTTGGAGGAGCCAACCGATCGGCTGGTGGCACCTAGACGACCGGCTGGAGAGTACAGATCATTCATGTTATGAGTTGATCAACTCGGATGGCAAGGCACAGATGTTCATCTTGTGAAGGTTGCATGTGATGTTGACCTAGATGACCGTGATTCCTCTTGGCTCGAGGAATCACATTAGGATGGCCATAATCATCGCTTTTTATCGTTTGTGCATGTTTTCTGTGGGATATAGCATGTATATGATACATACTATGTATTGTGGTGATTGGATATGTATATGTATATAAAACCAAATCCCTCATTAAAATATTAAGTTTTAGATGCCTTCCAAATGCGACACACGTGAAAAGCTTGATCAACCAAGTGTGGGCACGCCCTAGCGTGGTGCACCGTCTATCTCGTGGAAGCGTGAAGGATGAATGTGTGGGTCTACCCTAGCAGGGTGCATATTCATCGCGTTTGCTTTGGGTCAGACTTAACAAGGTGATCTAGATGGGATCTAGTACCTTGAGGCATGGAGATGATCATTGCAAAGAGTTGTATATGACATCTTATCAAGAGTTGCATATGATGCAATTGGCAAAAGTTGCCTACCTGAGAGATCTATGTTGTGGGTGACAGCCCTAGCTGGTCCATGACTTAGAGGATTTCAGGATCTTGCCCACTAGAAGGTTGTACGCTGCAATCTTCCGAATTGATGGTGAGGGCTATCAATTTGAAGTAAAATAGTGGGAGCGATAATTAATTAAAGGCCTAATTATATCGTCAAACTTTCAAATCAATCAAATAAGTCAAAAATGAGTTTTGAACTAAAATTGCATATTTTCCTTTTGTAGTTCAAATGGCAACAAACAACAACAACTTTTCTTTGCGATCGGTCCTTGACAAGGACAAGCTAAATGGGACGAACTTCCACGACTGGTATCAGACATTGAGAATTGTTCTCACTTAAGAGCGTAAGCTCTATGTCCTGGATACTCCAATTCCAGAGGAACCCGCTCCTAATGCACCAAAGGCATAAAGGGATGCTTACAAGAAGCATTCTGATGATGCCATTGATGCAAAGTGCTTGATGCTATGTTCAATGAACCATGAGTTGCAGAGGCAACATGAGAACATGGGTGTCATTGAGATGATTCTGCATCTCAGGAACATGTATGAAGATCAGGCACGGCAAGAGAGGTACAATGTTTCTAGGGCGCTGTTTAAGTGCGTCATGACAGAAGGAGATCCAGTTGGTCCTCACACACTCAAGATGATTGGGTATGTGGAGAACCTGCAGAGACTTGGATTGCCACTGAGCCAAGAGTTGGCTACTGACGTGATACTGCAATCGTTGCCAGAATCTTACAGTCAGTTTGTGATGAACTACAACATGAACAACTTTGATAGGCCACTGTCAGAGTTGTTGGGCATGTTGAGGACAGCCGAGTTACAGATGAAGAAGGACAAGCCTAAGTCCGTGATGGTGATCACGAGCAAGAAAGGCAAGTCCAAGCGCAAGGGCAAGGGCAAAGCTAAGAAAGGTTCTGAAGCTAGCCAGGAGTCCAAGCCATCTTCAGCTCTCAAGGCCAAGGGAGGCGTGACCAAGAAAGGAAATTGCCACCATTGTCAAAAGCCAGGACATTGGAAAAGGAATTGTCCTCTCTACCTGGAAGAACAAAAGAAGAAGGAGGCGACTGAAGCCTCTACTTGAAGGTGTCATGTAAATAAACTTGTAACACTTTTGAGATATATGATATCAAGATGTAAAGTGTAAAGCATTCTTACTTGGGGCAAGTGTTGCCTTTATAGATAAGAATACTTTAGTTTATTTTCAGCCAATAAGGCATGTAATACAGTTATGAACTGCTATTTCATACTTGCCAATAGATTGAAACGCTTTATTTTTGCATATTGTATGACAATGATGGCAATTAATAAAGAGATGTTTCAATGTGATCTTTGTGGCAATGCCTTATTTATCTTGTGATATTTGATATGCATAAGATAAGACAATACCTAAAAGTTATAGATAACTCAAACAATTTAATTAGCATTAATCATGAGAAATTTATTTCTAGTTTCCATATGATGGATAAATCTAGACTCTTTTGGTTATAGAACCAGTAAGAGACATGAATATCTTGGACATGATTAATCAATCTTCACTAATGTAGTGGGAGAGTGATTATCCTATTAGGTATAATACATGTGATGTATTTACATACCTATTGGAATAAATGCTAATACTTCAAATGGTGTTTAGAGAAATACCAATATGAATGTCTTGAAGTGTTCAAGATTATCATAAATGAAGTTCAAATTTGGTAAAGTATTAATTCTTGATGAGATCAATGAATGAAATACTTGGACCAAATGTTTGAGATCCTTATGAGTAATTATGATAGTGTATCATAGTAAACTCATGATTAAGGCATGATGATGTCTGAATCAAGAAGGAATCATACTCTAAGGAGTAAGAGAATGATTATCAAATAACTGAATTCTTCTTAATAAATGAATACCCCACACTAATAAAAGAAATTAAGAATCACAAGGGTTGTGAGTTCTTATATCTTTAACAGATACACCTCAATTATCTATGTGATGAGTTGTTCATGTGATGAGTCAACTATCAAGATGAATATGAGGAACCGAATCTTGAGTTATGGTTTAAAACCATTACATCCTAAATGACTTCCATGTGAACCATAAGGTATGACCTTGATGGTAGCACTCATTGGATCATATCCATAAGTGCAAATGAGTCTTAAGTGTTAAGACACATGGATAACATTTTGAGAAGGATGATGCTTGTTGATTGCAACTTAATGACTAAGACATTTGGCATATGGATACTAAAACCGCATTCCTATGAGTAATAAAACCAGGATGTGTACGTGACACAACCTATAAGGTTTATGAATCCACTAATGCAAATGAAGTCTATAAGTTACAATGGACTAATCAATGTGATTGATTGAGTATAAGAAACTCAAAATTGGATCTTTACTTTGATGATATAGTCAAAGGGTTTGACTGGTATGTCAAAGATAAAGAAGGGATCTGTGATTTAGTGGGAGCGTATTCACATTCCACATATTGATGTGAAATGAAATTGTTCTAAAATGGAAATCCAAAAGTGGAAATTATCTTTAAGGAAGATAGAGATGTTTCCTATGTGATAGGAATAGAGATCTATAGAGATAGTTCTCGAAAATCTCTTGACCTGGAAAGAGAAAGCATACATTGGCAATCTGTACTGAAGTGTTCAATATGCACAGATTCAGTGGGAGAAAACTTGTCCATGTTACATGGAGTTAGTATCCTAAGGCCAAGTGTCCAATTCTTATGAAGAATGGGAACACTAAGAATAGATATGGATCTATCATGTATGTAATCATCCCATTATCTTGCATGTATGACATGGCAAGAATAAAATGCATTCATCATCTTGTATGTAGGACATGGCAATATGATGTGCTCATCCTGATAACTCGTATGTGGGACATGACGAGTGGATGGCTGTCTATTTCCAGTAAGGGTTACTGGAATACCATGAGAACTTGACAAGTGCTTGGGAAGTACTAGTTCTATGGAGATAAGGAAGAGTTCGATGTAAAGAGTTACATTGATGCGAACTTCCGAAAGGACAGAAAATTAATCGCAATATATATACATAAGATGTATAAAAGTGAAAGTTTGTTGATAATTGGAAATGTTCCAATAAAGCCATTGAAAAAGGGGAAATGTCGAGTATCTGTGTGTTAGAGAACAACAGTGGATACTATATGGATCTGAAAGTTCATAAGATGAGCTTATATTCCACTCATTGATGATAAGTCTGGAATCCTTGATCATGCAATGTGGCTAAAGGTTAGCAAAGGAATACTAGATCGCATATTATGGCAACTCCATCTCATACGTATGACGTACAGCGAAGAGATGCGAGACATGCAATTTGTACAGACTTTGGCAAGGTGTTGTCATTACTCACTATGTTGGCACTAGAGCACAGTAACATGTGGGACATGTTTGAAGATCACTATGAATATGATTCAAGGGTGATTGGCTCGCAGTGCAAGTGGGAGTCTGTTGGTATGTATGCCCTGAGAGCCAATCATGTGATGATTGGTGGGATACATTAAGATTGATTTGATAAACATCAAAGGCGAGCTTCCAATTCTTTCTGGTTCAGTCATATGAGATAGTGATAGAACAGATTGAATGTCTAAAGAATGACAGTACTCAATGACGTATGCTTTCAGGTTGAGGACCTGAACGATGAGATCATACGGATGCTAAGAGTTTGTACATTCTTGTTATGTCCCTAGTCGGATGTCATTGTGGAAGGTAGATAGACAACAATGACACACAAGACTAGATTGTGGTGTTGGTTGATGACAGAATCTCATTAGTCATGATATAGAGATATCAAACCAAACACATAGGTACTTGTTAGAGAACAAGTGTACCGGACAGACCCACCGTGAGTTTGACACATGGAACCATGAGATGGTAGTCACAGTCAGTACTCACAGTGATGGTGGTGAGTGTGATTCTTAGACCTGAAATCACTGCACTCAACACATGTCGTTGGGCACACTTTGACATCATCAAACGCAGTCCTGAAACATGGGTTGTTACAAAGGTGATGATTGGGTGGCTTTGACACATGGGGCTTTTGAGGGGTGAGTGATAGATATGAGATTTGTCCCTCCTGAGGGAGTTTGATATCCATGGCCACTTGATGAGTAGGATTGAGAAAGGTGTGCACGCATGTGTGAATCAGTATATGATATTGATGTCATACATATCTCTTCCAGTCTACTCTGAGATCAAGGAAGTGAATGAACGTTGACAGGATGACTATTCCATGCCTCGAGTTCATTCGGGATATCAGTGACAAAGGAATTATACATTCGCTGTAACACCATTCACGGATTGTAGGATGAAAGTTGTTCTCCAACTTTCTACTTTCACTTGGGTAGCACTGATGTGTGACTAGGCACCGCTCTTTGCTTGTGAAGTCATAAGTGTTATGGACTTTCACTGCCAACGTGAAACGGACCTGCAGGGTCACACACATAGGATTTAACCTGGAAGAGGAGTTTTGTCCACAAAGCAATGTTTAGATTGATTACTAAAGGAGTTTAGTAGTTCAATTAAATACTCAATCAGTCGATAGCTCAATATCGTATGGTTCAAGGTGTTGGACGCATTGATTGGAGTATCATATTGATCGAAATCGCAATTGACTGATTTTGCCCAACCTGTGCTCCCAACCGATCGGTTCATGTGATGAACCGGTCGGCTGAGGTTGCTGAACCGGTCAGCTGGAGTGTCCAGGCCGATCGGCTCATGCCCAGGTTGAAACGATCGGTTCAAGGGTTGAACCGATCGGCTCAACTGGTGCAACTGACCAGTTGGGAAAAGTCATATCGGCAAGAATTTTCCTTTGGTTTCAAATTGCCCAATTCGATTGGGAATAATATTGGTATTCGATACCAATTGGGAAAGAAACAAGGAAAGTCCTTTTGAGCCGGATTAGGACCATGAACCGATCGGTTCAGGGCACCAACCGATCAGTTGGAGTGCCCCAAACGATTGGCTCAGGTCCAACCGATCGGCTCAATGGCCGAACCGATCGGTTCAGTTATGAACCGATCATTTCAGGTTGCGAACCGGTTGCTTTTTGTGGAAAATTCTCAAACCCTTCTACTCTTGCTTTTAGTCCCACATTTCCCGGGATGGAGAACCCTGTCCCATGACTCTCCTATATATATAGGGGTATTGGGGGCTTCTCAAAGTATAGCTCAGTGCAACCAGTTGCTCTGCAAGTTGTCGTTCTCTCTAGTTTTGGTAACCGTGAGATAGACTAACTCCATGGAACATGGACAAGTTCTCTCTCACCATGATGAAATCATTCAACATCTAGACAAAGTATGTTCTCTTTCCTAGGACAAGAAGCCCTCTTGATCTATCTCTATAGATCTTGATTCCTATCACATAGGATGCTTCTCTAAAAGTCTTTTAGAATGCACTTCGTTGCAAGATTTTGTAGTATAAGGATGATACTCCCCATCAATATGTGGAACATATATATGCTCCCACTAAATTTTTGTAATCACACATTACATCTTCATTCTGACTCAAGTCAAACTCTTTGACTATATTGTCAAATTGAAGATCCAATTCTGAGGTGCTTGCTTCAATCCAAAGATTGATCTATGCAGCTTTATAGACTTTATTTGCATTATTGTATTTATAAAACCTTTAAGCTATGTTACATACACATCTTGCACAATATTCCTTTTAAGGAATGTAGTTTTAACATCCATATGCCAAATATCATAGTCACATTAAGCTACAATAGCAAGCATTATCCTGATGCATTTATCCTTGGTAACTATTGAAAGGATTTCATGTTCAACACCTTGAACTTCTAAGAAACTCTTTGCAAACAAATTACCCTCCATGTCAGTCTTCTTCTAGAAGACCCAGAAGTACCCTATGGGTTTTACCCCTATAGGTGGATCAACCAAGGTCATACTTTGTTGATGTAAATGGATTCCATCTTGGATTTCATGGCTTCAAGCCATGTCTCAGTTTCTGGCTCTCATTAGCTTCTAGGTAGATTGTTGACTCATCATATGATCAAGTCACTGCCTTCTTGTCCATAAGATATCATATATCATTCAAGCTCTAGGCGTGTTCTACCGGAATCATGAGTTCAGTGTGTTACTTGAGGAACTTTGAGATTCCACAACATTTTGTGATTCTCTTTAGGGATGGCAAAATGCAAAAAACCGCATCCAGTAGCCGAACTCTAAACCGCTCCACTGCTCAAAATTTGAAATGGATATCCACTCCATTCACATCCATTTCTCTGGATATTTCACAACGGTTGTTTACCGGACGTCCATAGAAACTAATCTGCAACTTTTCTCTCCAACATGACGCTGATCCAATATACTGTCGTGGTGGTGATTGTTCATTCCCTAATTGCATTGTTGGATTCCAATGAAGAGCGTAGACATTGGCATAATGTTCACCATATATGACGCTGATCCAATGCAGAGCGTAGACATATGGAGAAATCATCGTTGTCAGCTACCTCGTCAATGGAGTTGTTGAATTTACATGGCGAACAACAGTGGTTGTTGCTTCTACAACTCTCTTTGATCAATGGTCAACTTGTGTTGGTGAAGAGGCTCATGGTCGTTCACCTCAGTCTCATTCATCACCTACTCGAGCTTGCTAGATCGTTGATGTGAATTAAAGAAAAGAGAGGTTGGGAGTATGAAGAGTGATGGAGGGGGATGTATGGTGTCCCAAGAAAGATGAAGTTGCAATTGGAAATAAACTAGATGATTTCTCCATATGTTTTCCGATACAAAGAATGGGACCCACTGACTCAAAAAATGCATTGGACTTGGCGTGAAGTGTGTTGATGCATGCACGGTGCCATGGACACGGATTTCACCCACTATCGGTCCTCATCCATGTGTAAGATATGGGCATTCGGACCATCATCTGATGATGTCATGGACAACTGATAGGATTGGGTAAACAAACTGGATGTCCATGGATTCTGGATGCCACGAATTAAATTACCATCCCTAATTCTCTTTATTCTTAGTATACCTCTTTACGTTCAATGTTTTTCTTGTTTGTCTTGAACATTTCAAGTCCTACTTTTCTCTCCCACTGATTCCTTTAGAACTAGGTTCTAGTCTAGGAATGTAGCCATCCAAAACACCTTTATTATTGGAATTGGATATCAAAGTAGTATTCAACAAAATAACATTAATGCAATTTGTGGACAAAACCTTATAAGAAACATTTTCTTATTTAGGCTTTCAATCCTAATATTTATGAAGACATATCAGGACACTTCCCATTCCATATCTCATATGGTGTCTTTGAACTAATTAGATGGTACATTTTTATTATTAAGCATGTGCCTAAAAGGAAATTTGAAGTTTATCTAGTAATCACACTCTGACCTATCAAGGTGTGATTCCTTCTTTCTGCTACACTTCTCATGATACACTATCATTGTGTTTCAGGTGGAGTCCATCATGATACATTATCATGATCTTCCAGAAGGTTCCCAAACTCTTGGTTCAAAGTATCTCCAAATCGATTATATCAAAATTTAATACTTATACCAAGTTTTTTATGTACTTCATTTATGATCCCCTTGAACAGTTCAAGAGATTCATGTTTGTATTTTATTAATTACAAACTACCATATCTACTAAGGTCATCAGTAAATATATTGAAGTACTGTTGATTACCTTTCAATTTGAGTTATCATGTCATTCATTACATGTGTCACACACATTTGTCTCTTTAACTATCAAGTATAGTTGATGAGACATAGGCATTGCCATCAAAAATCATTTCTTTGAAATAAAACATCAGTCGATTACACTCTTGTCCATACAAGATGTATGATGATTTCATTGATGGCAGATGTATAATAGCAATTCACTAAATCTTTTATATGCCCATGAATGTCATATTGTAACTGTAATGGTAGCAACTCTTGCTCCACATAGTTTCTAGCTTACTTCTTCTTAGGTCCTGAAGTAGAGATCTCTATCTCTTTCATTTTCCCGAGATCCTCTATAAAGAGGTTATTTCCCTTTCCAACTTACCCTTCTCCATATCTTGAGTGATGAAGACTTGGACCTAAGATTGGTTTCAGAACACTTATTGACCTTGCTTTAGTCTATGGACTTCACTCTGCTGATCATTACCACAAGTTTTATCCTTTATTCATTCATGCTTTGGCATCAACATGCCAAGCACTTCAGAAAATGGTTTTGCCAAGTTTCTGGCTATATGATTCACACAACGATTTGTAGAATCATATGTTTGGTCAACTATTAACCTATAAGAAATCATAGTTAATCTATATGCATAATCATATTGAGCATATGAGATTATACTTGATCTCCATTTGTCTGATTATACTCAAACATAATTTTGAAGACATTATACCTTTCATGATTTACATGATTCTTAATATGTATAACCATCTCAAGAATTTCCATGCTTCAAGCTATTGATGCAACTTATAGTTCATATAAGCTCAACATAAGGTTCTTGATGTCTTAGGCATCATTGGCATACTTCAAGCAAGGATACAATTTTAGCCTTAGGCGCATTTGGAGTGGTTCCACTGGCTCTGGTCTTTCAAGGACTTTAGAGTTTACACTCACTATTAAGAACACTTCTCAAAGGTTCCAAACTAGATTGGAAGTTTATCCCGTTTATGAACTGATCACAATGATAAAGTATTTGTGTTTGTCATTTGGATTTTACAAAAGAATTTTCAACTTTTCAAAACATTTTTTATTTGTTTGATTTGATAAATTTGATGATATTAATTAGGCCTTTAATTAATTATCACTCCCACTATTTTGTTCAAAATGATAGAACTCACCATAAATTCATAAGATTGCAGCGTACAACCTTCTAGTGAGCCAAGATCCAAAACAATTGAGTTATTACCCGACCAATGCCAGCATCCATAATCAATTATTAAGGTAGGTAACATTTACCAATTGCATCACATGCAATTTTTGGATAGATGATATGCACAACTCTTTGCCATATTCATCTGCATGCCTCTAAGTGCTTAATCTCATTAAGACCACTTAGTTAAGCCTTTCCCAAAAGCCAACATGATAGGAGTGCACCCCACTTAGCGGGCCCACACAACTACCATCACACTTCCACGAGATAGACAGTGCACCACCCTTGGGATTCCCATGCTTATTGATCAAGCTTTGCATGTGTACTTCTTATGGAAAGCATCTAAGACTTAATATTATATTGAGGGGTTTTGTATTTATATACATATACATATACATACACATATCCAATAACCACATATATAGTACATATCATATACATGCTATATCTCACAAGAAAACATGCAATATTGATAGAAGAAATGATTATGTCCATCCTATTATAATTCATTGGAGCCACATGGAATTACGGTCATCTAAGGTCTACATCATATGCAACCTATTGTTGATTAATATATTTGTGATTGAACCATTCCGAGTTGATTGACACATCCTATGACACGATTGGCTCGCCTCCTGGTCAGTTGGTTGGTCGGTCTAGCCTCCGATGTCTGGACACCTCCAACAAGCAGTTGGGCCATCAGTCGATCGATCCAACTTCATCTTAGCAATCCTCCTCAGTCCTCTAGGTGGTCGACTAATCTGGTTCTGAGCATCTTCTTCTTTGATGTAATAGAAAATTAACTATCCTATTTTTACATAATCTTTGGGAAAGCTAGAGTTACATTCAAGGGGAGCAAAGGTAGAAGAGAAAGGATCTCGAGTTATCTCGAGTTACATGTGTAATAGATGGTAGAGGCTTGGTATGCAAGCTGAGATGCAAACAACCATAACCAACCAAGCACACAGGTTTTATAGGCCATAACCATGCTACACATCCACCATCAAAATTGTTTTAGAGTGACGCGTATCAATTGCATATATACCATATTTATATTATTTTATGGTCGCATGTGGTATTTAGTCAGATATGGACATTAGTCATTTTAAATATTTGCATTGTATGCAATAAATGAATGACGGTGAAACCAAAATTTGATCATATCGATTTATCTCAAAACATAGTACATTGATGTGGCTCTGATACCACTGTTGGGTTTTTATGGCCTCAGGGTAGGAAGCGTAAACAAAAATTTTACTAGACATTATCCCATAACAGGAGATCACATCAATGACTATGTAATGGGAAGGATGGTTTTTGCGAGATATATATGGTCCTAGGGCTAGCCTAGCGATGATACCTCACAGCCATGTGCGGTCTTCGACGCCATGTCTTAGACAGTGTCTGTGCAGCTCCTGGTCTTTGTCATGGACTCTGGCCTCCACCATGGACTGTGGATGATGTGTCCTCCTGAGCAGAAGACATCTCCCGCCTCTGTAGATAGTCTTCACGGACCACCTAGAAATCCTTCCATTTTAGAAGAACTGGCAGGAAGGAGACGACCCTCCTGTTGGTGTACTAGCACCAACCTGCTCTCCCAAACATAGATTGTTTTTTATAGTTGTCTTTCCTTCACTTTGCCTCCCTAGTCTGGTAGCACTTGATTGAGCTCTCTCGATTACTAGAACTAGAGAGGAAAACAACTTTGTAGAGTAATTGATGTTCTGAGTTGTGTGTTTTGAGAAGCCCCCACTACCCATCTGTTTATAGTAGAGGGCAGGATCATGGTTCCCAATCTTTTTGGGAGTAGAATGATCTAAAAATTCCATGAATAGTTTGTACTGCGATAGGAAAACCAGTTAGTTCACAAGTGAATCGATCGGTTGGGAGTGTGAGCTGATCGGTTCACCTAGTGAACCGGTCATATCACTTCCCAGACTTTTCTGCAATTGACTTTCCTCAATCATTTCCAATTAATTCAAAGATTCATCCTTATTCCAATCGAATTGAACAATTGAAACGTGAAAGTTTTCCCCCAACCGGGCAAATCCTTATTTCCTCAGTTGGTAGGACTGTGAGTTGTTTAGTTCACTAAGTTAACTAGTCAGTTGGCTCACACCAGCTGATCGTCTCACATGGGTGAATCGGTCAGTTGGTAGTCCTGACATTGCAAATGCAGTCTCCAATCGACTTGACACTCTAACTAGCTAGTTCAACACTTGAACTTGATAGTTCTGAGTCCAGTTAGTCAATTTTATGTTTAATTGAGTACCTAAACACCTTTAGTCTCAATCTAAACATCATTCATAGAAAATCTCCACTTCCAAGGGTATCCTATGTGTGTGACCCTATAGGTTCCAATTTACGTTGGTAGTGAATGTTTACAACAACTTATGACATCACAAGCAATGAGCAGAATTCAGTAATCATCATTGCTACACAAGTAACTCAGAAAGTTGGAAAACAACTTCAACCTACAATCTATGATTAAAGTTATCGTGATCGTATAGTTCCTTTGTCGTTGACATCCAAATTGAACTCGAGGTATGGAACATCATCCTCTTCAACATTCAATCCATGTTCTTTAACCTAGATCAGACTGTCTGAGATGCATGTCAATTCACATATAATATATTGAATCACATGAGTATGTCCATACAATTCTCAGTATAACTTATCAAGGGGCCCTGGATATCATACTCCTTTATAGGAGGGACAAATCCCATCTCTATCACTCACAATCTATCACCATGTGTCAAAGTCACCCAACCATCACCTTTATAACACCCATATTTCAGGAATGCATTTGATGATGTCAAAGTGTACCCAACAACATGTGATGAGTGCAGTGATTTTAGGTCTAAGAACCACTATCACCACTATCACTATGAGAGACAATTGTGACTACCATTCCATGGTATCCATGTATCACTCTCACGGTGGGTCTATTCGATATATTGTTCTCTAACATATATCTGTGTGCTTGACTTGATATCATATATCATGACTAATGAGACTCTGTCATCAGTCAACACACACTCTTGTCTTTTGTATTACTATTGTCTATTTTGCTTCCACAGTAATATTCAACTAGGAACATGACAAGAACATGTGTACTCTTTATCATACATTTGATCTCAATGTTTAGGTCAGTACCCTGAAGACATATGTCATCGAGTCACATCATTCTTTAGACATCTATAATACATGTGTCATCATCTCATGACTGAGACAAACATAATAGACGGAATTACCTTTATCATTATCAAATCAAGTATCATATACCTCATTGCAATCATCATATGGTTAGCTCTCTGGGCATACTATACCAACAGGAAGCATGTCGAACAAAATAGAAGAGAAACACCAAGAAACCAAAAGTACACCATGAAGGAAACCTTATGAAGAAGATGGTCATCAAAACCCCAAAACAAATATCACAAAGATCAACAAGGAAAACCATGATATGAGAGGAAAAACCAAATGTTCAACACATATAAACAAGAATCAAACCTTCATCTGACCCACGATTACCGAACCATAACATGGTGTTAAACCCAACGATCAAGATGTTTGTAAGAACCATCAATTCCATTATCTGTTAGTTTTTGGGTACATGAATTAGGGTTTGGGAGAAAGAGAAATCTATCCAAGAATACTTAATAATATCAAACTGTAAATCAAAATAGCATCATATAGCATCTTATGGTGACATTTTAGATAAGAAACAATAGCATGCAAGCAAGATTAAGGTGCAACAATAGTAGAGGAGAAAGTTATATAACATGGCTTGAGGTGAAGATCCACTCCAAAGCCAAGAGCTCCAAGAGAGAAGGAAACACCAAGCTTGGATATCCATGTCAATGCAAGATCACATCAAGAGGAGAAGAACATACCAAGGTCAAAGCTATCTCAAAAGAGAGAGGGTAAAAACCCTAGGCCAAAAAAGAAAGGGGAAATAGGAGATCTTCATCTTACTCAGGCATTTCCACTGAGAACCATGGATCTCAACGTCTCTTGGAGAGATGTTCCTAAAGAAGACCACCAGGGAGTACCATGGTTCAACCAAAAGAAGAAAGAGAGAGATAGGGTTCAAGAAAAATGAGACTAAGAAAGATGAACTACTTAACAAGAATAAGAATCATGAAGAACCACAAGGGAGATGATCAAACCCTATATCACCACATACAAGGATAAAACAACTACCTTCTCCAAGATCAACACCTAAACTTGTACCACCAAGCTCAAGGATGAACTCAAGCAAGAAGAGAAAACGAAGATAGCTGAAAGGGTCTCTTGCATATGAAAGAAGGGGAATAAGTACCCAAGGGTAGGACAAAGGTGAAAGATGTGAGGTGTCAAGACATTAGAGCCACTCATGAAGATGTCCCTTAAAACCATAGCCAGACAAGCACTCAAGATGTGCATGCAAAAAGGGTCATCAAAACCTAGTTAGTGCAATGACCACTGGGTCCACTACACCCTTGGACAAAGTAAAAGCCAAAGAACAACATGGTAGAGATTGCTACCCATGTGAACCCAAAAATTGGTCGCTATTACACAACACAAGCAAAACCCTAGCGACAAAAACCAAGGGCAAGGATCCAAGGTCTCTACAACCCAACCAAAACAAGGTGTATCTGTCAAAACACTCTCAATGACACCAAACACATTGGGCATTACAAAGCCAACTTCAACATGGTCAACACCACTAACTCAAGCATCCATGCAAACCATGCAAATGCTAATACCAACATGTGATGTCACCTAATTGACCAAGGCCCAACAAGGTGACCCTAAGCATAATTCTCTCTCTCATGATACCAATGCACAAGAGTCACAACCAACATGTGAAAAATTTCAAGATACACCCTCAACATGGGTAAATTGCAACTTGGTCCAAAAGCAACACATATATAGCATAACTAGCTCAAACATCATGCAAGCAGGACTAAACTAAAAACATAAGCGTGTCACATGTTATTAGGGTGCATCACAAGATTAGATTAAGGTTAAGAATCTTATTAATCCAAATAATCTAGATCAAGCACTAATCTAGGTCAGGGGTCTTACAACAACAAACCCCTAACAAGGATTTCATCGGTAAATCCTATGCGAAAATGGATAGCTACTTCCTATGCATCTCATCCTCAAGATCCCACGTGTCTTCCTCCACACCATGATGATGCCACAAAAACTTAACCAACACAATGTCCTTCTTCTTCAACTTCTTCACCCTCCTATCAAGGATCAACAAAGGACCCTCCACATATGACACGTCTTCATCCAACTCAACCTCCATAGGTTGCAAAACCAACTCAGTGTCCCGAAGAAACTTCCGCAACATACTAACATGGAACACTGGATGTAACCTATGCAACTCAGGTGGCAACTACAACTTACACATTATTTGATCAACATATATCTGTGTAAGCTTCTTTATTATATATGTCACCATATATATTGAATCACATTATCTGAGATACAGCCTCGACCACTCTCCTACCATGGTATGACTACAACCATCCCTGTGAACATGCATATACTCAACAATATATGACTCCAAGCTTCCCCTAAGGGAGAAGCCATTTCACCGTCCAGCTAATACTGACGCTGAAGATGGATCTATGGCATATAGAAACACATGATTAGGGTTTCACTTGATTTTTTAATCCAATTGGGATATCATTTAAGGCATAAATAAAGTTAAAATGTAAAAACCCTAAACAAATTCTACACAAGTAAGGGTATGGTACAATTCCAAAAGATATAAAATGTATTGTGAATAAAATCAATCATATAACCATGTGGTATTGAAACTGTCACATTGTCTTATATCAAGCCATCATCATTATCATAACACCATTGGATAGCCATCCCTCATCTCTTCATTAGAGGATATCACCTCAACTAGGAATAAAGCCTCTTCCATGTGATAACAACCAATCACATTATATTATCATGTTGCCTTACAAAGGCTCATAATCATCATCTTATGTCATATCAAATACACATAGCACCCACTAGGTATAATATTTATTCCATCTACACAATTAGGGTTACAAAAGTAGGAGAGAAAATATCATTACATGCTAGTCACTTCAAGCAAGATAACCATTACATTCATATACTTGAATTAGGGTTAGGGTTTCCCACATAGTACTTAGCATTGTATACCATGGTACATCATTTTCAGGTTCTTGGAGCACATTAGGGTTAGTCCTTATTCTTACAATCAATAAACTAATCTAAGACATCGATATGTATCAACCATCCAACTACACCACCATAAGTAATGACTATCCATGTAAATTACAATAGGTAGCGACCACCACCGCCTCTAGATGTAGTGACCAACTTGACTAGGGTCAGGGTTAACCTTGCAACTGCAACAACTCTATACATGTAGTGATATCAAGAAGAACCATATCAATGTCACGACCAACGAGTGTGTAACTTAGAAAATATAGCATATACAATAGAGAAGCTTTCATAGATATATGTTGATGAGATGGAGTGTTTGCATGGAATTCCAATTATCATCATGTCAGATAAATGTCCTCATTTTACCTGTCACTTTTTGGAGAGTCTACATACATTCATGGGTACGTAGTTCAGTACAAGGTTCCACCCTTAGACAAATGGGCAGTCTGAGAGGACTATGTAGACATTGGAGGATCTATTGAGAGCATGTGTCTTACAATTTGTGGGCTGTTGGGATGTGCATCTCAGATTGATAGAGTTCTCCTACAACAACATCTATAAAAGGAGCATTGACATCACACCTTACAAGGTATTTTATGGGATCCATTATAAATATCGTTGTGTTGGTACGAGACTGGTGTATATCAACTTTTGGGTCCTGAGCTTGTACAATAGACGATAGAGAATATTAAGATGATTCAGCAACAACTGAAGGTAGCCCAAGACATGAAAAATTCTCATGTTGATAATCGTCAGAGGCCTTTGGAGTTCCAAGTAAGAGACATGGTGTATCTCAAGGTCTCTCCTTATAAAGGTGTGTTGAGGTTTGGTAAGAAGGGTAAGTTGGCTCCAAGTCATATGGGACCTTACCTTGTGGTGGCATGTGTTGGGAAGGTGCTTAAAAGTTGGATTTACCACCTGAGTTGTACATGTTACATTTGATGTTCCACGTTAGTATATTGAGGAAGTTTCACCTAAACAATGAGTTGGTTTTGCAACCCGTGGAGGATGAGTTGGATGAAGATGTGTCATATGTGGAGGGTCCTGTGTTGATCCTTGATAGGAGGGTGAAGAAGTTGAAGAAGAAGGATATCGTGTTGGTTAAGGTTTTGTAGCATCATTGTGGCAAGGAGGAAGTAACGTTGGATCTTGTGGATGAGATGCATAGAAAGTATCCATCTATTTTCACGTAGGAATTCAGGGGAGAAATACTTGTTTGGAGTTTATGATTTTAAGACGCTTGACCTATCTTAGTGCTTGATCTTGGTTACTTTGCTTCATAAGATTCTTAAATCATAATTTGATCATATGATGCACCTTCATAACATGTGACAAACTTATGCTTTCAATTTGGTCATATTTGGTTGTGTTGGAGCAAGTAATGCTTGTTTTGGAAAAGTAACTATTTACCCATGTTGAGGGTCTATCTTGAAATTTGTCACATGTCAATTATCCCTTAGCATCATGAGAGGGAGAATGATGCTTAGAGGCACCTTGTATGGACCTTGGTTGGTGATTTGGCAACATGTATTGATGTTAGGGTTTTCTAGGGTTTCATGGATGCTTATGATGTGTGTGGTCTCAACCACGTGGGTGTTAATCTTTGTAGCGACTGAAGTGCTTCATGTTTGGTTGTGTTTTGAATGAAGCACCTTCCGTTTGTTGGGTTGTTTCAACCTATGTGTTTGCCTTTGGTTTTTGGTCACTAGGTTTGGACTGGTGCTTTGATGTTACAACCCTTGTCTTGGGTGGACAAGAATAACAGTTAATATCATGCCATGCCTTGGTTTTGCTTTGACCGTGGGTAGGTAGTGGACCTAGTTGTCTCTACCAAGACTTTAACTTATCACCCTTTGATGCATGCATGTCTAGAGGGTATGCATGGCCATGTGTTTGTGGGACATGTGACCTTTTGATGCTCTTATATCATGACACCTCATGATCTTTAACTCCCTCATACCCTTGAGTATATATGCTCCTTCTTTCACATGAAATATCCCTTTTATCTATTTTCTTCCTCTGTTCTTTGTTGTGTACAACCTTAAGATTCGTGGAGTAAGAGAAGGTGTTGATCTTGGAGCTTTGGTGGCCGATCACCTTTGCATGTGGTGATCTAGAGCTTGATCATCCTCCTTATGGTGGTTCTTGGTGATTTTCCTTCTTGGTAAGTGGTTCTATACCTTTGAATTTTTTTCATTAGAACCCTACCCATTCTTATTCTTGGTCGTAGACTATGATTCTTCCATGATGTCTATCTTGGGTATCTTCTCTCTAACAGAGTTTGAGATCCATGTTTTTCCATGGGAGTACCTAAGTGAGATGAAGCTTCCCTCTTTCTTCTCTCTTTTTAGACTAGGGTTTCTACCCTTTCTCTTTTGAGCCCCTTTGTCCTTGGAGTGTTTTTTTTCTTGAGGTGACCTTGTTTCACCGTGGAGGTAGATCCAATATTGGTGCTTTTCTTCCTTCTCTTTGAGCTTGTGGTTTTGGAACATGATCTTCATTTTAAGGCAGGTTAAATAACTCTTTCCTCTATTAGTATTAAACCTTATTCTTGCTTTCATGCTATTGTTCTATATCTAAAACATGATCATATTTTGATGGATAATGCTAGTTTGATTTAGGGTTTAAGATTTTGAAGTTTTCTAGTATGGATTACTCTTTATCTGAAACCCTAATTCATGTACCATAAATGTTAGTGATGGTGGAGGTTGTTGTCTCTTACATGCATTATGATTCTTGGTTTTGATACAATGTTTAGGTTCTATTTTACATGATTTTAGAGGTTTTGATCTTTGGTTGCATTAGTTGGATGCGTGGTTTTCCTTCTTTCATAATGGTTCTTCATGTTTACCCTTGTGACACTTAATTTAGGGTCTTTTGTGTTCATCTTTTCAAGAGGTTTTCTTGTGGTGACTCTTCGGTTTCATTGGTGTTAATCACCAGTTTGGGGGTCGCTACATACCTTGGTGATCACTGCATGTGTTTCACTTGTTTTGGTCACAATGGTTTTCAACCTAGGGTCTCTAGGGTGGGTTGGTCACTAACAATACTGACCCTATCCTATTTGGTCACTACATGAACAAGTTGCTTTGTAGTTGCTACCCATGATGGTCTTCTTTGCGGTCAAGATGCTTGATCATTGTGTTGGCCGCTACCTTGAGTTACACACTCCTAGGTCGCTATGTTGGGATGGTTCTCTTGAGGTCTCTACATGTATAAAGTTGTTGTGATTTCAAGGTTAACCCTAACCCTAGTCAAGGTGGTCGCTACACCTAGAGGTGATGGTGGTGGCTACCTATGGTAGTTTACATGTATGGTCACTACCTATGATGGTGTAGCTAGATGGTTGATACCATATTGTTGTTTTGGATTAGTTAATTGTTCATAATAATAAGGCTTAACCATAATGTGCTCCCAGAATGTGGGAATGATGTACCCTGGTATACAATGCTAAGTACTATGTACAAAACCCTAACCCTAATTCAAGTATATGAATGTAATGCTTATCCTGCTTGAAGTGACTAGCATGTAATGGTATTTTCTCTCTCCTACTTGTGTAACCCTAACCATTCTAGTGGAATAAATATCATATTTAGTGGGTGCTATGGTGTATTTGATATGATACAAGGTGATGATTATGAGCCTTTGTAAGGCATGATGAGAATATGATGTGATTGGTTGTTATGACCTGGAAGTGGCTTTAGGCCTAGTTGAGGTGATATCCTCCAATGGTGAGATGAGGGATGGTTATACCAAGGTGTTATGATAATGATGATGGTCTGGTATAAGGCAGTGAGATAGTATCAGTACCACATGGTTATATGATCATCTTTATTCACAATATGTTTTATATCTTCAATAGTTGTATCCTACCCTTACCCGTATAGAATTTGTTTAGGGTTTGCATGTTGTAACATGATTGATGCATTAAAACATACCCCAATTGGATTAACTAATCAAGTGAAACCCTAATCATGTAGTTACCTCATGCCATCAATCCTTGTTCAGTGTCAATGTTTACTGCAAGGTGAAATGGGTTCTCCCTCAGTGGAAGCTTGGTGTCATATACTGTTGAGTATATGCATTTTCACAGGGATGGTTGCGGTCATACCCTGGAAGGAGAATAGTCGAGGTCATATTTTAGATAATGCAATTCAATATATTTGATATATTTTGAGGATGGCTATAGTCATAACTCGGAAGGAGTGTGACTATGGTCGTAACTCAGTTTCCACTAGTGTTGTACCTATATACCAAGGAAAACTAGGATCTTTTGTAGTTGGGTTCTATATGTTACTACAACAGACTTGAACTAACTGAGGGTGTGGGAGTTCATAGGAGTCTGAATCCTCCTAAATCTTGCATGGCAATGATTTTGACTTAGAAGTGGCTAGTTGGAGTATGAGCGGTATACCTCATCTTCTTAGGGCATAATAAAAGACATAACATTGTCGTGTAGTATATTTTCTTAGGGTTAAATGTGATTCACATTGGACGACCCCTTTGCTTGATATCTTATACGGGGTAGTGGATGAAGGTTAGACATGTTCTTCACATTCTTTATAAAAGTATAAGATGTTTTACTGCTCATTTATAGATGCCTAAACTATTTAATCTGTGTTATCAGTTTTAAAACTAATCATTTAGCTAAATATGCTCATCCTGATAATAATGCTATCTTCATGCTTTAATTTATCTTTGTTAATAATAGTTGTTGGCGAAGAGTTATATCTCTTGCTGGGACATTGGTCTCACCCTATGGGTTTTTACATCTTTTAGGTGGTCATGCACGACGAGGTAGAGATCGTGTAGTTGACGAAGAGAAGTAGGAAGATCAGTAGTTGTCAAAGGTCAGATATATTTCTAGTATTTTGTAGTAGAGTCCAATGTGTCATACTTGTACTCTAAGGTCCATGCGAATGTTTTGGAAATGATTTTACATCAATACATGGTTTTGGAAATATGTTATAGTTTTACATATGTGGTTTGTATATATATGAAGAATTGTCTTTTGTAACCTGTTATGACATTATGGAAATAGTATAGTGATGTGTATACCTATATGATACAATATGTGATATAAGTGGTACCATTTATGGATTGAGATGTAATATGTTTCCGACTTTGTGGTTATATGAAATCATATTTAATTTACCCTATTTTATGGTAATCTAGATGATTAGTGTTAGTTTCACACTTTATTTTGAATTGACTCATTTGTGTGGTATCGGGTTGTCACAATCATGGTTCTACCTAAATGCATAATGTACATCAAAGAGTGATCCTCTTCTAGAACTAGCATCCTCAGATTATCAACATTAGGAACCACTTCTCTACCACGGTAACACATTGTCCCTTCCTCTGACTCATGGAAGCCATCATGCTTCTCGTTTCCAAACTCTGCTCGGATCCGATGTATCATAGTATCATCACGTTGTGCATCTCTAATATGACACCTCAACATAGGCTTCACCTATAACTAATCCAACAGTCCAGCCAACCAAGAGACCTCCAACTTTACATTCATCTGGTGAAGAGACACCCAACATGTCTCTCTTATGGCACACCAAAAAACATAAGTGTGCCTTATCATCTGATGACAGTGAAGAAGACTACCTACTCAATGCATCTGCCACCATGTTCACCTTCCCCATATGGTATTCTATCATGCAACCATAATCTTTGACCAACTCCATCCAGTGTTGTTGTTGCATGTTTAACTCCTGCTTTGAGAAGAAGTACTCTAGGTTCTTGTGGTCAGTGAAGATTTAACACTTATTTCCATGAAGGAAGTGTCTACAAATCTTCAAAGAATCGACTACAATATAGAGCTCCTATTCATTCATAGGGTACCTATCCTCGTATTTCTTGAGTAGTTGTGAAGAAAAATGAATGACATTCTTGTCTTGCATCAACATGCAACCCAAACCATTCTTCAACGCATCATAACAGATGATGTAACCTTTACCTTGTTCTTGCAACACTAAAACAGGTGAACTGGTCAGATTTTCCATCAAAATCTAGAAATAATGCTGACACTTTTCATCTTAGACTAAAGGCACACCTTTCCATGTCAGATTCATTAGGGGTAACACTACTACACTGAAGTTCTTGATGAACCTCCTATAATAGTCTATCACGCAAGGAAAATTGCAAACCTATTTCAGTGTCTCCCATTCTAACATAGAGTGAACCTTATTGGGATCCATATGAACACCCTCAACAAATATCACGTGTCCAAGAAAGACACCTTTTTAGCCAAAACTCGCACTTCCTAAATTTGGCATACAATTTGTGTTGTCTTAACAAAGTCAACGCATGTCGTAGATGTTGCTCATGTTGTTGGCTGTCTCTGGAGTATATCAAAATATCATCATTGAATAAAACTATGAACTGATCAAGATAAGGCAGAACACCTTGTTCATCAGATCCATGAATGTTGTTAGTGCATTGGTTAGCCCAAACGGCATAACCACAATCTTGTAATGACCATACCAAGTCCTAAAATCTTACTCAGACATGTCATCTGCCTTGATCTACAACTGATAGTATCCTGGCATCAGATCTATGTTGGAAAAGACTGTATATCCTCTCAACTTATCAAACATATCATCTATCTGCGACAAAGGGTACATTTTCTTGATTGTCACCTTGTTCAACTGTCATTAACCGACACATAACCTCATGGATTCATCATTCTTCTTCACAAACAAAATGGGAGCACCCCAAGGGGAAGTGATATGTCTAATAAAGCCCTTCTCCAATAACTCCTACAAATACTTCTTCAACTCTTGCATCTCAGTTGCCATCCTATACGGTGTCTATGCTATCGACTATGTACAGATTGATCTCAAAGTCAATCTCTCGAGGTGGGGGAACATCGCCAAACTTGTCGGGAAACACACCTTCAAACTCCCTGACAATTGGTACCTCCTTGATACTAGGACTCCTCACCTTAGTTTCCACTACATGTGCTAAGAGCGCTTCACAACCCTACCTCATCAACCTCTCTGTTGTCATAGTTGACACCAATAACATCGTGAGAATCTCCCTACATCCTTAGAATATCCAAAAAACATCATCGTCAAATAACGTATCATCGTCAAAGAACGGTCATTCTCAAAGGTATCCATTCCAAGGATCACATCAAATCCAAGCATGTCAAATGGTACAAGATCTACTTGAATGTTGCACCCCAAGAAAGAAAGAACACATGATGGATACACCTCTCGCAACTCATAGGAACCAATCATAGGGGTTTCTAGGTGAAGACTATCAGATCTATGACTAACAGGAAAAATAAATCTAGCTATCACTTCTTTAGTGATAAAAGAGTGTGTCACGCCTAGGTCAACCAAAATAGATATAAATCACGAAAAAGAAAAATGAATATGAAATATCTCCATCTAACTTGTCACAACCCGTGGGTTTACTACTCCCTTTAACTAACTCATAAAATGGAATCGATTCATTGTACTCTGTTGTCACTCTTATCCTCTACTTGCATGCCCAAATGAACCAACTTGTGATGCCTGACCGCATCCTTTTCCACGACCGCTGTTGTGACCCTTGTTGAACATGTCTCAGTTGTTGGGTCACCACCTCATCCTTCATTGGGTAAAATGACCTTGTATTCCTAATCTATCCACACCTAAAGCAAGTCTTATTCTCATACCATGGCCTAGACAGTCCTATCAATGAAATGGATGCCACACTATGAGCTCTTATTGGTCAAAAACTATGGTCTCTGCCCCTACTTGGGGTACGGATATTGTATCCATCATATGTGTCACCATGGCCATGAACTATTCAACATGGACTGGAAAGTGAGATTGGTCACTGTCAGTGGGTCGATCCGAGGCATCTCTGGCACTCCATATACTCTCATTTACCTCTTGGAACCACCTCCTAGTGCGCCAACATTTCTCTAAACATGTTATTTATGTTCTTCAGACATATCTTTTCCCTTCTTCATCTTCTTCTGCATATGAAGAAGTTCTGATCATATGTGTTACATGACATAAGAACATACATGAGCCCAAGTCCTATGTCCATGTAGACTCAATGAACCTATATCTCTAATACCAACCAAGTGTGACACACTGATCACACCAAAGTGAGATTATTCAAAACTAAGACGCGGAGCAAACATTGAACATCCAGATTACTAGAAAACAAAGTAAATTAAAACCAATTTTAGGTAGACAAAAAAGTAGAGTGTATTACATAGAAGTCCTCAAACTATGCCACATGTATCACATATATCATACCAAAAAAGCATGTACATCAAAGTAGGGTGGTCATCCTATCACGAAATCTGTTACAAGAGGAAACATGTTCACATATACACACCATACATGTAGAACCATGGCATATTGAGAAAACCTCATATCGATGTAAACACCCCCAAGGACCCGTGACACATAGGACTCTACTACACAACAATAGCATCATATCCAACCTTCTACATTCATTAATCTCCTAGTTTCTATTCTTCAACCACACAATCTCTATCACGTCGTGCACAACCACCTAAAAGATGTAGAAACCCACAAGTTAGACCAATGTCCCAGAGAGAGATATAACTCTTCGCCAACAACTATTATTAACACAACAAGGATAACATAGCAGATTAAGAATTTTGAGAAGATTCAACTAAATGATATATGTAAAACTATTAACACAGAGTAGCTAGTTTAAGAAACTACAACTGATCAGTAGAACACCTTTTACCTTTAGAAGGAATATGCATAAGATGTATAAAAGATAACAACTAAGTGGTATAAGAAACAAGGAGAGGGGTAATCCAATGTGAGTCACATTTAACCCTAAGCAAATATAGTACGTGTGATGGATTACATGTTTATTATGACCTAAGGATTTGAGTTGTACCACCCAAATCCAATTGACCACTACTAACTCGAAATCAGTTCCATGCAAGATCTATGGAAGGGACGAACTCCATGATCGCACCCAAAAATCCTAACCATTAGGAGAGACAACACTGCGACATAATAGTCAACTCCCAATAGTGACATATAGTCAAGTGAAAAACAACTAGCCCGCCTTGGTACTGGTCATGGTGCTAGAGAACAGGTCACACATGCACGTTCTATCTAAGGCATCCTACTGTTGTACCCACTGTTGCCTTTCACATACCACAATATATGAGGCATGACCACAACCATCCTCCATAACCTGAAATTGTGGATGTGAGGATATATCCTCAATTTGCACCCACGCATATTCAATAATATACACTCTGAGTTGCCAACAAGACTTCCTTATTTCACCATACAACACATTTTGACACTGGAATGGATATATGGCACAGGGAAACTACTTGATTAGGGATTCACTTGATTAATTAATACCAATTGGATGTATGTGAGTGCATCAATCAAGTTACAATGTACAAACCCTAAAGATAAAAAAGCATATATTACAACTCCAGAAGATATAAAACGTATGAGGTATAAACTTATCACACCGCCACATAACATCACTGCCAAACAAGGCCATCACTATCTTCATCCTGGGATAACCATCCCTTATCAAATCACTAGAGGATATCACCTTGAACCAGGAACCAAGCCTCTACCAAGGTCACAAGACCCAATCATATCACCATTATCTTATAGTTCATCATCAAGTCTCATAATCACCATCTTGTGTCATATAAGAAATACTAAAACAATCACAAGCTATGAGTGCTTTCAACCTACAATATTAGGGTTAGACAAGTAGGAGAGAGAAAATATGTTATAGCATGCTAATCATCCAACCAAGATAAGCAGTTACATCATATGCCTAAATTAGGGTCAGGGTTTCCATCACAACCTTCAATATTAAACTCTAGGTACAACACTCCCGAAATTCTTGGAACACATTAGACTAGGCAATATTGTTATGATCAACCAATCATTTCTAGTAGCAATATGTGTTGACCATACAAGGTGTAATACCTCTAGCGACCACTAGGAATTGTCTGCCCTAGCGAACACTAGGGTTAGATCATATGTAGTGATCAACAAGCATGGCACATGTAGCGACCATTCTTGAATCAAGGTATAGTGACCAAGCATGATGCGGCCTCAACAAAAACACCATAGGTCACAATCCTCAAACTCCATGTGTAGAGACCATAGCCACTAATGCTTGTTGACCACAATCAGGGTTAAGATGTAGCGACCACTAGGGTAACACCATGTGTATAGACCACTAGGGTCACAACATGTGTAGCGAGTACTAGGGTTACCTCGTGTAGCAACTACCCAAGAAGAACCATGAATAGAGACCAAGCATGGTTAACACCATGTAGAGACCACAAGAAGGGTTAAAAATGTAATGAACCTCAAATCCATGTGTAGAAACCATACATAGATCAAGGTATTGAGACCAAATAGGTTAAACAACATTGAGACCAGAATCACTTGTGCATGCTGACCGCAACAAGGGTTGAGGTGTAGCGATCAAGGTGACCAGGGTAAGGTTTATGGTGACCAGACCAGAACCCTAGTACAACATCAACATGGTCATAACAACCTCATAGAACCAAGGAAGCATGTAGACCAAAATAAAAGAAAAACACCAAGAAGCCTAAAACTCATTATGAAGTAAACCTTATGAAGAAGATGGTCATAAAAACCCCAAAACAAACATCATAAGATCAACTAGGAAAACCATGATATGAAAGGAGAAACCAAACGTCCAACACATATAAAAAATAACCAAACCTCCATCTAGCCCATGATAACGAACCATAACATGGTGGTAAAACCAACGATCAAGATGCATGTAAGAACCATTAATTCCATCATCTATTAGATTTAGGGTACATGAATTAGGCTTTTGAAGAAAGAGAAATCTATAGAAGAATAGTTCATAATCTTAAAAATCAAGATAGCATCACCTGACATCTTATTATCACATTTTTGACAAGAAATAGTAACATGGAAGAAATATTATGGAGCAACAATAGTAGAGGAGAAGTTTCTATAACCCACCTTGAGGTGAAGATCCACTCCAAAGCACGAGCTCCAAGAGAAAATGAAACACCAAAGCTTGGATCAACCCCAAATACAAGCAAGATCACCTCAAGAGGAGAAGAATGTACCAAGGTGAAAAGAATCTCAAACGAGAGAGGGTGAAAGCCCTAGGCTAAAAAAAAACTGGAAAGAGGAGATCTTCATCTCACTCAAGTATTCCCATGGAGAACTATGGAGCTCGACCTCTGTTAGAGAGAAGTTCCTCAAGAAGACCACCATGGATAACCACAGTTCAACCAAATGAAGAAAGAGAGAGATAGGGTTCAAGAAAAACAAGACTAATAAAGGTGAACAATTTACCAAGAACAAGAATCACCAAGAACCACCACAAGGGAGATGATAAAACCCTCGATCACCATAAGCAAGGAGAAAATGATCACCTTCTCCAAGATCAACACATCCACTTGCACCACTAAGATCAAGGATGAACTCAAGCAAGAAGATAGAAAGAAGAGATCTAAAAGGGTTTCTTGGATGAAAGAAGGGGTATAAGTACCCAAGGGTAGGAGAGAGAAGAAAGGCGTGAGGTGTCAAGACATTATAGCCACTCATGACACATGACCTTAAAACCATGCCATGCAAGCACTCTATATGTACATGCAACAAGGGTCATCAAATAGTGACAAATTGGTCCACTACACCCTTGGTCAAAGCAAAACCCAAAGAACAACATGGTAGCGACTGCTACCCATGTCAACCCAACAACTGGTCGCTACAACACAATACAAGCAAAATCCTAACTACCAAAACCAAGGGCAAGGATCCTAGGTTGCTAAAACTCAACCAAAACAAGTTCTATTGGTGGAAATACTCTCATGGACACCAAACATATCGGGCATTACAAAGAAAACATCTACATGGTCGACACCACCAACTCAAGCATCCATGCAAACCATGCAAACCGTAACACCAACATGTGATGCCACCTCATCAACCAAGGTCCAACAAGGTTACCCTAAGCATCAATCTCTCTCTCATGATGACAAGGCACAAGAGGCACAACAAACATGTGACAAATTGCAAGATACACCCTCAACATGGGTAATTTGCAACTTGGTCCAAAGGCAACACATATATAGCATAACTAGCTCAAACATCATGTAAGAAGGACATAACTAAAAAATTAAGCATGTCAAATGTTATAAGGGTGCATCACAAGATTACATTTAGGTTAAACATCTTATTAAGCCAAAACATCTAGATCTAACACTAATCTAGGTCAGGGCTTATTATGCCAAACAATCCAGATCAAGCACTAATCTAGGTCAGGGGTCTTACACATAGTGAATGTCATAAAGTTTGTAATCTCTCCTTTGTCCCAAGACTTCTACCATTTCATAATAATTGGTGTCACACAAGATTTCAAATGGGGAATTCCAGTCTGACAACTAAATAATAGGGCCTAAAACAAGGACATCTTGTAATTTTTGGAAAGTTGTTTGGCAATCTTCATTAAATATGAATTCAACATCCTTTGTTATCAGGGAACATAGTGGCTTTATAATATTATAAAATATTTTATAAAACTTCTATAGAACCATACGTGTCATTAGAAACTCCGAAATTCTTTTACTATGGTCGGTGTTGACATCTTCTCAATGGCTTGTACTTTTTCTTTGTCAACATTAATTCTTTTTCTTGATATAAAATGACCAAGTACAACTCTATATTGTATCGTAAAATAACATTTCTCCCAATTAAATACAAGGTTGAATGATTTACAATGTTGTAAGAATTTTATTATATTTAACAAACAATCATGAAAGGAAAATACCATATACACTGAAATCATCCATAAATATTTCCATGATCTTTTCTATGAAATCACAAAAATGGCCATCATGCATATTTGAAATGTAATGGGTGCATTACATAATCCAAAATGCTTCTCCTATAGGCATATGTCTCATAAATACATGTGAATGTAGTTTTCTCTTGATCCAGTGGGTAAATATGAATTTGTAAAAATCTAGAATATCCATCTAATTAGCAAATGCATGTATGTTTTGAAAGTCTTTCCAAAATGAGGTCAATAACAAACAAGGGTAAATGGTCTTTTCTAGTGGACTTATTTATTCTTCTATATCTAATGCACATGTGCCATCCAGTGACTATACATGTTAGGGTTTATTCATTATTATTTCCTTTCATTACAGTGGTTGCCCCTTTCTTAGGTACAATGTGAATGGAACTTACCCAAGGGTTGTCACTGATTCGATGGATTATTCCATCATCTTTTAACTTACACATTTCTTTCTTTACCACCTCCATCATCTTTTGATCTAATCTTCTAGGTGGTATAATGCATGGTTCAACATTATCCTCTAAATCTATGCGATGAATGTAAATAGAAGGATTAATATCTTTCAAGTCATCAAAGGAATAGACAATTACATCTTTGTATAACCTAAGTTCTTTTAGAAGTTTCATTTCTTATCCTTGGGTCAATTCGGAATTTATTATGACAACAGAAGTAAAATTTGGGTCAAAGAATGTGTGCCTCAAAACTAGTGGAAGGGGTTTAAATACTCTCCTTTTCTCTGATATCATGGTGTCACTTGCTTCCTTCTCTTGTGATGCTTCTTCAGAATTTGAACTTGTTGTTGCTTCAAAATCTTCCTCATCAAGATCAATCATCATGTTTGTGGTGTCCTCTTTATCTTCAAATTTATCAAGAACTGATGTAGGGAGGTTCTTGTCATCTTCCTCAAGGTGTCGATTTTATATATAAGATAAAGATATTCCATTGTACTTTATGCATTCATAGGATCATACACAAAATATACCAGATCTGCATCCCCTACTCTGATAGTCAACTTCCCTTCTATCACATCTACAATACATCCAATAGTCCTAAGAAATGGTCTCCCAAACATAACGAGATTTCTTGGGTCTTCATGCATGTCTATGACTACAAAATCATAGGGAATGTAGACCATTCCTATTTGTGCATGAATGTCTTCCACAATTCCCCTTATATATTTTATAGACAAATCAGCCAATTTAATTGCAATTGAGGTGGATTTTAGATCTTCCAAATCAAGTCATTGACATAGAGAGAAAGGATTCAAACTAATGCTACCACCAATATCTACTATTCTTTGTTAGATGTATAATTTCCAATTTTAAAAGTGAGAGTAAATGCATTAAGATCATCAAGTTTCTTTGGAAACTAGTTTGGAATGATAGAACTCATTCTTTCAAAAAACATTACCATTCCAACTAGATCAACCCTCATTTTCTTTGTAAGAATTTCTTGTAGGAATTTTGCATAAGAAGGCATTTCAACAATAACTTCAACTAATGGAAGTTTGATATAAAGTTCGTTTAGAATATCCATAAAGTTGTTGAATTTGATACCATCTTTGTGTTAGAAAACATGTGAGGGAAAGGGGCATTAGGCTTTATAGGAGAGTCACTTTGTTGAGAATTTCCAACAATATTCTTCCATTGGTTTTAACTATATCTTTTACATTTGTATCAATAAAACTTATCATATTTTCTCTTTGAAGGTAGTAAGGATCCTCCAATTACCACTTCACTCCTCAATGTCACAGATTTGCAAGTCTACCTTGAATTCATCTTCAATTGGCTAGGAAAGGAACCATATGATGCTTTTTGATTACCAAGAGCTTGTTGTGCAATCTGGTTCTCCAACATCCTTGTATCAATAGTAATGACATCTACCTTAGAATAAAGTTGTTGAATGACATCTTTAGTGAGTTTTCTATGTTGGAGGAACTCATTTTGTTTCAATTGAGTTGAAACAAAACCTTCTAGAAGGAATTCAAAGTTGGACTTCATTTGCTGTTGTTGCTAACTGAATATCTATTAGCATTATTATTCAAGCCCAGTGGATTGTTTTCCATATGTGGCCTGCTTCCCAAGTGTAATAGTTGTTGACTTTGAGGTTGGTGAGGATTTTGGAAATTGTTGTTGTGGGATAAATTGGAATTATCTATTCAACCCGGATTGTAGGTGTTGGAGGAATGGGTTGTAAGGTTGCTTGTTCTCGTAATTATCTAATGCATTACATTTCTCCACAGTCTCTTTAGAAGGAATATAAGTAGGGTAGCTTGAAGAGGCTACCTATCTAAAAACTTCATATACATCACAAATAGGATTTGCCGGTTGAGCTAGTTGAGTGCTCAACCTCTCAAACTTTTGTGCAAGAGCACCAACTTGGCTGGATCAAGTGCAAATCATCAACATAATGTATGTCGACTTGCTTCCCAGAAGCAACATAGGATGAGGTTGATTGGTTGTTCCCCTCTGTACTCCATTGGAAATGGTAATTGCCATGTCTTCAATGATTACACAGGCTTCCCAACATGACTTGTTCATCAAATTTCGATTGGCTATAACATCTATGGACATCATCATATCGTAATACAACCCATAATAGAAGGTTTGGATAAGTATCCAATTGTTGGACCATGGTGAGGATATATAAAGTTTTAGGACTTTGAATCTCTCTCATGTGTCATATAGAGTTTCTCCATCCCTATAAGAGAAATTAGTAAGTGGCTTCTTAGCAGAGCAGTCTTGCTTGGAGAAAAATATTTGACTAAAAAAACTTTTGTCAACTTCTCCCAACTATTTATGGAATTCATTGGCAATGAAGAGAGTCACGCCTTGGTTCTATTCATCAAGGAGAATGGAAATAGAAGTAGGAAAATACCATCAGGAGTAACACCATTAATCTTGAAAGTGTTCAAGTACTACATGAATTCAACAATGGGGAGGTTCAAATCCTACATGGGGTCCCTTGAAAATGATTTTGCTGAATCATTTTGCATCATCATCACATTGATCGAAAAATTGTTCACCTCAATATGTAGGCTATTGATAGCCCCATTGATGACAATGCCAGCACGAATGAAGAAGTCCTTGAGAGGTACAATCATCTTCCATGATTGTATCTTGGTGATTAGGCAAGGATGATGGTGAAGACAAAGGTGATGGTTGTGAATCCTCCATGTTTGAAGAGTTTTCGTTCCCCCTTGATCTTCTATGATTGTTGAAGGTACGTTCAATCTCTAGGTCTAGATATATTTGAACCATGCATATAGTCCTATAAATTCACCAATGAGTGAGCAATACTAGCTAAATAAAATATTGTAGATGGTAAATATGATGAAAAAATGGTTGAATGACGGTGTGATCTAGTCTCTCTTACTAATCAACACTTTTTACTTTAATACAAATACCAATTCTCCATGGAAACATCTCTAAAAACTTTCTTAGCACTATGCACAAGTCTTAATTTATAAACTCAAAAACTATCTCACAAGTAAACATACATGTAGCATTATCAAAGTCATCCAAGAAGTAATGTATGCTAAATGCAAAAGTATTGACTTTTAACAATAAAGATCGATTTCAAAAGATGATTTAGTTTTACACTTGGCACCAGATTTCAATTGGTCAAAGGTTTTTGGAACATCATCTGACAACCACATCTCAACAATATGAACTACAAAAATAAACTATGCTAGATTCAATGAAAAGGAGGTTTGTTTCCTACACACACATCTCAATAAAGCAATCCTAATTTCATATAGAACCCCCATTGTTATACCAAATTTTAGACTACAAACCTTTCTCCTTAACTTATACCAGCCGCTCTCATGGTCAAGGGAGTGTTCCTAAAGAACATCTCCTTACTCCTATGCATATGTTCCCAAATCAAACAAGGAGCATAAATCATACAACCAAGGTGGCCAACAAAGCATGTAAGAAGAAAGCTACGCTAACGAATCTTAGAACAATGACAATAACTAGAATTAAGCATGAAATTTGAGTTCAATAGAGTTATGAAATGGGAGTTACTCCCCATGCCCATTAACAAGGGTTTATTTCTTCCATGGCTAGATAAAGAAAAAACAAATAGTAAAATGTAGAGAAAAACATGGTAGAAGAAGGAAAAGAACAAAAATCTCTAAATTACAAGTGTGACAAAGTGGAACTTTGCCTTGGAGTGGAAATTTTCTCCTCTTTGAAACACTTTCTCTGGCAACCTTCCGAGCTAGTGGAATAGAGAGTGGAGATCTTCGGTGCAATGGTTGAAGAAGAATTGGGGAGAAAGTGGCTCTCTCTCGAGTAATCATGCTCTCCTCTCTAAAATTGTCCTTCTTTCTCCTTGGCTCTTCTCTAGATGTCTCTTGCTCCAAATGACTTGTGATTACCTTACCAAATGAGTTGGGTTCATATATAAAATTGAGGGACGATTTACTTTTAACTTTAAACTAAAACTATAGGTAGCATGCATGTTTGTTGGATAACATTACATGTTAGTTATTATAATTGAAGTTGAAACTGCTTTGATCGAAAATGACAAAATGTGTTAGACGACTCACACACCATGCTGTTGGGAGTTATGAAAACTTGGGCAGTTATGTAGGGAGGGAACACGACGTGTATAGATTTCGTCATGTCATGCTGTCACATTAAAGTGATCCCTAACATCTTCTAGATTAAGGAGGCACACCGTGTGAGTTTCCTAGCACACTATGTTTCTACAAGTTATTTTCTAACATGAAGGGACATTACCTGTTAGTTGACCAACACACCACATTTTTGTATGTCAGTGAGAATGTGACCTTGCCTTCTATTGACACACCGTGTTTAGTAAACCACACGACATGGTTCTGTCACAATCTTGAGGAATAACTTCAAAGTTTAGGACTCTCTTGGGAATCTGAATAAGGTTGAATTATGACCAAATCATCCCCATTATGTTGTCAAAATATTGTGATTGTGATTAAAATCATGGAGTAGGTAAAGATAAAAACAAAGTGAGAAATTTAGCATGATTATAGGCAACTTCATGCATAAAGTGGATTGAAAATGTATGCAAGAGTATGCAAAAAGACTATATTAATCATACACATCAAGTTACATATAGATTGTGCTTGTTTAATTATTGGAATAATTTCCTTCATTACACTTTTGCATATTATAATAAAAATTTGATTTCTAGTCATAGCTAGAGCAATTGTATATCCTTCCTTGTTGTAGTTGACACATTAAAGTCTTTTCTTATATGAAAAAATACATAGTATGTGTGTCTGCCAAAGTTTGAACTTGAATTATTCAATATTTCCCTCTTCCATAATTAAAAAGTTGACTTCTTTACCCTACTCATTTATGGTATAGACTACATGATGTTACTTGTAAATTTAGTTGAAGTCTCCCCCCACGATTCTTATTCTATATTGATTTCCATAATTACAAGAAATTTTTTTATCTATCAACCTTATCTAGAGTAAATTACTAGATAGAAAATAGTTTAAGTTTTACATTGATTTTATAGGCAGTTTATATGGATATATTACAGTTGATATTTCTTGGTAAATGTGAGATGCTTGATTAATATTTTCAATTGAATCATAATGAGCACATTGATATGATGGCATCTTGATTCTCTTAGTGTGTATGTGTATATTATTTGATAATTTTGTTGATCCATTCTTGAATGTTTGGATAAGTGTTTGGGTTTCATAATTTGAGAGTAGGAATTTAATGTTGGATAAATTTATTTCTAGGAATTCATTATTATTTATTGATCTTACAATTATATTGATAGAAAATACTTTGACTAGGGGGAAATGTTTTTCAGTTAGAACCAAATCTAGACCCATTTCATATTAGTTTTAACCTAGCATGATTAAGTCCAAGATTTAGTGATATGAACTTTAATGTCTCTGTTTCTAGTTTGACATGACACTTGATCAATTATAAGTTGTTTGAAAATGATAGTATATGTCAAATTCTCGTCAACAATTGGTTCATTAGGGGGGAGTAGATTTTAGGACAAAACTCATCTTAAGGGTGGTCAACATTATAGTGCACTGAAAAGATTACACAAAGAAAAAACTCTAAAAAAATCATCACTAATATTTTCTTGAAACTTACTTGTACTTCAAATGCTCTTGTTTTCGTATCACTTATTCCACTTGCATTATTTAGAAGTTTCCTATTTGAATCTCCTTCATATTATCACTTGTGAATTCATTTTGAATATTTCCTTGTTGCATCAATGACCCTATAAAACCCCATAACATGATCGTATAATTTTTGTATATGTGGATTTGCAATCGTTATAAAATATCCTACAACTCTAGATATTCAATTTTTATGTTGAACAGAAAAATGGACAAAACCAAGCTTTGAAATCTCCAAGATTATATCTATTTCAAAAAATTTCTAGTGGGTGTAAAAAACATGTGGTAAAAAATTCAAGTCAGGTATGAGGCTCCCTACATAATGTATTCAATTTAATTATATTCATTCACTATGGATGATATATTTCAAACCAATGATCAAATATAGGGGATAATATGACACACTCATCACACAAAGCGAGACTACTCAAAACAAAGCATGAAATTATAACCAATCAACTAGACTACCAAAAAATATGGTAAATTAAAATAGATAACATCATAGCATCTCAAGCTGAACATATAATATCTAGGTCTATAGCATTGCCACTTGTATTACATAACATTTCATAAAAATGTATACATCAGTGTTCACTGGCCACCTTGCCACAACCTATACATATGATAAAATGCTCATATTTATACAAACCATGTCTATACAACCATGGCCTATTGCCAAAACTTGTATCGATGTACATAACAACGAAACCTCCCCAAGGACCTGAGTGTACAAGGATGACACATAAGACTCTACTACTAAACATTAGCAACATGCCCAACCTCTAACAACTACTACTCCTCTTGCTTCTCAGCATCAACAACACGGTCTCTACCTCATCGTGTACAACTACCTAAAAGATGTGGAAACACTTGGGGTTAGACCAATGTCCCAATGAGAGATATAACTCTCCTCCAACATCTATTATAAACATAGTTAAATAAAGAAGCAAGATAGCATTATTTTCATAATGAGCAGATTCATCTAAATGATATGACCAAAGCAGTTACCATGTCTAAGCAATTCAGGCAATTACATTTGAGTTGTAAAATATCTTATATTTTTAGAAGGAATATGAAGAACATGTGTAACAGTTGATTTGTCTTACCGCATTATAATTCAAGAAATAAGACATAGGGCCATCCAATGTGAGTCTTGTTTAACCCTAAGCAAATATAATCCACATTTGTATATATTATTTATTTGCCCTGAGGATTTGAGTTGTACCACCTCAAATCCAACTGACCACTATAAAGTCGAAATTAGTGACATACAAGATCAATGGAAGAGTTGGAATCCATGATCTCACCATACAACTCCTATTTAATACGAGAGACAATGCAGAGACATAACTATCAACTGCCAATAGTTACATAATGTCAAGCTGAAAAGAAACGACTAGTCCGACCTTGGTACAGGTCATGACACTAGATAACAACTCATACATGATCATTTAAAAAAAAAGGCAATCATGTAGTTACACTACTTCCTTTCACAAACCACATCACCTCGAGGCATGACTGCAGTCATCCTCCAAACATATAATTGTGGACACAAGGATATATCATCGAATTGCACACCTACATATTCAAAAATATGTGCTCCAAGTTTCCCATAGGAATGACTCATTTAACCACCCATCAAGTTCTGACACTGAAATGGATCTATGGCACATGGTATTTATACAATTAGGGTTTCACTTGATTAGTTATGCCAATTAAGCGTCTTTTAGTGCATCAATCAAGTAACAACATACAAACCCAAAACAAACTCTATAAAAACAAGGGTAAATGTATAACTCAAGAAGATATAAAATGTATGAGAATGGAACTTGTCACTTCATCACTTTACACCACTACCATACAAGGTCATCATCATTATCACATCATTAGGGGATAGAAATCCCTCATCTCATCACTAGAGGTTATTACCTCAAATTAGGCATAAAGCCTCTGCTAAGTCGTAGGACCCAATCACATCATTATCATCTCACTATGCCTTAACAAGGCCCATAATCATTCACCCCGTGTCACATCCATAATACCATATCATACACTAGCTATGCCATATACTCAACCTAAAAGGTTAGGTTTACAAAAGTAGAAGAGAGAAATATCATTACATTCTAGAACATCATAAAGATAAGTAATATCATTCATGCCCAATTTTGGTGAGGAATTCACTTGAATCTGATTTGGGATTCTGTCACATCATTCAATCACAAAACCCTAGGTTCACCATTTACCACATTATTGGAACACCTTAGGGTTGGGTATAAAAACCTTGAACAATCATCATCTGAACATCAACATGTTGCGAACAAGAACATAGTGTTATGATGGATTGGAAAATGTGTAGTGACCATAGATCCACATGTAGTGAACATATGTTGCAACCCATCTAGGGTTATGACCCTAGTACAACCGCTAGGTAGGTGTAGTGACCACCTCCTAGAGTCAGGGTAGAGACTGATAGCAAAAGTGTCACCCATGTGTAGCAATCACACATGACATCAACATCATCAAAAACAAATGTTGCGACCACTACACAACCTTGGTCATGTGTAGTGACCATAACATTTCAAATCACTTCAACTGCAATGTACTAACCCTCCAAGAGTAGTGACCAACATAACCATCCATGATTCTTCAACCAAAACAAACACATAGTGTAGCGGCCAAAGGTGGTTAGGGTTAGCCATTGTAGCTCCCGCAACACGTCAAACATCATGCATGAAAAAATCAACTAAAAATAGAACTAAACCATGAACAAAAGTGAAGGTAAATGTCAAGGAAACTAAGTGTCATCTATGAGGAAGAATCCATACAAAGTTGATCAGTAAAACTCTAAAACATGTATCACACAAATCACCATGAGAGAACCTTGTTAAGGGAGATAAACCCATGTTCAACAAATGTAAAATAGAACTAAAAATTCATGCTACTCCAATATACTAGAACCATAGGAATGTTGATAGAAATCCATAATCAAAAGCAAGGGAAAATCATCCCTTCCATAATCACTACAAAATCAGTTACAAGAAATTAGGGTTTCAGGGTATATGTAAACCAAATGATATTATTACCAAAACTTAACCCCTATATTATGGTAACTTCATATAACATATTAGGATCACATCTTAGAGATGAAAACAAAAACATGCATGCAATAATATTGTCTAATAATATTGAGAAAGAGTTATATAACCCACCTTATGAAGAGATCAAGCTCCCCAAACCACAAGCTCTAAAAGAGAGAAAGAAGCTCTAACTTGAATCAACACCTCGGACACAAGGTAACCTCAAGATGAGAAAAAACACCAAGGTTAAAGGACAACTCAAGAAAAGGAAACTCAAACTCTAGGCCTAACAAAAGAGAAAACAGAGGAGATCTTATTCTCACATAGGTACCACCATGATAAATCCATAGTCTCTGACCTTAGTGAAGAGAAGATACTTAAAGAATAGCCACCATAGTTGCACCATAGTCTATTGGACAAGAAAGGAGAATAAGGTATGGTAGAGATTAAAAAAAAATGTGACAAAGTAATGATAACAACTTACCAAGAAGGAAGATCACCAAATATTACCACAGGGAATATGATCAAGCTCAAGGTCACCACAAGCAAGGTTGGTCGCCCACCAAAGCTCCAAGATCAATTCTCTTTTTCTTCACAAAGCTCCAAGGACGAACACAAGGGAGATGGGAGAGAGTAGGCCAAAAAGCATACTTGTATGTGAAGGAGAGGGTTTATATACTTAAGGTAGGAGGGAAGTAAGGGTTTTGAGGTGTCAACACATGAGAGAACCAAAAGGACACTTTGTCCATCAAGGAAACAACCATGAAACAACTTAACACATGCATGCATAAAAGGGTGATATAACCTAGGGAGTGTAGAAACCACTTAGTTCAGCTACATCCCATGTTGTAGTTGAAACACATCAAGGAACACCATGTAGAGACCACTACACAATGATCATCAAGCCAAACTAGGTCGAAACACTCCACTAAAAGACAAACCCCATCGACCAAACCACATCAAGGTCACCATGGTCGAAGAAAACAACACCTAGAGTAAGTGTTGTGGTCTCAACACTCATCCAAGTGTAGTGTTGTAGTCGCAACACACCCAACACATACTCAAGGTCACTACACATCAGCCAAAAACCCTAGAAACCCTAATATCATCATGTGATGTCACATCATCAACCATGGTCCAAGACAAGTGCCCCATAGAATATTATCTCTTGCATAATCCTAAGGCACAAGAAAAAAAACCTACATGGGGAAAAATTTAAGATTGACCCTCAACATGGGAAAATTGCAACTTGGTCCAAAACAAACATAACTAGCTCAAACATCAACAAACATAGGACCAAACTGAAAACATAAGATTGTCACATGTTATTAAGGCAATGCAAGAGATTAGATTAAGGTTCAAGCATCTTGTTAGGAAAAGAAAGTACACTTAAGCATTATTCTAGGTTAGGGGCCTTACAGATAATCCCACCATCTTTAACCTTGAGATAGGCAGTGAGTCATGTTTTTAGGAAAATCTAGAGGATATGTTCTCCCTCATTTTTCCACCAAGTATAATGACTTTGCATTAATGTAACCTACCAATGACTACAATATTACTCATTAGAATTAGTGTAATACATTTTTTATGAATATATTTGTTCTTGACCTTTTCAACCATGTGAGACATCTAAGAAATATATATCACCCCTCACAACATCCTACACATGCTAAAATATTCATTTGAATTATAGTAAGTGAGATTCAGTTTGGGTACAAGTTTTCACCCCTCTAAATCATCCACCAAGTTCTAGTTCATCTTTGCAACCTCATTGGAAACCACCTCAACACCAACCAATTCCCATTGTTTTTCCTTCATTTTCACCTCTTTGTCACCAAACTCTTTCAAGGTTGGACGTCAACTTCACTCAAAGAAATGAGGCATATGACACAATCTCAAGCTTTTATGGTGAATGTCCAAACTTGTTTTGAAATATTCTATAGTCGACACATTTGTCTCGTGTTGTTAACTACTGTAGTATTATGAAACACACTATGTCACCCAAACGACACATTGTGTCATGAGCTAGAAGTCTGGAATGAAGCAACAACTTGAGTGACGTCTAAAAGTTAGATTTTCATTTATTTTCTTGTGTTGGATTAATTTGTAAATATATGAATAATCCCATGAAAATAATGAAATCATGAAAACATTTTGAAGTTCATAATGAGTATAGTCCAACTTTCTATTTATTTGTTAAACTTATAATTCATATATTATTATTTTCTATTAACTCTATCTATAGAATATTTATCTCATGTCCTATTCTATCTTATTTATTCTTAGAAATGTATTCGAATGTTAAAAAATAATCAACAATTTTAGATAATTTTATTTTGACCCATGATATCTAGAAAAATTATTAGATATAGGCTTTGTATTGTTTTTGTGTAATAAAGCTATATTTTTCCTTGTTTGGAAGTGTAAAGTAATTGCACAAAACAAATAATAAATCAGAAATTCACCAAACTTGAACCTAGCTTAGTTTGGACATATTCTATAATAAATAATAATTCAAGATGATTTTTCAACTTATGTACATGGTTTGTTATTTTCTATGGTGAACATAACAGAGTATATGTATATTTTTTAGTATAGAGAAGCATGTTTCCATATAATCAAGAAATAGGTCGAGTTGTCTTAAAAAGATGTATAAGAATGATAGTTCTGATGGAATTTCTTCAACACACTTGTGTAGAAATGGATTTTTGACACTTCTTTATATGATATGGATGATGCCATTTTTATAAACAGATATACCAAATCATAAAATTATTTTGTGATATTTAATTTTGAAAAATATCAATTACAATATGTTTGATCTAGAACTATAATTAAGGTATTATTTAGTCATATCTATTGGAACAAGTGTACATGTGATATTATGTATGTAGAATCTTCTATATAAAGATTACATCATTGCATAAGTAAAAAGGCAACATGAAATATTCTAGAACATTTAAGACTAAAACTTGGATATCAAAGTCAACAATTTGAAACCCTAGGAATGGATAACTGGCTTCTAATGACAATTTTGAGTCTCTAGATTGTAATTCTTGCTCTTATATACTTACAAACTTTCTTGAAATCCCATGACAACAGCTTAGTTATTCCTGCTCGTAAAGTTTACATGTACTTGATATTGAAGATCAATATCTCAAATATATTAGTTATTTTTTGTCATCATTATGGTACTTGATTATATACTTATTTTATTACAACATTTATTATATTTTGAAATCATCGATTTGTAGAATTGGATTGATTCCTTGAAATTGTTTGTACCTTTAGCCTTTATATTATAGAATCCCCTTGTGACTTGAATGTCTGGAACATTATTGCTACCATTTGTATTTTAAGAGTCACTACAAATATGACTCACATGATTAGTGGATATCACTCCCAAAAGTCTACACAATGATAGGGGTAGGTGCCTACCAGTTAACTAGAACACATATGCATTTGATACTCTTACATAGACTAAAAACATATTTTTTCCCTATCATAGAATAAATATACCAAGTTTCAAATCATTATTCCACAAACACTACACTTTAGGAAATATACCCATGATAGTTTGTGTCTACCATTCTAGTAGGTTTTCTTGTAGGGGCATCATTTATGTGATCCAAGTTCTAAGAATAGCATTTTTCACAACTGTACCATGCTATTAAATACTTTTTGTATATAATGTTGTAATAAAATTACTATGATAAGTATATGATGATAATTAATTTCGTACATTTCCTATAATGGTTCTTGTCTAATATTATTGAAATGTATATTATGTTTTTGATACATCCCAAACAAATTGAATGATTGTTTATGCTTTTCTACAAAACATGGGGTGTTGCATTGATCTTCGTAAAGTCAAAATCATTGTCAAGATCTAGGAATAAGCCAGAAAGTACATGAAGAAATATATTAAATATTGTGACCTGATATAAATAGTTTGATTTTGGACTAAGAGTAGATTTTTGAATTTATATAATAATTTAAGTAAAAGGAAGGTGACAATAGATAGAAATGTTGTTTTTTGCAATTAGTACACTAAATACTTTACTATAATTGAATCGCCATTGATATCAACTAAATAAGTGATTGTTCATATCACCATACCCAAATTTTTCTCAAATTTTGGTGTAACACACAACTTCAATGGAAGATGCCTCTCAGGTCCATCTTTTAATACATATGAGTTATTATATCACAAAAATAAAATGAAGCAACACATTATCCTCTTTCGAGGTCATGACATGTCTCATCTCTAGTAGAGTTCACTGATACACCTCCACTCTTATGGTTGTTCTCAAGACACATTATGTTTTCAATTGATAGGAGGAAGTAGTATATATCATATAGTAATTATGGTGATCAAGTGCCTGATCGAGGGACACCTATAAGATCACACACATACGATATTGTAGAGAAAGAAGATGAACGTCACAATTTCTATTGGAATGGTATTGAGTCAATTTGAGTTCTATCTTATTACTAATTTATTGAATCCTACAATCTACTAATTATTTAGTCAGTTGAATTAGAATGGATCAATTGAAGATTAATTAGTTGGCTGACTAATAGTGAGGTATGAACCAACTGGTCAATTAAAAGTCTACAATTTGATAAATTATGAATCATAGATGTTTGGCAAAGTCTTAAGAAAATTTGAGAAACCAATCATTCATTTGTGATGTCTAATAAATTGACAAAGATGTCAATTGGTTGACTGAGACATGATATGCAAGCGTTAGAGCTACCCAGTCAATTGATTGATAGTTCACTCAAGCACTAGAATGTTATTTGAGTCAGCCAAAAATTATGATTCCAAATAAGAAATAGACTTTGGATTTATATAAATACTATCTCATGTCTCCCCTTCATATATGAGGATGGCATCCCAGTCTAGACATACAAATATCTCCCATAGAGAGAGTGAAAGCCCTTCATGTCCATACCGAGTCTAGAGATAGGGTGACCAATTGATAACACATAAACAACCCATACATGCTCCTCCTAGGAGTCCTTGGACATTCTGCAAGGATGCTTGACATAATCTTGGAGGAGGTAGAGTCTTCTTGCACATGTGCGGAGGCTGGAGAATCATCTTTGATAAGTAGAAAATAAGTTGCTTCTCCATTGTTGCTTCTACAAGCATGATAGAACTGTAAAAACACCCGATGATAGATTAAAGTCCACTAGATCAACAACGCCAACAACTTCATGTATATTGTTTTGCGAAAATATGTGCACACTAAGATAAAACTATTATCCCATCTTATTGTTATGTTTTAACCAATAGCCTTGATTATGACGGATTTGCATGAATGGGTATCACTGGAGAAGCTTTATAATTTCCGCATGTAACAATCCACCAAAACCCAACAATTTTGTCATCTATTCATCCATTGTTTTTCTTGAAAATAAAAATTCATACTATTTAATGTAACAAGGACCATCATCTTCCAATATCTCAATATCATCATCTTTCAAATTTATAAATTTTCGTTCATCATTGTTTAATGTAATGTAGAATATTAATTTTATATTATTTCTGTAGGAAATTTTTACTATATTATTCATGCATGGTTACAGTTAATTATCATTTTTTCGCATCATATTATTTAAACATGAATAATAAAAATAAATTACGTAAATCACATTGTTTTCACATGGTGCGGTATTTTTTCATGATGTTTGTATTTTTTATTTTGTAGATTGTACTAATAGTGGTGGTTATTGTGTTAAATATTTTACATAGTGTTATTATAGTGTATGATATTTTGTCATATTATGTTGTGGTTTTAACAATAAACTATAGCCTCACCATTAATATTTCTAGTCATAAATATTTTTACATGTATCACTTACAACGAATGAAGAATATAATTGTATAAGAAATGTTGTTAGTTGTCCCGAAACTCATTTTCCGCTCTTTTTATGAGGGAACCCAAGAACTGTAATTTGTATGTAAGTCTGTAACTTTCTGGAAGTCACGAAACTCAAGTTCCAACACTTACTTTAAACCAATCATGAAAAACTGCTCAAAGAACTCTAGTTCATGTGTTTTTCATACTAGTTACGACAAAACGATCAGAGCCTAAATGTTACTTATTTTACCAACACACATTCAATGAGGAACTCATAAGGAGCGAGTTCCAAAGGAACAACAAAGAACAATAACATCAATCAAAGAAGCAAAACATCTTCTTAATTAGCATTAGGTAAACAAGTTATATTTTTTAATAATTCTTTTTTCTTATTCCAGTCGTAGTTGCAGTTATATGACTTTTTGTTATCATGTCATTTGTGCAATTGTGCCCGATTACTTCAAAGAATAAATTAAATTTTATTTGTTGTGTACTTTAATATTCATCCCTTATTAAACCTATTAGTATGATCATGGCGTTTAGTATTATCAAATTTGGTTATAGGTAATAATTTTACTACAATGGTTTGTAGCTTGAAAGTGAAGAAATAGTAGGAGTAGAGATAATGGTTATTGGTATTCTTTTCTTAAATGTGTGTCTAGAAGTGACCAGCTACCATCAACATATAATTTAGAGAGTATGCAATCTGTATTTTGTCAAAGAAAGGAAACGAAAATATTTGAAGGCCTATATATATATATATATATATATATATATATTAATCTTATCTACTTATATCTCTTGTAAATGCAAACCCGTGGGTTGGTTTTTTATGTAGTTCATGAACCCAATAAGTGTTTATTTTGTATGCTATAAACCACCAAATTTTGTTCCAACTTCGTTTATTTGAATTGAAGGAGCATCCCTGGTTGGGAGTGCCAAGTCCAGTTTATATAGGACTTGGTAAAGATTTCATGAATAATAGTGTTGTTTTTCCATACACAATAAATGAACACGCTAATGCTCATGCCTCGTTTTTTATTTGTTGTTATGTTCTTTTTATTTGTTGTATTGTATATATAATACATTCTTATCAACATCTTTTTTTTTATAGATTTATTATTAGTTTGATATTTCTTTTTATTACACCGCCTCATCTAGTCATAGTTCACCTTCTTTAAAACTGGTCTGATTCATGTACTTTATATATTTATTGACTGTATTATTTGATTCGATTTGTTGCTACCGCTCATAAATATACTTTGCAAGTTCCAAGAGCAGCATTGGGTAAAACTACATTCTCCGTACCTCCGAAAAGCATCACAATCAGGGGAATACTCTCGTCTTACCACATAGGAGACTAGGGTTACGTTTTGATACATGGGCAAACCCGGCAAAGGGCAGTAAAATAAATGATTAAGGAGAGGCATGGGAAGGGTTTAAAAGGGAGGGGAGAATGTCTTACGGTCTGTTTGGTACACTGTGAATGGAGGGGAGGGGAAATGGTTGAAACTGTTTGGTTGGAGATGGTGAAGGGGAAGGCAAGGAAATGGAGAGGAAATGATCAAGTGTATTTCTAGTCACTTTTTCCCCACCAAATTAGAGTGGAGACAAGGATAAGAAGAAAGACTTGACGGTTATTATTATAAAGCTTGTAGGGAAATATGAAATTTGGAGAAAAAATATAAATAATTTGGTAAAAAATACTTGTATAGCTCACAATCAATGAGAAAAATGAGCATGTAGTCTCTCACCTCACTTAGGGTATATGAAATGTTGGAAAAAGTTAGAGGAAAAATTAAGAGTGAAAAATTAAAAATAAAAAAATGAGAATAAATGTAGCACATAATTAAAAAAAAGACTTAGAATATCTAGAAAAAATATTGATAGATAATACAAAAAGTTTGAGATAAATAATATTTTTAACATAATACATAATACAATATAGAAAAAGGAAAGAAATTGTGGAGGAAAGTGGAGGGAAATATCAAGTTATGGAGGGAACTTAAAGAAATGTGGGAAAAGTTATAAATATGGAGGGAAGCATACATATAACCACAATGACTATAAATAAAGAAGTGGTAGTTCCTATTTGCATCAATAATATTTTACATCATGTTAGACATAAGAAATATATCTTCTTCGTTAACAAAACAATTGTACGAGTGATTTTTTTTAATATCAAATATGTGAGCTTAATTTATTTTCACTTTATATGTATTAATATGTGTGTGGTGTATGTAAACTTTTAGAATAATATGACTTGCTAAAAAATGACATTTTTTTAATGTTTTATGTTCTTTCCCCTTCGCCTCCCCATGCTAACTAAATAGACTAAAATAAGTATCTCCTCTCCTTCCATCCCTTCCCTTCCCTTCCCCTCCCATCCTTTCCCCTCCCCTTCATTCACAGCGTACCAAACATTGCGTTAATGATAGTACACTTAGCTATCATGGGGAATAGAAACGAAAAAATGGCATACCAAGAAAAATAAGTTTCATTACCCCGCTTCCCATCTTCCATCCCTTTCTTTATATAATATACGTCTAAGCACAATGAATTTTCCAATTTTTTCTTCACTTTCATTACACACTATGTGTGGAGTCTCAAATTATTTAAAGCAAAAATACTTAGATCTATAAGAGGGACTTCACATTGGCAAAAGATATAGAAAGCAAATAGAATTACACCAACAAAGAAAAGACTTCTAACATAACTGCAAAACTCATGAGTAACTCTAACTCTGATGAAAATAGCGATATAACATCATCCGGAGTTGGTGATATTGAAATGGTATCTTCAGCCGAGTACATCACCGGTAGCGGCAGTTCTGACGAGTGAGTTGCAAACAAACTTTTTTTTACGTTATATAACATAGATATACAAGAGCCAATGTGTAGTCTGTCTGCATGCTACTGAAAAAAGAAATATTTTTAGCATGGTCATTATACTAGAAAACTTTACGCAGCATAATCACAATGCTGCTAATTGTTGTTTTTTGGTTGAATTTATTAATTAATTTACAATTTTTTTTATAGGGAATCACAAACTGTACTTTTAGTATTTCACCATGGTGGACATGTTGTAGATGGCGAGTATGTAGGAGGGAAAGAAGTGGAAATTAATATGGATGAAGACATCAGCTACTCCAAGATTAAGGAAGTATTCTTACAGATTGGTTGTACGACGATTACGAGAATGTGGTTCAAAGATCCAAATCCAGAAATGCTAATTTTGATGCAAGCAGACGAACATGCAAGAACAGTGAGGTTTAAGGCACGTTTTTATGGTGAATGTCATGTTTATGCAGAATCATAGGCAAATCGAAAAAAACATAATAATGGGACTGAGATAGATAAGTAGATTTAAAAAATAGTTGTAATAAAAGGGATGAGTTAGATGAAGTGGATTCAAAAAATTGCATTAGTGAGGCTAAGTTATATGAATCATCGTCGAAGTAGATATTCGATGATTTTGGTACTTTTTCCTAATTGAAGTGATGTCTCTATGAAGAATTCTATGCTTATTTCCGGCAACTTAATGTTCAAATCGTACTGCACACTCAAAATAATAATAATAACAAAAGAAACAAATCATTAACCACAACAAAAGAGTGAATTTTATATTTTTTGTGTGTGAAAATTTTGCAACATCTTATAGATGACATCATAATCCCTAGTTTATCAATATAGCCACGTTGACTCTTGGATAAAAAAGTGAAAATTTATATTGTTGAGTTATATGAGGATATCAATTTTTTCTTATACATATAGAAGATGAAAAAAACCCAGCAGTGAGCGAGTTGCAACTTGGATGGCGAACTAACGGGCTTCCTAATGAATGGACTCAGGTTTGACTCTTGGATTGTGCATTACAGAAATGATTTATACTTTAAAACAATTAATGGTGGTTCTCTTGTTATTAATATATACAAGATACTAAAAGAGTAAACGAAGTTGCCACAAAAGTTGATCACAAAAAAGATGTTAATAATAGCTTGAAAGCATACTTCCAATACTCAAGCCGCTTACCAAAAGTTAAGCACTCATAACACTGGAAAATCAGAATTTGTATTAGTTTTTATACAACCATTGCCTTATTCTATATAAAATATGTATGCATGTGTCATCAGATGGTGCATCGGATATGAGATGTGTACACCTAACACCATTAAGGCTAAACTCGTACTGATCATAGTCCCATACCTAACTTATATTCTTAACCTAAAGAGCTAAGTTCAGCTTAATATAATTAATTTAGAATTCCTATATAATAGAATATCTCATTTGGTAGCAGTCTTGACGAGATTTGGACTTGGAACTGACATAGTTAATTACTATTTTTTATTTTGATCTAAGTTTTCACTTCAATTTTATAATTTATACATGCAGTTGCGATCATTATATTGGTATTACTTACTTTATATTTTATTTATAATATATTATGCATTAAAAATGAGTCATATACATTGAAAACTAAAAGATTTGTATAAACATGAGTTACATCATGTATTTCAACCTGATTCCGTCCAATTCAAATCAGAATACTAACTGTCATCGTAAACACAGGAGTATCCTAATGAGTGAACAAAAACTTACAATAAAAAACTAGAATTCAACATGTAAAATCTTCACATTGTATGAGAAGTAAATCGAAGGGCCACTAATAAAAAGTTAACTATATAGAAAGGATAATATATATGTTTTTACAAGTTTTAGACTCAAACTAAAGAAAATAATAACCATAAGAAGATAATGACAATAACATGATAGAAAGATATCTCTACTGGGCCCCAGGAATATGAATTCTTAGAAAACCCTCTACTTCAAACCACTACAATAATAAACAGTACAACAAAAGATTTTGTGTGTCTTCCTTTCCTTTTATTAATTTATTTTCCCATCCCAGAACAATAGAAAATATTTATCTTTTTTTTTTCATGTGAGCATCTTATACGACTAAGCATCAAACCCAATATCTAATTTTTACCAATAAAAATAAGGTATCCCAAAGTAATAAACCTAGCTCAGCCGGATCCGAATAAAGGATGAGTACCAGTGTTGCTAAAGCCAAATCCGTTTTATTATTGAAATGAAACCTAGATACATAGTTTGCTTTAGTTTTACATTTATTAGTTCTTTTGGATTTTCTGTCAGAAACTGGAGGCAGATCCCCATCAAATCCCCTTGATTTACCCATAAGCAAAATCGTTGAGGCTACAACTCAAGGACGAAGTTCATAAACACAAATTACAGTTAATTTATATGTTATTTTGTGATTATATGTAGAATGATGATTAAACTTTAGTTCTTCCAACCGTATTTGATGAATGCACATCATACATATCAATGACAATACTCATTGAATGTATTACATGATGTAGCCATATAATCAAAATAAATATATTCATAAGCTCGAATTATTTTTCTATTCACATAACACAATCCATTTAAGTAATGTCCTACACAACTTACATGTGTTTTATGAACGCACATAAGAGAGTATAAAGTCAATTTGGGTTTTTAGAGAAATGTTGGAGATAGGGTACATATCATACAAAGTTTTAACTCATAAAATATGCCTATCCATGTATGATTTCCTAAAAGAAGAAAGCTAAATGTATACTTCAAAAAGAAATAATCAGACGATGAATGCAGATTAAGATGCAGAGATCTATGGTTACTTGACATCATTTTGCTGACTGGAAGACAAGGCACCATGTTCCAAGCGTAGTCACAACAACATATATGTCTACACAGGTAGAAAGTGTACCCTAGCTTCGTAATCATTGAATCATTTGGCATAGCAGTAATAATCATTTTTAAGAAAATATTTAAATTTACAAAAAACCACTAGGCAAAAAAGAAATTATAGAGCCTAGTTCATATCCAACTGATCCTACATTTATCATTAATCACTAACACAAGGTAAAGACCGCTACAAGTGATTCCACGTATAAGAGAGGGATCATTGGTCTAGGTAATGGTTAATTTGATCCCAACAGTTCTTGTGTCGCCATATGATGTAGATGAATGTCTCATTATATGATTATGTTGTATGTGCATTAAAGTGGAAATCACATTGAGATGTATCAATTATATATAATCATCGCAAAGCAACTAAAAAACACTTATGACACTACATCACAATAAAAACTATATTACATTATTTAATCATCAAAGCGGTTCCTTGTTCCAAAACATTACATTATAAGAAAAAGAATTCATATAGACGTCTCTTGTAATTTTTCAAGCTTCCCCAAGATTCATCTTTCACTAAGATCACTAACCTGAGTTACCAAGAATTTATTTTATCTTGCTCTCTATGTTAGGAGGACTTGTATAATGTTTCCATTGCATCTCCACACAAAAAGAAGAAAATTGTGCCATAACTATGTATATATAAATAACTAAATGAAATAATTCATAGAGTTAAGTAAAATGTTATGTTAAAAAATGACAACGTGAAGTTCCACATGTCATGAGGAGTCCTAATCCACTTTTTGCAAGTTATACCTTAGTATATGATTCACGCCTGGTGGATGTGGCAACATCCTCTAGGTTGCCACAAACGCAACCCATAGGTGTCCCTATGAAAGACACTGAGATAAACCCCAAAAATAAAAAATTCTAAATTTCAAGTTGAAACAACAACTAGCAATACATTACTAATTTTCTTATTTTTCTCAAACCATAAAAGCAATTATCGACAAGATTCGATACAACAACATTTTACATCATCAAGAAACACCATCTCATACTATATTGAATTTAGATTCAAAAGTGAGAAATATTAATAAACTTACCTTACAACATTATCTAGGTACTAAGCATAATGAAAACCAAATATTACAACTCTACACTAAGAAAGGGATAGTATATGGACAAATCATATTTATAATACATCTATTTTATGTTCAATATCATTATATTATACTTAGTCTATCTATTTAATAATAAAGAACTATTAAAAAACATTTATGAGATTGAGAATGTCCTAAGGGGTGGATAAATGCCAAATTAGGACATCACAAGCCACTCAAATGATCAAGTATTATGTTTGGGGCAATGAAGACATACACCAAAGGCTGAGAACTATGTCTAGCAGAAGATCTTTGCAAAGAAGAAGGAAGGGGGATTGAACATCAAGCACTCCCACATACAGAATGAGGCCTTGCTTGGCACTCCCACATACAGAATGAGGCCTTACTTGCCTGGATAGTTTTAGACCTTGACCCTTCATTGGAGGTGGGTTATGACAACTAAGTATTACCACCAAAAGAATATGGGATTGATAATAGTGTCTACACTATGAAGATTCATACCTAAGAATGAATTTTCCAACTCATTGGACGTGTCATCCTAAATGAAAAATCTATCTATGATATGTATGATTCTTGGGTCCATGGTTCTCACCTACAAACGCTTAAACAAGATAGGACCATCCTGACAGATCTAGATCACTTACACATGGGTTTTATGGACATTGATGAGACATGGGACATTGAATTTATCCATCACTAGTTTGATGACAGATCTGTGAACTAAATCATGAGTATGACTCTACCCCACCCATACTGTAACGTCCTCAGATTCTTTCATCTCAAGACTTAGAAGGCTCAAGAGACAAATCCAAAAACATTAGATAATCATATCAAAGAGTGATGCGGAAGTGACATACGCATACATGAACATACAACCATAACATACATCATAAAATTTCTCGACATTAACATGTATATTAATTCAAGATGACTTATTACAACATGAATTACAATTACATATTAAAAGAAGATTTACAAGTCTATGAACATGTATGCTAATCAGGATCTACACAATAGGTAGAACCTGGACAACTGCTCAATTCTCTTCTTTTGTCCCATGCTATCTTTGAACCGAAATCATACGTGAAACAGCGAATCAACACAATGTGTTGTGTACATGGGTATAAAGATACATACTAATAAGTTTGCATAAATGAAATAACTTGAGAAAGAAAGAGTAAAACAAAACATTATTTAATGCGATAATCAGGTAAACACCTCTTTTATATGTTTCATTAGATGTAGTTGTACTACAATTTTATAAGTACTTATCATACATCCAGTATGGGCAAATTTACTTTATCATACATCTAGCATGGGCAATTCACCATACATCCATGCTAGGCAACATATCATACATCCATACTGGGCCATGTGCACTAGTAGCTACAACTCATCAAAATGTTCATTTATGTTTCATTAAGTTTTGGTGAAGCATATAATACTAATATGCATCCAAGAATTTATATGCAAATAAAACCATTCAAACTACATCATATCATTATGCATCCACAAAAACTAGTCATATACTTAATAAAAACCATGTACATGAGTTTAGAGATTCTTTAAACATCCATGATCATCTAGAACTTTGTCCTTGACCTGGTTAATAACAATTAATCATAATTAATTATATGATCATCATTTAACTTGATACGTAGGTCCCAACTAGTGTTTAGCCATGTCTAGGTTGAAAATTTCCTAAACTTGGTATTATATATTTTTATACTCATCATAGAGTCATAGTTAGGGTCTGGGTCAATTTTTGTAATTTTTTGATGTTTGTAAGATTTTAAGAATTAATATGGTGTTTTCAGCATCTATTTAGTCATACATAAAGAAAGACCTCATATTTGGATACAATACTTAGATCAGAGTTCATAATCAAATTTTATATCATATAAGTGATTGTCACTTTATTTCTCAGATTTAGTATACATCACTTGCTCATTATTCAGGTTAACTACCCCAAAAATGGAGCATTATTTTCTATACTATAAATAGTCATTTAATGTTTTTCAAAAGGCTAATATAGGTATCTATTAATGTAGAGGAAATGTTTTTGATTCTAGGGATATTTTTCAGGTATTTTTAGGACAAGGGAACTATTTTTAGCCATTTTCTAAGAAAAGATCATTTTTTAAAATCAAAAGTATTTACCTATTTATGAGTGATAGTTGGATCCTTGGTTGGATCAGTGAATGGCTTGACCTGGAAACCCAATTCAATCCATCTCCTCTCCCATGAAAATTCTCGCCTCCTCACATCCTCGCGGTCGCCTATAGGTACCACTTCCTATGCCATCTTGGCAAGGCACAACATTACATGAGGTCGACTCCTCCTTGTAGTCTAGATGATGTGGTATCTTCTTCATGGGATCACCGTGCTCGCCTTTATCTACTCCAACCTCAACAGAGTGGGAGGGATTAATCACTGCATGGGATAGCTAGATGGGTGCTACCGTAAGAGATCTGCCTCGGTGAGACAAAGGTTCAAATCCCTGCCTCCTCGCTCGATGATCTGTTGGGCACTACCTACTGTGTGAGAACTATGTTCTCTGCCAATGTGTCACCTTCTCTTAGGTTGGATCTGACCTGGGAACCCCAGAGCCACGATATTTGTGTTCTTACATGTGTCCCCATCCGTGATCTACTTCATGTGTCGGTCGTGCACCGCTGTGATGAGATACCATGTCGAGGCGTCATAACAGATCACCACCTCCTTGCTCAAAGAGATAGCAGGGCAGAAGGTCCTAACCCCACCCTCAGGCTATTCCCTTCTTCTTCCGTCTGCAAGCTTCCTTCTTTTCATCATGCTCATCTTTGGTGAACTAATGAGGAAAAATAAGACTGTACGTGAGGGAAGTGCATCATGTGGAGGTCTATCGAGGTCTCCTTCAGACCTAAGGTCTTGCCATAAATCCCTCAAATAGAAAGGGTCTCTTGATCATCTAGCTACCTAGACCTAGTGCCGATGAACCTCTTCTGTTCTCTACTAGGTTACTACATAACACAGTGGCGGAGGAAGAAAGGAGGGGAAGTCAGCCATCTTCCTAGCTCACCATGGGTTCGAGGGTAGGGTTTGCTGTGCACACCTTGCTAATTAAAGAGTCCAGATATCAACTTATTCATGAGATGATAGTTACTTGGAACGAGAATCTCGTGACTGATACTATAGTCAGTTCCAACTTAATTAGAAGTGGATGACCAAATATTTTTCCTTCATTGCTTTAACTCATGAGAGGTTGTCACCACATGACTATTCAGCTAAGTCCCATGTTTCCATCACTTATAACCATGGTGTGTGACATTTATATGGAAACTAACCTAGGTAAAAAAAATCAACTCAAACATTAATGAAACATATTCTCTTCCATAATATAGATCCTTATGCATCACAATTTATATAACTCAACCATCCAAATTCATATGAAATTTGAATCATGGTTTCCTCATCCCACAACACCCCATATAACCAATTTTGACTCAAAATTCCAACATTTGATCACCTAACCAAATTCCTTAAATAACCTTAAACAAAGTTCAATTAATCTTCAAATCCTGATCAAATAAATCTCTAAAGACTTTTTATGTTCCTCATGAGCCTAAGGTTCATCGAATGACCCCTCAAGCTCATTACAACTACTCAATGGACCTCTTGGTCTCATAAGTAAACAAATCATTTAACCAAACCCATTCATTGTTTTTTAACACAATTAATGTTAAATCTTAAATTGGGTATTTGGTTACTTTTTCGGTGAAAAGAGTCAATAATTGAAAACCCAATCATCTATTTGGTATCAATACTCCAAATTGTGCACATGGTCTTTACATGCTATATTACTTATCAAAACCCTAAATCCTGGGTTATCACATTCACCCCATCTTATATGGAATTTTGTCCTCAAAATTCAAGTGGTTTCATTCTTAAGTTAATATTTAGGAGTTGTGTATGTCTCAAAACCACCACTATAAGTTCCAAGAGTATCATTATCTTGATTCATCCTAAGTTGTCATCTTAGGATATTTCAGCATGTAGGGTGTACCCAACCCACCTTATATAGGTTGAAGCATCATTTTTTTATGATAGGAGTTGGAACATCTCTTAATGTCTTAGTCATAACATGACACTCTTATATTTTAGGATTTACATCCTCACAGTCCCATAAGGACAAGGGTTTTGTTTTCTCATACGATGTTAAGGAGGTATTCATTAAGATTTCATCTATCAACCTTCTTACCCATGTAAGGTGATACCAAGAGTTCATGACATTTATTAACAAAATTTTCACACTTAACATTATCATTAGGATTCATAATCAACATCATACTAGGAATTCATTATCAGAGAAAGGGTCCCTTTACATACTTTAATGTTAGGGTTTCCATCCTATTGTATGAAATTGTCATCAACTAGAAGCTTATATATAGAATGATTGAGGTTAGGCACTATATTTTGTGATCAAGCAATCTATGATCCAAGGATATATTTATTTCAACATCATGATTTTAAACATATATATTTCATGTATGATTTGAATGGAAGGATAATATAGGAAATCAAGATTATCATGATTTCCAACTCATATCTTTCATGTATGATAGTGGGAAAGAGAAAATACTAAGGCAAGCTCATGATTTGAAACTTGTACATACCATGTATGTTGTAGAAGGAGGAATAATATACTAGGTCAAGATTTTTTTACTGACTTTTCATACATAATCATCAATATAGCCCAACTGAGGTTTCTAGCTTCATATATCAAGAAAGAGAGGAGGGAACAACATTTATGAGTATCTTATGTACAAGGCATTTATTCTTAGATGTAGAGTTCATATATCACCTCACTTGCAACTAATGATGAGATTAAAAAACATATGTCACTCAAGCTAGGACCTAACTCAATGAAAGGATTGACTTTCTCATTATGAGTCACCTACCCATCATTCACATATAGGATTGAATCATGCAAAAGAGCTCAACTCATCTACTCAGGAGTAACTAGCTTAGGACACATCATTTCACATATATCTCATATTTTCATATATTGTAGGGTAGGGCCTATGAACCTCTCCTTGTGGGTCTCACTCTCTCTAGAGTTCATCACGTATCTTTTCCTAACACTAGAGGTCCTCCTTTGTAAAAGATCTTGAGGTTCACACATATTCAACTCTATCTTAACTTAGCTAATCTTAAGTAAGAAAATAATATGTACTTTCATCACCTAGACTTATCTTAGATTATCCAAAACTGGATTCAGACCTCATATACAACTTAGACCTTTATAAAGAAGCTTATACCTCAGAGATCAACCTAGGATACAATCATCCATACTTATATCAACTATCATTCTATCATCTACTCTACATACCACATACCTTGATAAGGCTCTAGACATCTAATATAGATGTAGTCTCTCTTCTAGACTGATGTTACTCCCTTTCACTTAGGTTGCATGCACACTAACTACTCTCTAGTATGAGGGACACATTATTCTATTTACATATATATAATAAAATATTATATATTTTTCTCTGAGAAAGAAGATGTTAGAGAAAACTGTCGAGGCTCGAGCCAATTGGAAAACAAAACCAAATCAGCAAAACTGAGTCTCCCACACACAGTAGATTGTCTAGTGTCATGTAACCTAGTGAAATGGTGAGAACATGGTGTATACCAGTGCAGAAATCTTATACATACGAGCTCAATATGGATAGGGTTTCACTCCCTCGTTTAAACCTAGTTCTCAAACATCTAGGTTCTAACCTAGAGGATAAGTCAAACCTAGTCCTTATACAACAACCTAATAAGTTTCTAGGGTTTAAAGTGAAAGGTGAAATTTAGTTTTATATTTCATGGTGGGTAATTGTTAGGTGTAGCTGTTGTTCATGCTCTGATACCAACTGTAATGTCCCCAGATTCTTCCATCTCAAGACCTAAAAGGCCCGAGAAGACGAATCCAAAAATGTTATGCAATTGTATCAGAGTGCGTTGCAGAAGCAATATGTGTACATGAACATACAACCATAACATACACCATTACATTTATCAACATTTAACATGTATATTAATTCAAAATGACTTATTAAAACATGAATTACAATTACATATTAAAAGAAGATTTATAAGTCTATGAACATGTATGCTAATCAAGATCTACACAATAGGTACAACCTAGATAACTGCTCACTTCCCTTCTTTTGTCCCATGCTATCTCTAAACCTAAAACATATGTGAAACAACGAATCAACACAATGTGTTGTGTACGTGGGTAGAAAGATACACACTAATATGTTTGTATAATTGAAATAACTTGAGAAAGAAAGAGTAAAAGAAAACCTTGTTTAATGTGATAATCATGTAAACACCAATTTATATGTTTCATTAGATGTAGTTGTACTATAATTTTATAAACACTTATCATACATCCAGTGTGGGAAAATTTACTTTATCATACATCTAGCATGGGCAATTCACCATACATCCATGCTAGGAAATATATCATACATCCATACTGGGCCATCTGCACTAGTAGCTACAACTCATCAAAATGTTCATTTATGTTTCATTAAGTTTTGGCGAAGCATATAATACTAATACACAACCAAGAATTCATATGCAAATAAAAGCATCCAAAATAAATGATATCATTATGCATCCTCGAAAACTAGTCATATACTTAATAAAAACCACATACCTGAGTTCAGAGATTCTTTAAGCATCCATGATCATCTAGAACTTTGTCCTTGACCTGATTAATAATAATTAATCATAATTAATTATATGATCATCATTTAACTTGATACTTAGGTCCCAACTAGGGTTTAGCCAAGTTTAGGTTGACAATGCCCTAAACTTGGTATTATATTTGTATACTCATCATAGCGCCATAATTAGGGTCTGGTTCAATTTTTGTAATTTTTTGATGTTTGTAAGATTTTCAAGAATTAATATGGCGTTTTAAGCATCTGTTTATTCATAAATAAATAAATTCCTCATATTTGGACACAATACTTTGATCAGAGTCCATAATCAAATTTTATATCATATAAGTGATCGTCACTTTATTTCTCAGATTTAGTATACATCACTTGCTCATTATTCAGGTTAACTACCCCTAAAATGGAGCATTATTGTCTATACTAGGAATAGTAATTTAATGTTTTTCAAAAGGCTAATCTAGGTATCCAGTAATGTAGAGGACATTTTTTTGATTCTAGGGATATTTTTTGGGTATTTTTAGGACAATGGAGATATTTTTAGGCCATTTTCTAAGAAAATGTCATTTTCTGAAAATCAAAAGTATTTACCTATTTATGAGTAATAGATGGATCCTTAGTTGGATCCGTGAATGGTTTGACCCGGAAACCCGACCCAGTCCATCTCCTCTCCCATGCGAATTCTCGCCTCCTCGCGTCCTCATGGTAGCCTACAGGTACCGCTGCCAGTGCCACCATGGCAAGGCATAACACTACACGAGTTCGACTCCTCCTTGTAGTCTAGATGTTGTGGTATCTTCTTCATGGGATCACTATGCTTTCCTTCATCTACTCCAACCTCAACAGAGTGGGAGGGATCAGTCACTACATGGGCTAGCTAGATGGGTGCCACCACAAGAGATCATTCTCGATGAGACAAAGGTTTAGATCTTTGCATCCTCGTTCGATGATCTACTGGGCGCTGCCTTTTGTGAGAGAACTATGTTCTTTGCCAGCGTGTCACCATCACTTAGGTTGGATCCAACCTGGGAACCCCCAGAGCCATGATCTTTGTGTTCTTGTGTGCGTCCCCAGCCACGATCTACTGCAGGTGTTGGTCGTGTGCCGCAGTGATGAGAGACCATGTTGAGGCATCATAACAGATCACCGCCTCCTTGATCGAAGAGACAGCAGGGCAGAAGGTCCTAACCCCACCCTTAGGATCTCTTCTTCTGTCTGCAAGATTCCTTCTTTTCATCATGCTCATCTCTGGTGAACTCATGAGGAAACATCAGACCGTACAAGAGGGAAGTGCATCATGTGGAGGTCTAGAAAGGTCCCCTTTAGATCTGGGGTCTTGCTGTCCATCCCTCAAATAGAAAGGGTCTCCTGATCGTCAAGCTACCTAGACCTAGCGCCACCGAACCTCTTATGTTCTCAGCTACATTACTGCATAACACAGTAGAGGAGGCAAAAAGGAGGGGAAGTCGACCATCTTCCTAGCTCGCAATGGGTTTAAGGGTAGGGTTTGTTGTGCACCCCTTCCTAATGAGTCCAGATATTGATTTATTCGTGAGATGATAGTTACTTGGAATGGGAATCTCGCGACTGATACCGCAGTCAGTTCCAACTTAATTGGAAGTGGAAGACCAAATATTTTCCCTTCATTGCTTTAACCCATGAGAGTTTGTCACCACATGACTATACAGCTAAGTCCCATGCACCCATCACTTATAACCATGGTGTGTGACATTTATATGGCAACTATCCTAGGTAAAAAAATTAACTCAAACCTTAATGAAACATATTCTCTTCCATAATATAGATAATTATGCATCATAATTTATATAACTCAACCATCCAAATTGATATGAAATTCAAATCATGGTTTCCTCATCCTAAAACACCCCATATAACCAATTTTGACTCAAAATTCCAACATTTGATCACCTAACTAAATTCCTTAAATAACCTTAAACAAAATTCAATTAATCTTCGAATCCTTTTCAAATAAATCTCTAAAGACTTTTTATGATCCTCATGAGCCCAAGGTTCATCGATTGACCCCTCAAGCTCATTTTAACTACTCAATGGACCTCTTGGTCTCATAAGTACATAAATCATTTAACCAATGCTTGGGTATTTGTTACTTTTTCGGTGAAAAGAGTCAATAATTGAAAACCCAATCATCTATTTGGTAACAATACTCCAAATGATGCCTATGGTCTTAATATGCTATATTAGTTATAAAAACCCTAAAACCTGGGTTATCACACACACGTCGACCCATATATATTGAAATTCAAAGATTCAACGCTCGGATACTTCTTGTCTATAGTAATATATAAAAATCTAATTAAAGTGGTGGGGAAACCTATACCGAGATGTTGGTCTAGAATATGGGAGCTAAAAGTATCACAACACACCAAAATTTTCTTGTGGAAGTCACTTCATGATGTCCTCATGACTAATCCCACAAGAGCAACTCATAGAATGACCTCTAATGCAGGATACCCAGGTGGTGCTCTACCCATGTATGTAATATATACATGTAATCAAGATTTGTTGTGTTTAGCCTGGTCTTTGATATGAACTACCTCGACAATTTGGGTTGACAATAGGAAAAAGTCAATGCCTCAGCTAGTGGTTCTCTCAAAACTTGAAGCAAGCAAGGTTTTTCAGCAATATGCCAAAATGGTTTGCCATTTCTGTGGAGACAACTTGTAAAACTAACAGTGAGTTCATCTTCAACTCTTCAATCATCCAGCTAGCAATCATCACTTGAATAGTGGCTAGATAGATGAAATTTTGTGAATAGAGATTTACATCATGTACTACCAAAACAATTAGGCTCATATTAGACCGTTGTTGGATGAAACCCCCTGAAGGAGCCCTAAAATTGAATGTGAATTGATTTGTTTTAAGAAGAACCAATACTATAACATCTAGCTTTGTGCTTAGGGACCATATAGGACTCTAGATATGTGGAGGTACTAACATGATGGATAGTATGTGTAACATCCCAAATGTTAACTAAAATAAGTTTTGGGTATTAATTGCAAATTTTCAAATATTAATCAAACATTGACGCATGTTGCCCCAAATATTGAATACTTTATATGGAACATGTGCACACAAAAAATATGCTTCCACTTTCTTTTCCTTATGATAGAAAAAATTCTACACGTAAAGTGTTGGTAATTATGCCCAAACAGCCAATCATATAGTGATTGTGAAGGCATATTACATAAAGGATTTGATTAATAATAACAAAGAAAAGCTTCCAATTCATTTTGATTCACTCAGTTATGAGATAATAAGGAAACATAATGAATGTCTAAAGAATGAAAATTACTCAATGACGTATGTCTTCAAGTACGTGACTTGGAAGAATGAGATCATACCGATGTTAAGAGTATGTACATTCTTGTTATATCCCTGATTAGATGTTATTGTGGAAGGTAGATAGATAAAAATAACACATAAGACTGGACCTTAAGTTGGTTGATGACATAATCTCATTAGTCATGATATGGCGATATCAAACCAAGTAAATAGATACATGTTAGAGAACAATAAATCAGACAGACCCACCATGAGAGTAATATATGGACACTATTTCTATGATAGTCATAGTTAACTTTCATAGTGAAGGTGGTTATTGTGATTCTTAGACCTGAAGTCACTACACTCATCACATGTTGATCGATATACTTTGATATTATCAAGCATAATCCTAAAACATGGATTGCCATAAATGTGATAATTGGGTAGCTGTGACGCATGGGGATAGATTTTGAGTGATGTAGATGGGATTTGTCCCTCCTACTTGAGTTTGATGTCCACGACCATGTGATTAGTGATATTGAGAAATGTATGCACATGCACATGTGAATAAATAATGAGGTCACATAAATTTCATACCATATGCTCTAGGTTTAAGGAACATGGATTCAATATTTAGAGGGTGCCAATTCCATTCCTCGAGTTCATTCCGCATACCAGAGACAAATGAATTATACAATTACCACATCACCTTACACAAATTGTAGGTCAAAGTTGTTTTTCAACTTTCTATTCACTTGGGTAGCACTGATGTGTGACTAGGTACCTCTCTTTGCTTGTGATGTCATAAGCTAGTTATGGACATTCACTGCCAACGCGATATGGGACTTATAGGGTGACACACATAGGAACTCACATAGAAAAGGAGTTTATCAGGAATGCTGATTGAATTGATTAGTGAAGTTTTTAGATAGTCAATATGAAAAACAAATTAGCTGACTAGACTGCCAGCCGATCGGCTCAAGTGTTAAGACGACAGTTTGGAGTGTCAGGCTAATTTTCCCAAATCAAGGAACAAACTGACCGATTCACTCTATGAACCGACTGGATTGGCTCACCGACCGACCGGTCGGGTGAGTGAGACGACCATCTCGCGTGAGTGAGATCACCCAATTTGTGGAGAAATTCAATTACTTCAACGAATAGTGATGATGTCATATCGTGCATTAATTGGATTCAAAATGTCAAATCATATGTAATTGGGAAACATTGAAAAACAATTGGTTCGCTGTGAGATCCAACCGTCTCATATGTGAACCGACCGGTTCGACACTCTCAGGTTACAAAAATTCATGATCTTCAAGTCTCTTCCACTCACTCATCAACTAGGAACCCTGACGCTAACCCCTCATATAATTAGAAGGGTATTGAGGGCTTCCCAACAAATACAATTGAGAATCAGTTGCTCTGACAATTGTTGTCCTCTCTAGTTGTGGCAATCAAGAGAGACCAGACAAGTCTTACCCGATTGGAGAGGGAAAGAGAGAGAGAACAACCAAGAATCATTATTGTGGGAGATCAGGTTGATAACTAGTACACCAATGATAGGGACAACTCTATCCTATCCATTCTAGGAGGACAACATGAGTTCTGGGTGGTCTGTGTGAACTTCCATAGAGGCGAGGTGGCCTTTGCCCATCGCTAAGAGAAAGTCCACCCCCAGTTCGTGGCGAGACCACAGGAGCCGCTGTAGACGTTGTTGTAGTTTGTTGTCTGTGGTGAAGACTAGGAGCTGCACAGGCACCATCTAAGAGAAATTAGAATATAGTTGCATCACAATGAGTTATAGCCACTGGACTTGCTCCATGACCAGGTATGAACTCCTAAAACTATCTTTTCTATTTCATAGTATTGACGCGATCTTGTTGTTATGAAGAATACAACTAGATAAAATTTTTGTTTCAACTGTCTTACTTTGTGCCTGAATACGAATAGTCACTGTCTTACTATGTGCCACGTCAATTTACTATATTTTAGAAAAGTCCATATGATCATATTTTTTGTTTTATAGTTTATTTATTTCATACGATGTGAATACTTAAATTGTTTAATGCAAATATTCGATCTAAGACCACATATAATCCCAAATTAATCTACACTACTATAAAACGAGAGAATAATTTTTTTAAATTACAATAATGCCATCAACCAATCAGGTTACTCTATTTTCAAAAATCTATACTCTCCTTAACTCTCTCTGTTCTCTCCTTTTTTAAAGCTCCCGATCCCCTCTTTACAAAACCTCCCACTCACTTCTCCGCTCTCTCTCCCCTATCTGTTGCGTTAGTTTCTCTTCTCTCGAACTTTCTTGGTGACCATCCATCCACTTTCACAGATTATGCGCTCTCTCTCCCCTACTCCATAAGACGGTCTTCACCGTCTTGAGTCTGTTCAGTCAACTCACATTCCATCATAAATGGAGCGAATGTTTTAGAGGGTACACATCCTTATTCCAAGATCAAATATTAAGCATTTTCTAATTATCTTTTTCCATCATTAACCATCTCGCGTTAGTTGTGACCAACAACATCCAAATATCTTTTTTTTATATATTAGGCAAAAAAAATATCTTTTTGAAATGATATCTCCACTCTGTCTCTCTCTAAAACCACCGCCACACTCTACACATCAGTTATGGGACGGCTGAGAAACAAACCACTCCCTACGTGCCCATGTATTTACGGGGTTCTGCATAACTGACTTCCACCACTTGTGCTATTCGGTCCATAAAAAAAGTAACTCCCACTCCATCAACCCAACAAAACCTCACTGCTAGGCAATCGCCTTGTATTTGTTTTCTTTACTACAATTTTCTCATTACTCCTTCCTACTTTTTGTAGGTCGTCCTTTCTCTTGGAGCCGTGGTCACATTGAACCACAGATCGTTGGGGATGGATATCATAGGTAATATTATCTGCCATTGTAACAAAAAGTTGTACTCGCGTCATATTGTCTGCCTGCAATGGTTTATTTTCACTTGCAGGATGCGGTGCTCGAGTGGGTTGGGAAACATTGCTTGTTGGCTGCAGCATGATACCCAAAATTATTTGCGTGAAGTTAGCTGTGATTAGATGGTTCCAGATCAGATGGTTGCTTGACCTCAACGTGTCATGGTATTACAGCATTGTAGGATGATGACAGTTTAACAAATTCAATTCGAAGTAAGGATTGATATTTGAAATCCTTAATGTTCATACACCAGGAATAAGTGGGCGACTACAACTGATTATCACCAGATGTTACAACTGTTTGTACTGCAGGTTGTAGTGGACCAGTCTCTTCCTGTTGTGTAGTTATATGCAGAGTTACTTATCTGGGTGAATGGTTCTCAATGCACAAAGCCTATTTCAAAGCGCACATATTTTTATCCTGGTAATCCCAACCTGCTGCACTGAAAGAACCTCCACTTCCCATGACCATGGTGTTCTTTCATTAAGAAGGCACTCTAGATCCCGTAGAAAACATTAATGTTAAACAGTAAAAGACGGCTAGTCAATATATTGATAAGAGGCAACCCTGCTCCTATATATAGGAAAACAGGGAAGCATACAAGACACACAACTAAACCCTAATGGGCCCATATTACAAAACACTTAATAACTTAAACAAATAGACTCTCTAATACTCCCCCTCAAGCTGAAGTTGAGAGAATCACAAATCAGCTTGCAAACTGAGAGTCAGACTAAAAATAAAGAGACAGAAAGAAAAAAATAATCCAAGCCCATACAAGATGTTTCTCTCCCTCAATATTACATTAAAGCACTCAAAACACTCAAAACCTCATGCACTCCCCCTCAAGTAGATACTCCAAGCAAGCAGGCAAGTAAGTCACAGAAGCTTCTTGATCATCATAGTAGAATCTGGAGCAGTAGTAAGCATCACAGCAACATGGTCTTCAACATAGTGGCTAACGTCGCATCCCAGAGAGTGTCGGGTCACAGGCAGCAAAGTCCAGAGAGTGCTGGCACACAGCAGTAGGCAGTAGAAGTCGACGTGCAAAACAGAGCACGGACGAGTCGACATGCACAAAGCATGGACAAGCCAAAGAGTGTTGGCAACACAGCAGTAGAAGATGTAGCCAGATAGAAGACATCAACTAAATAGGCAACATAAATAAACTCCAGATGTGAAAAACTCCAAGAAGCAGGCAGTAGTATCAATGACGTCCAAGTATGTAACTTCATAGCAGTCGAGGTAGATGATGAATAGGCAACAATAGCAGCAAATTGATCCATATATCAACAATAAAGGTAGCATGAAGATCCATATAGACAACAACATATATATCTTCCTCATCTCTCCTCCATCTCATCTCTTCCTCTACTCTTCATCCTCTATTCTCCCCCTCACGCCAACCACGAAAAAGATGAAGAGAGTAGTTGGCATGAAGAGTCAAAAAATAATTGTAGAGGAAATACGATAAGAGGAAAAAGTATGTTGCAACACTTAATAATGGCGTTACTTGACTGATTTCAGAATCAGTAAAAAAAACAGAAATGGAGTCCTGACATTTGAACGCAGGTGTCGTCGGTAAACTCAGTGAATATGATAGTTTGAATAGTCAGCAACATAAAAGGAAGTCAGGCTACGTAAAGTGATTGAGATAATAATTGCCCAGAAAAGGACAAATCGTTTAGATAAAAAAAAGAATTAGGTAGCCTGGATAGAGGACAGAAAGTAGCAAGCATCGGCTGTTAGAACAGGAAGCAGTACAGAACATATCGGAAAGACCAGAGTTTGATTTTTAAAATAAAAAATTTCTGAACAGCAGAACTGTTATGATTGGCTTGAGAATAAAAAAATAATAGAATTGCTCCACTTGACGCATACATTTGTCTACAGCTGTATTCCATTCAAGGTCAGAAAAATACTATTTTTTTATTCAACTGCTGACCAGTAGCACTCTCCTCTTCCTTGTATTTTTGCATCCCCTTTATACTTCCGTAATAGAATAAGCAACAGAGACGATGACATTTGTTAAGGCGGTGCACCCAAAAAAAAATGGCAGCAAGTATTAAAAAGTGCCGTAACGACACATAAGGACCCCAATAGCATTGAGTGGGCAATCAGAAACTGCATATAGAGAGAATCGGTCGTACTGGGCATCCACGTGATGACAAGCGACAGATTTTCAATAGTAATTTCATCTCCTTGGGAGAGAAGCAACATCAATACGAGAAATCTTATATACAACGAGGCATAAATGGAGGCACAGCAGCAGGGATAGCAGTGCATATAGACTAATTGAGTGGTGGATGACAACAAGGCTTATAGAATAGAGGTGACAACGCGGCGGGTGGCAGTTCTTTGCAGCAGCCAACGGAGGCAGGGAAGATGCCCAACGGGCAGCCAAGCCAAGAAGTGGCTACAGCCGTCCGCAGGCAGAAATTCTTTTGTCTTCCTTTTGTTTGTGTTAGGGTTGGATCACTGCTCTGATACCATGTTAAACAGTAAAAGACGGCTAGTCAATATATTGATAAGAGGCAACCCTGCTCCTATATATAGGAAAATAGGGAAGCATACAAGACACACAACTAAACCCTAATGGGCCAAGACATACTTGGGCCCATATTGCAAAACACTTAATAACTTAAACAAATAGACTCTCTAATATACCATGTTAAACAGTAAAAGACGACTAGTCAAAATATATTGATAAGAGGCAACCCTGCTCCTATATATAAGAAAACAGGGAAGCATACAAGACACACAACTAAACCCTAATGGGCCAAGACATACTTGGGCCCATATTGCAAAACACTTAATAACTTAAACAAATAGACTCTCTAATAATTAACATAAAGGAAACTGAAGTGATTTGTTTGATATATTCCGAACCAAGATGCACAGCTTAGTGATCGGAAGAAAGAGGTAGGAGAGCAATGGATGGCATGGAGGTAAGTGGGCGAGAAGCAAATGTATGTGTTGCGAAGGGAATTAGTTCTGACAAGATTCAGGGTGATCGTTGTATCGGTTACTGAGCCGACAACGTTTATAAGGTGATGGGAACCGATAGTTACTCAAATGTGAATGTTTGACTGGTCTTTAAACTTTGGACTACACATCATAAATCTCTGTTAACTTCAAAGATGAATGGGCGAAGCCATTAACAAAATACAATGTTTTGCCCAGTGTCTATGAGTTATTATGGCCTTTTATAAAGCTGATCAAACAATGCATGCATACACTTATATTTCATGCATTGTCCGCCTGCCAAACTAATATATGCAAAATTTAATCATTCAAATATGTGTTGCCTCTATAGTTGGTAATTTTCCTTAATCAGTTCAGGCATGCCGATAATTTCCCTTGTCAAAAGTGAAAACGCAACCGCATGAGCGATTGATAAAAGATACCAATTAGTAGGGTTAATCGAAGCGGAAGCTATAACTGGAACGTTTTTTGATTATCACAATAAGACAATGAAAATCATCCTGTTACCAGAAATCTGCTAATACTAGTAGAAGTCACAGTTGGTATAACATACCTAAACTGAATGAACAACAAATCAACCACTTGTGCAGACTTGTTACTGACGAGGAGATCTATGAAGTGGTCAAAAAATCGGATAATGATAAGGCGCCTGGTCCTGATGGCCCATTTCTTCAAGAAAACATGGCACATTATTGGCCCAGAGGTATGCAAAGCAATCAAGGACTTCTTCCTGAAAAGTAGACTTCTCAAAGAAATTAACAAGACTTTTATCACTCTAATTCCCAAAGTGAAGCAGCCCACAAAGTTGAATGAGTGGAGACCAATATCTCTGTGTAATTTTCGTTAGATATATGGCTGCTGCTGTAGCAACTATTTATTTAGCATGGGTTAAGCCCAATGTAGTGCAACAAGTACATGTGAGAAAAATAGTTTTGTCTCTACTGCAAATGACAAAGAAGTTTTATCCCATCTTGCTCACTCCTAAAACTTTTGTGGTCCTCATATATAGGATCACAGGGGTACTAGTGTCCAAGGGGTGGATTATGGATTGTGGATTGTAGATTGTGGAGAATGTCTTCCGTCTTCCGGCTTATTTTTGCACTAGGATACAACTAAGTAATTAATTACTCGTGTAATTAATTGGTTCTTTCCTATTCGGATTTCGTAATCCTAATTGGAAAATGTTTCTCTTTACGGTTTTTATTCTGTAATGTGTACAAAAGTGACCAAGCATTTGCGTCTTATTGGGAATAGGAATAAGGGACGTGCATGACTATATATACACTTTCACGTGTGTTTTGAGAGTCCTAATCCAGAGAGCGAGAGCCTTCGTTCCCGAGCCGTTTCGTGGGTATTTATCTTTACTTCACTTGGCACTACCCTTAAATGATCTCATGAAAAATAAAAAAAAATTGTGATGTCACAACTATTTTTTACTTTTTAGTCACACTTTGATATATTCTACAATTGAAATTAAATAAAACTATATCCAAAAGTCATATACCTTAATTTTTTTTTATTTTAACATGTCATGTACATGTGCACATGAGTGTTGTGCATGTGACTGTTAACTAGTGTCATCACAGCAATTTACGCTGTAATACAAAACATGTGTTTGTATTACAAATTTGGTTATCTCATTACAAACTTTGTCTGTCTCATTACAAATAGGTAGCTTTCTATTACAAAATAGATCCACATGTAACTAAAGTTAGCTACTCGTGCGGGGTAGTGAATGAATGACTATATATATATATATATATATATATATATATATATATATACCCCCACGGGTAGCTACCCGTATATATATATATATATATATATATATATATATATATATATATATATATATATATATATATATATATATATATATATATATATATATATATATATATATATATATATATATATATATACCCCCACGGGTAGCTACCCGCCCCCTATGTCGGTTACTTTTTTTTAGAGTTTCTTACTTTTTACATGTAGACGGTTACTTTACCTTGCAACTGTTACTTTTCATGCATAGATAGTTACATCTGCAACAACTATTACTACAAATATACAATTATATATATATATATATATATAGTCAAGATAGAATACACTCGAGTGTATTCAGAGCAGAATACAGTTGAGTAGTTTTTCATGATGCAATATTTTTTTCAAAAATCTAATCCGTTGATCTTCTTAAACATCTTGTGAATAGATCATACACAAAATTTGAGCACATTTGGACATTTATAGGTCATGTTATAAAGTCCGCAAAAATTATGCATTTCAAATTAGTTTCGCACATCGATTTTGTTGCCCTTGGATGCGTGACTTACACTCATCCAAATGGGCTCAAAATTTGTATGCAGCCTAGTTGTAGTATGACGGTGAAGATCAATGGTTTACATTTTGCAAAATAAAGTCTTGATATGCAAACACACTTGAGTGTATTCATGCGATCTGTACACTCGAGAGTATTCTAGCCTGACTATATATATATATGTATATATAATATAATATATATATATTTATTGTATAGTTACTTTTTTATCATCATAGTTATTTTTTTGGCCTTTGAGTTACTTTTTTGACCGTATAGTTACCTTTTATGCTGACAGGTAGCGAAATCTAGGCTGCCCGGGAAGATATTGAATGAACGCCCCAATATATATATATATATATATATAATATATATATATATATAATATATATATATATATATATCATCTAAGCCTCAATCCCAACTATGTTGGGGTCGGCTACATGGATCCTTCGTTTCCATTCAGCTCTATCATGGGCCATATTCTGATTGAGATGTAGAGATTCAAAATCTTTCTTTATAAGCTCATCCCATGTTAATTTAGGTCTTCCTCTTCTTCTATTTATAGTGTTTGGATCAATAGCATTGCTTCGTATAGGCGCACTAGTAGGTCTGCGTTGCACATGTCCGTACCATATGATTCGGCCCTCACACAACTTGTCCTCAATGCTCGCCACCCCCACTTTATTCCTGATATAGTCATTTCTCAAATGATCTTTTCTTGTCTTCCCACACATCCATCTCAGCATACGCATTTCAGCCACGTTCATCTTGTTGAGACCTTGCTTCTTCACCGCCCAACATTCACTCCCATAGAGCATGGCTGGTCGTATAGCTGTTCTATAAAACTTACTTTTTAACCAGAGAGGGATCTTCTGATCGCATAAAACTCCAGTTGCACTCCTCCATTTCAACCATCTTACAGTGATCCGGTGACAAATATCATTTTAGACATCCCCGTCTATTTGAATAATAGAACCTAAGTAACGAAATTTGTCACATTTTGGTATATCTACTCCGTCCAACTTGGCTCCATCATTCACACTGCGAGATTGGCTGAAATTGCAATGCATATACTCAGTTTTTCTCCTGCTAATCATCAATCCATTTGATTCCAATGCCTTTCTCCAACATTCAACTTTATCATTCAATCCATCTTTTGTTTCGTCAATCAAAACAATATCATCAACAAATAACATACACCAAGGAATATCATCCTGAACATTCTTTGTTAACTCATCCATAGCCAGAACGAATAGATATGGGCTGAGTGTGGATCCTTGGTGTACCCCAACTGTAATAGGAAAAGTTGATGTCTCTCCTCCAGGAGTCTTGACACTTGCAGTAGAGCTATCATACATGTCTTTGATCAAGTCAATGTATTGGATAGGCACACCCTTTTTCTTCAAAATCATCCATAACACTTCTCTGGGTACTCGATCATAAGCCTTCTCTAGATCGATAAATACCATATGAAGATCTCTTTTTCTTTGTCTATACTTCTCCATAAGCCTCCTTATCAGAAAAATAGCATCTGTTGTTTATCTTCCAGGCATGAAACCAAATTGGTTGTTTGATACCTGCTGTTATAACCTCAATTTTCCAAACTATGTAATGACTTTTGTAAATATCATTTAAAGATAAATGAATTTTCTTGATTAATGTGATGTAGTTTGGAATGGATTCCATGATTAATTGAAATGTATTTCATAGATGATTGGTTGTATAGTTCTTATTGGGCCTTGCTTTATTGGAAGCCCAAATTGAAATTAACAATGAAATACATAGAGAATCCCCTAAAATAAGGAAAAGAATATGACATATTTCCCTAAAAATAAGAATTCGAGTTGATTGATACTTTAGAGAGCAAGGAACTCAAAATCAGGGATTAATAATGAAAAGAATAATGAAAAGATGGAGAAATATGAATAATATAATAATAACTTGCATTACAAGAAAAGGAATCGAATTAATATCATTATGAAACCAAATTTGGAGGAGAGAAGGATAATGAAATATCCGATTTTCCCTCAAAATTTGGGAAGGAAATGACAATCCAATTAGGAGTTATGAAATTTCTAAGTTTCCATTGGAAATAAGCTTAATTGGATGATTTAGGAAATGATTTCCTATTTTGATTGAACGCGTTTAATCAGGATCGTTGGATCTTGATCCTACGATGCTCGGTCATCGTCCCAGATCTACTGGGACTAGGAGTTCACGGGCAACAGAGGACTTTCCCTCTCTGTTTTCCCTGGAATCTAGCGCGTGTGAGTGTTTTCTAATAATCCTGCTAGCTTCGGGAGACGAAATCGTTTCGAGACATCCCTGGTTTGTCAGGGTTTCATCTCGGATTGGGAAAGTTCCCAATTCCGCAAGAGCTGCTCGATCCTATATATAGGAGGGGGTATTTGGGAGGACCAGCATCCCCAATCTTGTAACCAATAGCTGCGGGAGAGCAAGGCGATTATTTTCCCGTCCTCAATTGGCTTTTATAGCCTGACCTACACCCCTGTTGCTGGAGCGATCCTCGCCGGAGGTCCGGCGACCAGGGAGGGGCACGGCGTAAACTGGGCTCCCAATTGGAGCTCTAGTTGAGTTCGAAGTTGGGAGACGACGCTCCCTGGGTGCGTGGCGCAGGCTTTGGAGGTCGAGAACTCAGAGTCAACCCCAAGGTTGACTCTCGCAGAGCTGCTGAACGGAGGAGGAAGACGATTGCGTTGCCGTTAGATCAAGGACCACGGTGGTCCTCCTCGAGATCTAGCGGTCCAGGGCGGAAGTGACTCCAGTAAGGCACGCGTAGCTAGGATCGTCAGATCCAGGAAGCGAACCACCGGTCCACAGATCGGGCGACCGAGAATTTTCGGTAAATTACCATCTCTGACAAATAATCTGAAAAATACCTTTTTCTTGCAAAATTCACAGTAATTGCTATGAACATCAGATGAGAAAACTTAATATATGAAAGTTGCATAGAAAAATGCAAGGAACACTATAAAAATATTTCCAGAACCTAATTCCGCCTGGTTTAACAAAAGTACTTTAATTGGCTATAAAGTTTATTAAAATTGGATAAGAAACCCTAATTGGAAGTTGAAAGGGTATTTTGGTAATCTAGCAAGTCAAATCGGTAAGTTTGACCCTGATAATGTTAATGGCAGTTTATTTTGCTATTTAATTGCAAAAATGCTTAACTTGGAATTATAATGTTCAAAAGAAGGTTATTTTGTATGGAAACCCTAATTTGAGATAAAGAAAATTAAAAACCATGTTTCCATGAAAGAAGGAAATCAATTGTCTAATAAAGGAAATTTAATGAGAAAGTAGGAGTTTTATGAGGATTGATAAATTAAGAATGTTAATGATGAAAGAAGAAGAAAAACCCTAATTTCTAAAAGAAACCCTAATTATGGAATTGGAATCCTAATTAGAATAATGGAAGTGGATAAATATTAATAAAAGGAAACTGTCCTTTTATTTCAGGTTTTGCTTGTTGATTGGGTTTCTCTTTCTATCTTGAAAAGTGAAATTGAAAGGTATGTGGTTACGCTTATGAATAATCGCTTTACTTTCCCGGCGATTCCCGAATGATTTACCGGTTGCTTGAAATAACTGTTGAGTGTTTATTTATTTCATGCAACTATAAAGTGACTATGATTATCATCATAAGTATGCATATAACTGGCTAGATCCTTGTTCACCTCTGGTGTTTTAAAAAGGCTAAAAAGGGGGTAATACCTAGAGAAAGGTCTAGGATTGCCGTGAGTCAGAAACTGGATTGCCTTGTGCGTTCATGAGACTCTTCAGCATACCGAGAGTTAGAAACTGGATTGCCTTGTGCGTTCATGAGACTCTTCGGTTTACCATGTAACTCAATCCTAGAAACTGGTTTACCATTTTGGTGGATCATGAGGGGTTGTAGTTTGGTATACAGGTCCACTGCAGGGATAGCACAGAGGTTATGGAACTTGTGGATCGCTGATGTTATATTAAAATGTAATCTTGATTGATAAAAAGATTAATTGCTTGATTACACTGTTAGTATAGTTTCTTGATTATTGGATCCTCCACATACCGACTGACTGTTGTTTTGTTTGTCGGCGTTTTAGGTACATATTCCAAAGTACAAAACAGTAAAGTGACACATTGTGAATTCAAGAACTAAAGAACAAGGAGGAGTTAGTTAGAGTAGATCTTTTGTGGTTAGAAGTCTAGTACTTCCGACTTTTCAAAGGTATGATAAAGAAAAATTTTATTACCATTTTCAGTATAGTCTGCTAGAATTTAATAATTGTTATTGGTTATATGTTGAACCTTTGATCCGGAATTTTATGGGTGCGGCTTCAACCTCCCGGTCTCCCTTAATTGGGGGTTACCGGAAGGTGGGGTCGTAACATTTGGTATCAGAGCCTGGGTTCCTCATTTAACCATTAATAATTATTAAATTTTACAAACTCCATAGAACCCAAGGGAGTTATTAGAGGAGTATCCGAAAGACGGAGGTGTCTAGAAAGGGATCACGACTGGGGGCTGGCAAGATTTTCCTCCGCACCGCTAGTCGGAATACGAGGACTCCCGGACCCGTGTGACCGCCTGGCCAAAGTCTTAGGGTACGAATCGAAATAAGATACCTTTAGGACTCTCTCATCTTATTTCATCACTCCTCATCTCATATTCTATTAAGGTTTTAAGAGTAGGATTTTTCTCTCTCTTCTCCACACTCATGTGGTATGGGCATATAAGATAAGGATTAAGGGTCCTCCATCAAATGAATAAAAGATATGTAATGAGATATCATTGAACATAAGTATAACTAGTTTAAATGATAAACTAAAGAGTTGTTTGTTATGCTTATGTAGATGGCTCGGACCAAGACTGTTGCTATTCCGGTGAGTTCTGGAAACCAATCTAAGAGTGTTTGGCCTCCCCGGAAGATTAAGGAATCCTCTGAGAAGAGGAAGAAGAATCATGATGGTGGGTCATCTAAGAAGAGGAAGAGATCTGAAGACACCACTCATGAGGTCCCTAACCCTAACCCAGTTCCATTTAGCAACCTTGACCAGGAAGAGGACCAAGGATATGAGGAACAACATGTGTTTGAGGAAGAAGCCAAGATGGAAGAAGACCAGGTAGATGAACCAACCATGATGATCCCTACACCTGATGTCATGTGGATTGAGCAACAAAAGAAGTTGACCGAAGCTATAAATGCTTTGGCCCTTCGAGACTTAGCTAGAGCTGAGAATGGTGAAACACATCCTGTTCGTCCCCGTGTTGGAGCCACCATTCTAGACTTTGTCAAGTTGAACATAGAGAAGTTCTGGGGTGAAGACAAATCTGAGGTAGTTGACAAGGCGGAAGCATGGGTGCTTGCAATAGAGAATGGATTCCGCATGCTTGAAGTGCAACCCTGCAAGAAGGTTCTCTTTGCTACTCACCTCTTGGAAGGAGCAGCTAAGATATGGTGGGAGACTCACATCTCTGGAAGAGACCTGACAGAAGAACCTATGGCATGGGCTGATTTCAAGACCACCTTTAATGCCAGATTTGTCCCTGTTGCTGCTAAAAAGGAAAAAGAAAGAGAGTTCACCAATCTGACTCAAGGAAATTCCTCTGTGGCGGATTTTGGGCGGAAGTTTCGCATCCTCGAACGTTTTGGGTACAAGATGGATGAGGAAAGAAGGGTGGATCACTTCATAGAGCGACTTCATCCTGCCATCAAGCCTCATGTCATGGCAAGCAAGCCCAAGACCTTTGCAGAAGCTTACAATACAGCTTTGGATATGGAGAGGACTGTGATGCCTGCTCAACCTCCACCTAAGGGGTATTTGGGTTTCACTGAAGGAACTCAGAGTCAGAAGAACCATCACAAGAAGGGACAAGGACGTCATCAAGCCAAAGGAAAGTATGGAGGAAAAGGGAAACCCCAACCAGATAGCAACCGACCCCGATGCCGCTCTTGTGGAAGATGGCATCCTGGTGAGTGTCGCCACAAGAAGAAGGTCTGTTACCGCTGTAACCAAGAGGGACATGTCCAAGCTGCTTGTCCTCTCCCTGCTCCCAGAGGACCAGGTCTAGTTGCAGCACCACCAGTAGCAGCCCCACCCGTAGCCGTGGCACAACCTGCAGGAGACAGAAGACAAGCTCGAGTGTTCGCCATTGACAATGAAGAAGCTCAAGCGAATGCTAACCGATTGATTGAGGGTAATAACCCTTAGAGTCTTTTTTTTCTTTATGTTCGAAAGATAAGCATGTAATGATCTAATGTATGATGAACATAATGTAGGCATGCTTGAAGTCATGGGACATAATGTAAAAGCTTTGTTTGACTCTGGATCTACTAATACTTTCATTTCGAGAAATCTTGCAACAATGCTTTGTTTGGATATCAAGGACTTAGGATATGTCTTAGATGTTACAACCCCGAGTGGCCGTATCTTTACTTCTCTTTTGAAAACTCCGGTGTTACCTGTGAAATATAGAGATCATGAGTTTCCTACAGATTTTATCCTTCTTGACATGAATGATTTTGATGTGATCATTGGAATGGATTGGCTTTACACCTATAGAGCCCATATTGACTGTAGGGAAAAGAAAGTGATCATTAAAGAACCAGGTCACCCACCTTTTGTCATTAGAGGTAGAAAAGATGCCACCACCAGCCTATATGTGTCATCCTTAAAAGCAGAAAAGATGATAAGTAAAGGTTGTCATGCTTTCCTAGCAGTTGTTACCGAACCCGAGACCAAGGTGCAACCCTTAGAGGAGATAGAGGTTGTAAAGGGCTATGCTGATGTTTTTCCGGATGATCTACCTGGGATTCCTCCCGAAAGAGAGGTGGACTTTTCCATAGAGCTAGCTCCAGGAACAAGCCCTATTTCCCGAGCACCTTATAGAATGGCCCCTGCAGAGTTGCTTGAGTTGAAGAAACAATTGCAAGAATTGCTAGACAAGGGTTTTATCCGTCCTAGCACATCACCATGGGGAGCACCAGTTCTTTTTGTAAAGAAAAAGGATGGGTCACTTCGAATGTGCATAGACTACCGGATGATCAACCAAGCTACCATTAAGAATAAATACCCTTTACCCCGTATAGATGACCTGTTTGACCAGTTGAGGTCTGCCCGAGTCTTTTCCACGATTGACTTAAGATCAGGTTACCACCAGTTGAGAGTCAAGAGTGAGGACATTCCAAAGACAGCTTTTCGAACACGATATGGTCATTATGAGTTTGTGGTTATGCCTTTTGGGTTGTCCAATGCACCTAGTGTATTCATGAATCTTATGAATAGTGTGTTCCAACCCTACCTTGACTCATTTGTCATAGTGTTCATAGATGACATTTTGGTTTATTCCAATGACCTAGAGCAACACCGAGACCACCTAAGGATAGTCCTTGATATCCTGAGAAAGCAGAAGTTCTATGGAAAATTCTCAAAATGTGAGTTTTGGATAGATCAGGTCATGTTCCTTGGACATATCATCTCAGGAGGAACGATCGCCGTGGATCCAGCTAAAGTGTCGGCAGTTCGAGACTGGCCTACACCGAAGAACCCCTCCGAGATCCGAAGCTTCTTGGGGTTAGCAGGATACTACCGACGTTTCATTTCAGACTTCTCCAAGACTGCCTTGCCTTTGACCATGTTGACTCGAAAAGATACAAAGTTTGTGTGGTCTGATATTTGTGAAGCTCGTTTTCAAGAGTTGAAGGAGAAGTTGACCACAGCACCAGTGTTGACTCTACCATCAGGAAATGAGGGTTTCATGATCTTTACCGATGCATCAAAAATGGGACTTGGATGTGTGTTGGAGCAGAATCGACATGTGGTTGCATATGCCTCCCGACAACTCAAGCCCAATGAAGTGAATTACCCTACACATGACTTAGAGCTGGCCGCCATTATTCATGCTTTGAAGATTTGGCGACATTACCTATATGGTGCTACATTTGAGATCTTCACCGACCATAAGAGCTTGAAGTACCTTCTAACACAGAAAGATTTAAACTTACGACAACGAAGATGGATGGAGTACATGAAGGACTATGACTTCACCATAGCTTATCATCCAGGAAAAGCAAATGTGGTAGCTGATGCTTTGAGTAGGAAACAGCTCAGGTGTGCAGCTGTCCTGTCTAGCCAGTGGAAGAGCTTAGAAGAGTTGGTGAAATGGTCTCCTCAACCGTTAAGTGATCGAGTTCGATTGGCCAACATTCAGATACAGTCTGATTTGTTAAGTGAGATTGTTGCGGCACAGTTGGTCAGTGGGGAACTTGACAAGATGAGAGGTTTGATGAGTAAACCGCAGACTCGTCTTTCTGTGGGAGTAGATGGAGGAATCAGGTTTGAGAATCGTATATGGGTTCCTGAAGACTCACCACTGAAAGAACGTATCTTGCAAGAGGCTCATGGTTCCAAGTATACAGTACACCCAGGAACTACTAAGATGTTTAAGGACATGCAGAGGTTTTTCTGGTGGCCAGGAATGAAGAGAGACATTGCAGCTTATGTAGCCAGTTGTCTTACGTGCCAAATGGTGAAAGCTGAACATCAACGACCCGGTGGACTTTTGCAGTCTATAGAGATTCCAGAATGGAAATGGGAACAGATCACCATGGATTTTGTGGTGGGTTTACCCCGGACCAAGAAAGGTCATGATGCAATATGGGTTGTAGTAGATCGCCTTACCAAGTCAACACACTTCCTTGCACTGAAAACCACTGCTAAGGTGACAGATTTAGCTGAGTTATACATCCGAGAAATAGTACGTTTGCATGGAGTACCTAGTTCCATCATTTCTGATAGAGATCCAAAGTTCACTTCCAAACTATGGAAGCAGGTTCAAGAGGAACTTGGTACAAGGTTAAAGTTCAGTACAGCTTATCACCCCCAGACAGATGGACAGTCAAAAAGGACAATCCAGACCTTAGAGGATCTTTTGAGAGCTTGTGTGCTCGATTGGGGTGGATCATGGGAGCAGTACTTGCCTTTAGCAGAGTTTGCTTATAACAACAGTTACCAAGCCAGTATCGGGATGCCTCCATATGAAGCTCTTTATGGGAGACCGTGTCGGTCACCACTTCACTGGGATGATGTTGGTGAGAGGACCTTGTTGAGGTCAGATGAGCTCCAAGTGTATGCTGATAAAGTTGCTTTGATCAGGCAAAGGCTAAAGAGAGCCCAGGATCGACAAAAGTCGTATGCTGATGCAAAGAGGACTAATGTGCATTTCACTGTGGGAGAACATGTTTTTCTGAAAATCCGACCACTCCGAGCTATAGCCAAGAATAGAGGAAAACTGAGTCCCCGATATGTGGGTCCGTTTGAGATATTAGAACGGATTGGTGAGGTGGCGTACCGTTTGGCGTTACCCCCACAATATAGTATGATGCATGATGTTTTTCACGTGTCCAATCTGAAGCGATATGTGCAAGATCCCAGCCATGTGTTGAGCATTGAACCTATTGAGCTTCAAGGGAAGCTGTCTTATCCTGAGTTACCTGTGCGTATTATAGATACTAAGGTAAAAGAGCTCAAAAATAAGAATATAGAGATGGTAAAGGTTCTTTGGAAACACCATGGAGAGGATGAGGCCACATGGGAGCTAAAGACGGACATGGAAAAAGCATATCCAGACTTGTTTGTTTGATTGTAAATTTTGAGGACAAAATTCCTATAAGGAGGGGAGGATGTTATAACCTCAATTTTCCGAACTATGTAATGACTTTTGTAAATATCATTTAAAGATAAATGAATTTTCTTGATTAATGTGATGTAGTTTGGAATGGATTCCATGATTAATTGAAATGTATTTCATAGATGATTGGTTGTATAGTTCTTATTGGGCCTTGCTTTATTGGAAGCCCAAATTGAAATTAACAATGAAATACATAGAGAATCCCGTAAAATAAGGAAAAGAATATGACATATTTCCCTAAAAATAAGAATTCGAGTTGATTGATACTTTAGAGAGCAAGGAACTCAAAATCAGGGATTAATAATGAAAAGAATAATGAAAAGATGGAGAAATATGAATAATATAATAATAACTTGCATTACAAGAAAAGGAATCGAATTAATATCATTATGAAACCAAATTTGGAGGAGAGAAGGATAATGAAATATCCGATTTTCCCTCAAAATTTGGGAAGGAAATGACAATCCAATTAGGAGTTATGAAATTTCTAAGTTTCCATTGGAAATAAGCTTAATTGGATGATTTAGGAAATGATTTCCTATTTTGATTGAACGCGTTTAATCAGGATCGTTGGATCTTGATCCTACGATGCTCGGTCATCGTCCCAGATCTACTGGGACTAGGAGTTCACGGGCAACAGAGGACTTTCCCTCTCTGTTTTCCCTGGAATCTAGCGCGTGTGGGTGTTTTCTAATAATCCTGCTAGCTTCGGGAGACGAAATCGTTTCGAGACATCCCTGGTTTGTCAGGGTTTCATCTCGGATTGGGAAAGTTCCCAATTCCGCAAGAGCTGCTCGATCCTATATATAGGAGGGGGTATTTGGGAGGACCAGCATCCCCAATCTTGTAACCAATAGCTGCGGGAGAGCAAGGCGATTATTTTCCCGTCCTCAATTGGCTTTTATAGCCTGACCTACACCCCTGTTGCTGGAGCGATCCTCGCCGGAGGTCCGGCGACCAGGGAGGGGCACGGCGTAAACTGGGCTCCCAATTGGAGCTCTAGTTGAGTTCGAAGTTGGGAGACGACGCTCCCTGGGTGCGTGGCGCAGGCTTTGGAGGTCGAGAACTCAGAGTCAACCCCAAGGTTGACTCTCGCAGAGCTGCTGAACGGAGGAGGAAGACGATTGCGTTGCTGTTAGATCAAGGACCACGGTGGTCCTCCTCGAGATCTAGCGGTCCAGGGCGGAAGTGACTCCAGTAAGGCGCGCGTAGCTAGGATCGTCAGATCCAGGAAGCGAACCACCGGTCCACAGATCGGGCGACCGAGAATTTTCGGTAAATTACCATCTCTGACAAATAATATGAAAAATACCTTTTTCTTGCAAAATTCACAGTAATTGCTATGAACATCAGATGAGAAAACTTAATATATGAAAGTTGCATAGAAAAATGCAAGGAACACTATAAAAATATTTCCAGAACCTAATTCCGCCTGGTTTAACAAAAGTACTTTAATTGGCTATAAAGTTTATTAAAATTGGATAAGAAACCCTAATTGGAAGTTGAAAGGGTATTTTGGTAATCTAGCAAGTCAAATCGGTAAGTTTGACCCTGATAATGTTAATGGCAGTTTATTTTGCTATTTAATTGCAAAAATGCTTAACTTGGAATTATAATGTTCAAAAGAAGGTTATTTTGTATGGAAACCCTAATTTGAGATAAAGAAAATTAAAAACCATGTTTCCATGAAAGAAGGAAATCAATTGTCTAATAAAGGAAATTTAATGAGAAAGTAGGAGTTTTATGAGGATTGATAAATTAAGAATGTTAATGATGAAAGAAGAAGAAAAACCCTAATTTCTAAAAGAAACCCTAATTATGGAATTGGAATCCTAATTAGAATAATGGAAGTGGATAAATATTAATAAAAGGAAACTGTCCTTTTATTTCAGGTTTTGCTTGTTGATTGGGTTTCTCTTTCTATCTTGAAAAGTGAAATTGAAAGGTATGTGGTTACGCTTATGAATAATCTCTTTACTTTCCCGGCGATTCCCGAATGATTTACCGGTTGCTTGAAATAACTGTTGAGTGTTTATTTATTTCATGCAACTATAAAGTGACTATGATTATCATCATAAGTATGCATATAACTGGCTAGATCCTTGTTCACCTCTGGTGTTTTAAAAAGGCTGAAAAGGGGGTAATACCTAGAGAAAGGTCTAGGATTGCCGTGAGTCAGAAACTGGATTGCCTTGTGCGTTCATGAGACTCTTCAGCATACCGAGAGTTAGAAACTGGATTGCCTTGTGCGTTCATGAGACTCTTCGGTTTACCATGTAACTCAATCCTAGAAACTGGTTTACCATTTTGGTGGATCATGAGGGGTTGTAGTTTGGTATACAGGTCCACTGCAGGGATAGCACAGAGGTTATGGAACTTGTGGATCGCTGATGTTATATTAAAATGTAATCTTGATTGATAAAAAGATTAATTGCTTGATTACACTGTTAGTATAGTTTCTTGATTATTGGATCCTCCACATACCGACTGACTGTTGTTTTGTTTGTCGGCGTTTTAGGTACATATTCCAAAGTACAAAACAGTAAAGTGACACATTGTGAATTCAAGAACTAAAGAACAAGGAGGAGTTAGTTAGAGTAGATCTTTTGTGGTTAGAAGTCTAGTACTTCCGACTTTTCAAAGGTATGATAAAGAAAAATTTTATTACCATTTTCAGTATAGTCTGCTAGAATTTAATAATTGTTATTGGTTATATGTTGAACCTTTGATCCGGAATTTTATGGGTGCGGCTTCAACCTCCCGGTCTCCCTTAATTGGGGGTTACCGGAAGGTGGGGTCGTAACACCTGCGTTATAGATCTTAACCTCTGCTCAATAATCCTCTCCCAAAGCTTCATCATGTGACTCATCATCTTGATACCTCTATAGTTTGTACAGCTCTGAACATCACCTTTGTTCTTGTAGATTGGGACTATAATACTATTTCTCCACTCATCCGGCATCTTCTTGGTTTTCATAATCTTGTTAAAGAAATTTGTTAACCATGTAACTCCCTCATCCCCCATACTCTTCCATACATCAATGGGAATATTGTCTGGTCCGTATGCCTTTCTCATTTTCATCTTTTTCAAAGAATTCTTGACCTCAAATGGTGAAACTCCTCGTGTGTAAATGATATCTCTTGTATTCATGTCACATGAGTCGCTAACATTATATGCAGTATCTCCATTGAAAAGCTTATGGAAGTAATTTCTCCACTGGTTTTTGATATCATCCTCCTTCACCAATACTCTACCATCTTCATTCTTTATGCATTTTACTTGACTCAAGTCTCTTCCTTTCCTTGCTCTTATACGAGCCATCTTATATATATCTTTTTCCCCTTCTCTAGTGTCCAGTTTCTTATACATATCATCAAAGTATCTAGACCTTGCCTCTCGAACCACCTTTTTAGCTTCTTTCTTTGCTTGCTTGTATCTTTGGAACGTTACATATATATATATATATATATATATATATATATATATATATATATATATATATATATATATACATGTATATGTATATGTGTATATGCCGACAAGGGAATAGCCCAGTTGGCGAATTCCACTAGTCCCCAATGAAGGGACCCAGGTTCAAAACTACACGGAGAAGCATCTGTTGATTTATCATCCTCCCGGGCGTCCGGCCTTCGCCACGGGTTGTGGTCGAGGGAGGAGAAATCTTCCTCTCTTAATCCCATATGTATGAATATATATATATATATATATATATATATATATATATATATATATATATATATATGGCTAAAAGAATTGTGTACCCGAGTACATGTAGCTTGCATGTACCCACCATCATTTATGATGATTCAACTATCCAACCTTATTGACATGATGTATACTACATAGATAAGATGTGTATAAAAAATAACCTAAATATGATACTCATAGGTCATCCAATAAAAGAATTTGTGTTTTATCTTATCAACACTAAGTTGAAAAAATTGTAGAAACTATTGAATGATATATTATTATATCTCATGATCTATATGAGATATGGTTATGATTTTTTAAAGCATGTAATCTATACAATTTTGAATCAATCCATGTGGTTGGATTTTATTAACATGCTCCATATATGTCATTTTAGTGGCTGATACATTTAAGTTACATGTACTAGCCGGTACACACTTCCTAACCTCTCTCTCTCTCTCTCTCTATATATATATATATATAGAGTCAGGCTAGAATACACTCGAGTGTACAGATCGCACGAATACACTCAAGTGTGTTTGCATATCAAGACTATTTTTTTGCAAAATGTAAACCATTGATCTTCACCATCATACTATAAACAGGCTACATACAAATTTTGAGCCCATTTGGATGAGTGTAAGTCACTCATCCAAGGGCAACAAAATCGACGCGCGAAACTAATTTGAAATGCATAATTTTTGCGGTGTTCATAACATGAGCTATACATATCCAAATGTGCTCAAATTTTAAGTATGAGTTGTTCACGAGATGTTTAAGAAGATCAATGGATTAGATTTAAAAAAAATGTTGCATCATGAAAAACTACTTGAGTGTATTCCGCTCCGGATACACTCGAGTGTATTCTAGCCTGACTCTCTCTCTCTCTCTCTCTCTCTCTCTATATATATATATATATATATATATATATATATATATAGTTAAGCTGGAATACACTAGAGATGCTATACATCTCAATCATTTTCCATCATGAAGAATTTTTTTGGAAATCTAAGCCATTGTTCTTATTAAATATTCTAAGAACATAATATATAATAAATTTCAGCTCATTTAGACACTTATAGGTCATACATCTAAAGGAAGAAAAAATTATGTGTTTCAAATTAGTTTTGTGTGTCGATTTTTTTGTCATTGGATGAACTACTTATACTCATCCAAATGGGTTCAAATTTTATATGTGCCCTATTATTATTGTAACCATGAAGATCAATGGATTAGATTTTGCAAAAATAAGGTCTAGACATGCAATCACCATTACAGTGTAGGACGTGATTTGTACACTTGAGTGTATTTTAGCCTGACTCTCTCTCTCTCTCTCTTTTATATATATACATACACACACACACACACACACACACACACATATATATATATATATATATATATATATATATATATATATATATATATTTACACACATTGCCCTATAAATGGTTTTGATGGTGGATGTGTAGCGTTGTTATGACCAATAACCCATATAGCTATGTGTGGTTGAATGGTTTGTTCTATTCTTATTTTATCTCGATTTTCATACCGAGCCCCTACATTCTTTTTCCCAATGTAAAGTTAATTCTTTCCTATCCTTGCTCCCCCAAGAATGTAACTCGAGGTTTCTCATTACCATGTAATAAGTTTAGAAGCAATAGGATAATTTCTTTTTTTTCAATGACAAAGATGATGATCCACGCTAGGAGAGCGGACCACTTCATCAAAATAGATGACCAGGTGGAGAACCAAGGAGGGAAGACTACAGGAGGCACGAACCAACCAACTAGTGGGTTCAACTAAATGTTTGGAAAGGTCCAGACATCGGTTGGATAGGAGGCCAACCGATCATTTCATGGGACCAAACGACTGGACAAGAGGCGAGACGAGCAATTCAAGGGTTGAACCAGTCAACCTAGATTGGAAAGCACAGATCTACACCAACAGTAGGTTCATGTATGTGATGTTATGATGACCTAGGTAGTAGTAATTCATTGTGGCTCTAAGAAATTATAGTAGTATGGCCATAACCATCACCTTTTGTTTTATACTGTATGTTTCCCTTATGGGATATAACATGTATATGATACGTAATATACATTTATGGTGATTGGATACAATATATGTATAGATACAAAAACTCCCTCAAATATAATATTAAGTCTAATATGATTTCCATTAGCAACACACATGAAAAGCTTGATTGACCAAGCATATGTTACGCCCTCGTGTGGTGCACTATCTATCTTGTAGAAGTGTGATGGTAGATATGTAGGTTCTTCCCTCACAGGGTGCATATCTATCATGTTAGCTATCGAGTCAGGTTTAACTGGTGATTCTTACAACATCTAAGCCAAGAGTAATGTAGATGAATATGGCAAAGAGTTGTGCATATCATTTATCCAATAATTGCATATGATGCAATTGACAAATGTTGTCTACCTTAATGATTGATTATGGATGTTTGAGTATTGGCTGCGTGATAGTTGAGTTATTTTGGATCTTGGCTCAGTAGAAAGTTGTACTCTGCAATCTTTGAAATTGATATGTGAGGGCTATCAATTTGAATACAATAGTGAGAATGATGATTAATTAAAGACCAAATGAACATTGTCAAATTTTATAATCAAATCAAATCAAAAATAGATTTTTGAAAAAATTGCAAATTCTTTTGTAGAATCAAATGACAACACATAAAAACACCTTTTCTCAGCAATCGGTCCTTGAGAGGGACAAATTACATGAGAACAACTTCCATGATGGTACAGGACATTGAGAATTCTTTTGACATAAGAGCGCAATCTCTATGTCATGGAGATGCCAATTCTAGAAGAACCTCTTCCTAATGCTCCCATGGCTGACAGGGATGCTACAAGAAGCATACTGAAGATGTCGTGAATGTCAAGTGTCTAATGTTGTGCTAAACAAACTATGAGTTGCAAAGACAATGTGACAACATGGAAGTTATGGAGATTGTCACACATCTTAGGAACATGTTCCAAGACTAGGCATGACATGAGAGATATGATATCTCAAAAGCACTATTCAAATGTAACATGGAAGAAGGAGATCTGACAGGTGCTCATGAGCTGAAGCTCATTTGTTATGTGGAGAACCTGTCAAGACTGTGATTCCCCTTGGGTCAAGAGTTGGCCACGGATGTGATTCTACAGTCTCTACCAGAGTCATACAACCAGTTTGTCATAAACTACAACATGAATGACTTTGAAAATCTATTGACAAATTTGTTGGGCATGTTGAGAACAACTGAGGCACAAATGAAGAAAGACAAACCTAAGTATGTGATGATGATGATCACCAAGATAAAGGGAAAGTCTAAAGACAAAGGAAAAGCTAAGATAAGTTATGCAGCTAGCCAGAAGCCCAAGTCTTCATACCTTAAGGCAAAATGAAGAATTAAGAAGGGAGGCAAATGTCACCACTATCACTAGGTTGGACACTGGTGAAGAAATTTCCTCCTCTGGTTAAAGGAACTAAAGAAGAATAAGGAAGAAGCAAATGCCTCTACTTTAGGTATAAACCTTATAAGATAATTTGAATTTACTTATTCATCTTGGTATGCAATGCCAGATGTATATCTGACATACGTTGATGTGCATGATAAGATAAGAAGTAAAGCCCTTCTAAAAGGACAAAGATGGACTATGATGAGCAAGAGTTTATGCAAACTAAGTCTACATTTAGAATTTATCTTAGCCCATAGGACATGTAATAGAGTTAGTAGAACTACTATTTCAATATTTTGATAAATAGAAACAATTTATTTCTTACATCTTGTAATGACAAGGATAACTATGAAAAAAATGTTTGGTGTTCTATTTCAAAGATATAATCGTGTGTGGGTGCACTACAAAATATCTTATGATATTTTCATAATAATGTAAATACCAAAAAGAGGATAAATGATAACTCATACAATTAAAAATCTACAACATTATCACCTGGAGAACACATATGAGAAATGCATATCTAGAAGTTTATGTAGACTCTTTTGGTTATTGAACCAATGAGAGACATGCAAATCTTGCTTGTGACAACATGACAAAATATCCTTTCTAGATGTAGTGGGGGTATAAGCATTTTATTAGAGATTAAACATGTTGATATATGAGGATCTTATAGAATAAATGGTACAGATAGTTACTTAGATTTTATAGTATTTGCTGATGATATAATGATATGCACTCAACAAAATACAAACATATGTTTCTTGAAGTGTTCAAGAAGATTATAAATGAGGTATAACTTTGATAAAAGTATTAAGAAACTTTGATATGATCAAATTTTGAAATACTTTGCATCAAAATTTTGAGGTTCTTTTAAAAGATGGTGATAGCGTATCACAATCTATTTTGAATATGATGATGTGTTAGAAAGAAGGAATCACATCATCATGATATGATTATCATTTAATCCAATCTTCTATTTTCCTTAAAGAAATATTCTAAACTCTAAAACAATGTACCATCTAAAGTGGTTTAAAAGACACCATATGTAATATGGTATATGGGAACGTCCCGATACGTCTTATGGATTAAAACCTATATAAAGAAAGCAGTTTCTTAAAAAGGTTAATCCAAAAACCATAATTGTTACTTCCTTTGATACCAATCAAATAATAAAATTGTTTTGTTAATCAGGATACCCAAGTTCCAAAAGAATTAGTGGGAGTAAAAGGAGAACTCAAAATGTTTGAGGTGAACAAAGAGGTACAATGAGAACTAGTGAGAATCACAAATTATTGTGGAATCTCAAGTTTGTCATGTAACACAGAACCTCATAGTTCTTGTAAAACAAATATGAGATTGAAAGATCGTGAGTCCAACAACTTATATAGGTTGGTCATAAGATGATAATCCAACATATAAACTAGAAAGTATTTATAATCAAATCTCGGAAATGGCTTAAGGCCATTATGGAGTCCATCTAAATTAAAAAGGTATAAACTTGCTAGTACCACCTGACGGGGTAAACCCCAAAAGGTGAAGATGGACTTTATTTTAAAAGACCTACATGGATAACATAAATATAAAAATTGGTTATAGATTTTTTTTAATTTAAATCAAGCCGTTGAAGATCGAAAAAAATCCTTAACCAATTGTCATGCTTGTTGTTGCAACTAGAATAGGCTATTAGAATTGGTAAATGAAACTGAAAACCAGATTCCTTAAAAGGAATATTAGAAGGGATGTGTACATGACACAACCTAATGATTTATAACTTCATTAAAGAAAATAAAATCTATAAGCTACAAAGTTTCAATGTAAAGATTGAAATGAGCATCTTAGATTTCACACTTCTATCCTTACAAGATAGTTAAATGTTTTTACTTGAATCAAGATGAAGCATGTAGTTACAAAAGATTTAGTGGGAGCATATATGAGTATCCCACATACTGATGGGGAGTGACACATCAACATATGATATTGAGATCTGGCATGGAAAAACACCTTCAATAATGAAGGTTTTGATAAAACACCCCATGATATGGGATCGAGATCTATGAAGATAGTTCTTGAAAGTTTCATGACCTAAGTATGAGCTTAGTATGAATGATTCTAATAGAGAGAATTTGACCATTTTTCAAGCGTGATTAGTCTCTCAAGAACCCCATGTTTTGATTCTTGCAAAGAATGGAAACACGTGAATGAGATGCCATATGCTCTAGAAATTGGATCTATCATGTATGCTATGTAAGAGTACTCATCCCATATTATTGTATGTATTGGACACGCCAAGATAATATTGATTTTCAATAAGGGTTGTTGGAATGTAACTTAAATACATCCATTATTACTTGAGAAGCACAAAAAATATGTTGCTAAGACCATGGAAACAAGGAAGAATTCAAGGTAAAGAGTTACCATACACCCTATTCCACACAAATTGAGATTACTCGAATATTAAACCATGATCATCCATTAACAACAGATTACCAAAAAATCATAGATAAATAATACCAATTCGTAATAATGCCATGAGATGAGATTTATCATGCATAAGTCAACATCTACATCTCATAATATATATTCAAGGAGCTACATCATTGTTTTCCAATCAACTTGTTACATAAGATAACAGTTCCACATGTATGTACATACCACCAAAGGCACACAAACCAAAAACCAGATATCGATCATCAAGTCTACAAAACACATCGAGAACACTCCCAATGATCTGAGTGTACAGGGACAACCCATAGGACTCTATTACTAGACATTATATGCATACCATGATGCACCAGATGTAGTTTGTTATATCCTCATTTTTCCTAGTTCATGATTGAAATGTAATTTCTCCTTTTAAAGATATATGAACAAATAATTGTGTGATTTGATTTGAATGTATGGATTTTGTTAATAAATAGCCTTGCACGTGTGATTTTGTAGGCCTTATTGTCTATTGGGCCCAATAAAAAATAAAAGGAAAAAGAAATTCAATTCATAAAAGAGTAATTAAGAAAAGGAGAAAAGAAAGAGGTAGAAGCCTCTAGAAGGCTAGGAGGTAGCCTCCAAAGGTGGATTTTGTATCTTTGGGATTTCTTGGGTTTGAAGGAGTCCAATTTGCAAACATAATAGGAAAGGAGAGAGAAAATACCAATTAAATTAGCTTTATTGAAAGATAACTTGCCTATGAAGATAATGCCCTTTTCCTTTGGAATTTGGGACTGAATTTTTCTACACAAGTATATAATGTTGATCCAAAGTTTCCTTTAAAAGTTGGTTAAAAAAGGATGCACAATTTACGAGATATGGATTTTTGAAGTTATCCTAAAGTGGAAAGATATATATGTCACAATTTATTTGGGATTAAAATCCCAAATTTCATTTATTAAGCATGCACTCGTGAGAATTAGATTAGTGATCCACGGTTTGGGTTGAGTCCCGATCTCACAAGGACTGGGAACACAGAAGTCCAGGCTGTGAGAGGTTTGATCGGGATTTGATCGAGTTTAAGGCAACGAGAAGAGACAAGGACAAGTCCATCATCTTTGGGAGTGTGATATGAGTTTATCTAACCCAACTTGTTGGTGGTTTTTTGGAGGATCGAGAGAATCTCTGATTCACTTGGGACCTGTGATGAACCCTATATATAGGATAGAGCGGGTGGCCGCATGAGCAATCCCACAAAACCCGACCCTCGAGACCGCAGTGTTGCGACCATCATACTCGTGCCCTCAATTCAACCAAGTACCCTATTGTTCCCCCTCGTCTGAAGCAACCATCGCCGGAGGAGCCGAGGTTCATTGGCGGTGAAGGAGTGGAATGGAGTAGGAATTGAGTGGCCAGACATGTTCACGAGGAGAAGACAGAGTGCTTGGACCAATTGCTTCGATCACAAGAGGTCGAGAGCTCAAAGTCAACCCAAGAGCTGACCTCGGCTTGCTGTAGGCACACACGAGAGGTTGAAGATGAACCTCTAACCAAATTACCGTCTTACCCTCCTGATCCTTCATTACAGGATCCTTGCTTGTGTGAACTGCTTGCGTGCCTAGATACTTCCTTGCTTGGACAATTGTTAGCTTGTTGATTCGACTGAACATGTATGTGGTTACTTTATGAATAATTGCCTTTAGTTTCACAGTGTTTCCCAAATGTTTCTCAATTGATTACAACTTAAAATGTTGGATGTTCAATTATGCAATCCTATAAAGTCCCTATGTGTATCACAATTAATATACATGTGTTTCTCGAACCTACATGCCACCTTGATGTACGTTTCAAGACCAAGCCCCAGAGGGAAGGTCTGATTTGATCAAGCCCCAGAGGGAAGACCATTGGTCACCTCAAGAGGTGACCCCAGTCACCAAGCTCTGGATGGAGAAGGTGGCCTTATGTCCCTTGCAAGGACAAAGCCCTAAAAGAGGGTAATCCAGGGTTTAGGGCTAAAGTGGTTGAGAAGTCACATAGAAAGTGTAATTGGGATTGTTAATAAAAAAATTGTGATAAATGGGTTGTCAGAAACTATTTGTGAAGTTGTGATTGTTTCCCACATACCTGTATAGAAATATACTGATTGACATTTTGTTTGTCAGGGTTTTAGGTTTAATTCTGAAATTGGACAAATAGTAAAATCAGAATATTGTGAAGATACAATTAATATGTACAAGGAGGATTAGTTAGATAGACTTATTCTGTGGATAGAAGTCTAAGTCCAAATTTCAAGGTATGCAAAAAGATCATTTTTTTTATTCCATCTTTTCAGTTTAGTAATAGTAGAATTTGATAATTATTCTTGATTAAATGTCAAACCATGGATCCTGAAATATTGGGATAACATCTCTGACCTTTTGGTCTCCCTTGATTGGGGGTTACCGGGAGGTGAGGTCGTTACATAGTTCCTCTTCATATTATATCCTCAACTATCTTATCTTTAGCTTGGCATGCATGTCCACATAAAATATTTTTAACCAACAAGGTGAGACAAAAGTCCCAGTGAGAGATATAACTCTCCATCAACTCTATTATTATCAAATATAACTAAGCCAAAAGGAATATTATTAATAGATGAGTAGATTCAGCAAATTCTCCTAAGAAAGGAAACTATCACTTGTTTAAGAAGTTTAGGAATCTACACTACACAGAAGATTATCTTTATGCTTGAAAAGGAATATGAAGAACATGTATAACTTTTATAAACTAAACAACATAACAACAAGGCAAGTCTTCAACCAATGTTCTTATATTTGTCGCTAAGCAAATATACTACACGACTGGTTACATATTTTTCTATTATGCCCTGGGGAGTTTGAGTCGTACCACTCAAAGTCCAACTGACCATTGTGAAGTGCTATTCAGTTCTGTATAAGATCTAGGAGTGTCGATATGCTAATATCTCTCCTCTACCTAGTCATTATGGGCCAAAAAGTTAGTGACATATCAATCAAGTTACCACTACATCAACATAGTCAAGCTACTAACAACTAGTTTGCCCTTGGTATAGGTCACGACACTAGACTCCAGGGCATGCAAGAAAAGCCATGCCACTGAGGTACAACCGTAGTTGTCCTCCAATTACATCATATTATAATTACTGAGACATGACCACAGTTGTTCTAAAAAAGTGGGCTAGGTATGACCGCAACCATCCTCCCGAAACACTTCATGTCAGGATGACAAGCACCCCACATACTCAACATTATGCGCTCTGAGTTTCCCTTAGCAATACTCATTTCACCATCTATCAAGTTATGACATTGAAGATGATTTTATGGCACAAGGCACTACATGATTATAGTTTCACTTGATTAATTATCTCCAATTGGGTTAACTAAGGCTGCATCAAACAAGTGGACAAACAAACCCTAATTTATCTCTAACAAGCATTGCTATATAAGAACTTCTGAAGATATATAATGTATGAGACATAATTTCTCATCTCAATATCATAGGGAACTATTCACCTATCAATCAAAAGACTATACTTGTCATCACATCATCATCACATGGTACTATGCATTTCAATTATAGAGTTTATCACCATCAACACATTATCATGCGATATCAATCCCTCATTTCACTATCAGAGGATATCACATCAACTAAGCACTAAGCCTCTGCCAGGTCATAAGACCCATCACATTATTCTTGTGATTTATTGTTAGCTTATGATGCCTTACTGAGCATATATGCATTACTCATGCCAAGAATCACTTGTGCCACATCATATATACACCATATCAATCATTAGCTGTGATATCCCTCTCACCTACAAGGTTAACAATATACAAATTATGGGAAAATATATATCAATACACTACATACTTTTAGGTAAAGGACGCCATGCATCATGTCCCCTTAATTAAGGTTAAGTTTCATGCTTAACCACATAGGGTTCCCAAGAATCATTTATTTTCCAATCTTCTAATTTCACTATCTCCCACATGTTTTTGATGTATAAGGCTAAGAATTAAACAATATAACCAAGTATGCACATTCACATATTTATACTTTCCATGTTCCCTTGTCAAGGCTCATAGCCAATGCTAGAAACCATCTTCATAGTATTCACAAGTTATAACACCCAATTAACCCACTAGGTTAAAGTCATGTAATTAAGAGAGAGAGACAATATAGCCTCATGGTTTCTGTTCATACACATTCAATAATATGTCCTTCCCTTAGAATCATGGTCAGTGATCTTCACATATAACCGATTAGGGTTTTACCTCATGGTTACATCACACACCCTAACTACACAAATTCCCACTTTCTTGAAACTTATTTTGGTTTGGATAACATTGGTTAGATATGAACAAATCATTTTGTCATCAGCACTAGGTATTATCATTTCATAAATGTATATGTGTATGATCTCATTAAGTTATGTGTGTGTTACAACAACACATTATGTAAGCATGTTGACTATGAGCCAACATAATGTTTCATCACTATGTAACCCATATGTTATTACCCTTCACAAGTCATAAACCACGTTATCATACTAAGGAATGTCAAACCGTAGATTACGTATTTGGAGGGTTTTACTTCAAATTATACACAAGGAACTTATTTGATCATTAAACTTGTTCATATAATTTATACACAAAAGCTAACACCCCTTGATTCGGACAAGGCTCATCACCACTATCATGTAATCACATAATTATCTCATTAACCCCTCTCACAAGTCATAATCATATAGAAAGGAATATAGAAGACACTTGTATTGGATTACAATCTTGTACTAAGGTGAGAACCTAAGTCTTACCAACTTATGATTAGGATTTTCATATGGTTACTTTACCACTAAACCCTACTTCTATAACTTCCCACCTTATTGGAGAGTTTTAGAGCTAAGCATCATAATTAAGGATTGACCATTCATTGTCACATCATCTTAGATGGATCATCCCGCTATGTATTGTCTGAAAACCTCTAGAGGGGGGGTGAATAGAGTTTTATAAAGATTTTAAAGTAATTTAAACTCAAACAACCAAAGTTAAGATTTAGAAGAGGAACACAGGTGTTTAGAGTGGTTCCACCTTAGCAAATACTAAGGAGTCAGTCCACTACCCGGTTGCTTACCCAACCGGGATTTTGAAAGTACTAAATTTTATTACCTCTCAAGGATGTTACATAAAATTTACAATACTTTCTAAACACCCTTTGGACAGCCTTCACCTTGAAGTAGTCTTGCCAACCTCGAAGCAGCCTTCTTTGAAGTAACTTCAAGCTCCCCCTTGAAGTAGCCTTCCTCCCGAAGTAGCTTCCCGTTAAGACAGCCTTCTGAAGTAGTCCAAAGTCTTCCTCTTCACCACGAAGAGCTTCACCCTCTCCAATCCGCAGCCTCCTACCTGGAGTAGCAAGGAGAGTACAAGTAATACAAGCAACAAGAAAGGAATAAAAGAAAATACAACTTATCCTTGTAGCTCAAGGCTTGATTTCCCTAGATCAAGCGTTTGGATTTTCCTAGCCAATATGATGGACTTGTGATTGCTAGGGTTAGGAAAATCTAGCCTATAGGACGAGCTTGAGCTAAAGGGAAAATGGCCAATTGATCACAAAGCTCAGTTCACACAGATTGCACAAGAGGGCTCAAGTATTTTCTCAAGTATATCAAGTGTAAGAAGTGAGTTCTAGTGTCCTATGGCTTGTCCTATTTATAGGAATGGCCTAAGTATGCTTAAGGACGTTCTAGACAACTTCTAGGGGTTTCTAAGTGCTTAACTAGCCGTTAGGTACAAAGTTGTTGCTTTAACAACGGCTAATTACTTTACTCTGCAGTTTCTGTCAGAGATCGTCTCGGTCGAGGAATGGTCGACCGAGACACCTACTCGGTCGAAGTTTTGTCGACCGAAAGGCTCTCTGGATTAACGTTCATTTGCAACTGCCAACTAACTTGTCAGTTGTGTCTAACGGCTACATTGGATCTTTCTCGGTCGAGGAGTTTGTCGACCGAGAGTGTCTCGGTCGAGGAGTTGGTCGACCGAGATAGATCCTGTTTTAAGATTTCAAGTTAGGCATTAATTATGTGTGTGAGTGTGCATAGGTGATCCTATTGAATGGATGACTAAGGTGTTTAGCTAGGGAAAATCCAATGCTTGATTTACATGCGATTCTAAGTACTTGTACATTATATTTCTGTACAAGTTTTTACAATGATTACATTTGCATGAAAATATAAATACTTCTTGTTGAATTTCCCTTATAGTTTTGTCATCCTGCACACTCAAGTAGCTCGTCAGATAAATAGGAATGGAATGTTTGTCATAATCAAAACAAAGGGATTTTATAGATGTCCATTTAGCCAACAATCTCCCCCTTTTTGAAGATGACAAACATTTCCAAAATATAAATAAAGGAAATATAAAACATATAAATGTCATACCTTTAGATTGCCATTTGTAACTTTTCCTCTTGTTTATAAAATGTGTGCTAATTATTCCCAATGAAATATGGAACAAGAAATCCAGTTCATATGGGAATATAGCAATTTTCAATGTAAAGCCAAGAGTATATTTATGAAACTCATTGATTGAATTTGTCATAAATACTAAGTTATAGGTGTATATATCTCTCCCCCTTTGTCATTTCAAAAAGATAACCGTTTTAAGAAAAGCTCCCCCTTAATTAGATATCCCATCAAATCCAAAAAAAAATGTCCATTTATAAGCCAAAATGATACAATGTAAACAAGTATTCGTGTTAAGAACCGCAGATATCAAAGAAAACATCTTCCAAAGGAGTAATAAGCAGTTGCTTCCTAATGTTGTTAAATTGATCTAATGGAAGCGGTTTTGTAAAGATATCAGCCAATTGATTTTCCGTATCAACATGATGAAGAGTAACATGATTCTTTGAGATGTGATCCCTTAAGAAATGATGACGGATTTCAATGTGTTTTGCCCGACTGTGTAAAATAGGATTGTGTGCTAAGTTTATGGCGCTTGTGTTATCACAAAAAATAGGTGTAGATGAAGGATTAAAACCATAATCGCTTAAAACCTGTTGCATATAAAGCACTTGAGCACAACAAGACCCGGCTGCCATATATTCAGCTTCAGTTGTAGATAGGGCAACCGTATTTTGTTTCTTACTAAACCAAGATACTAAGGCTCTTCCTAATAAGAAACATCCACCACTAGTACTTTTGCGATCAAGTCGACAACCAGCATAATCCGCATCAGTATATGCTTTAAAATCCAAGGATTGTCCTTTTGGATACCATAAACCAAAACAAGTAGTGTCGGCTAGATATCGAAGAATGCGTTTAACCGCAAGAAAATGAGATTGCATAGGTTGGGATTGAAATCGAGCACAAAGACCAACGGAAAACATAATGTCCGGTCGAGAAGCGGTTAAATATAGCAAACTACCAATCATGGCTCTATATAAGGAATCATCAATAGGTTCCCCATTTTCATCCTTATCAATTTTGATAGGAGTAGTAGCATGTTTGCATTGATCCATCCCAAAGCGTTTTAAAAGTTCTTTAGTGTATTTTTCTTGGCTTATGAAAATTCCTGCAGGCGTTTGCTTAATTTGAAAACCAAGAAAGAATGTTAATTCACCCATAAGGCTCATTTCAAATTCTTTTTGCATAATGTCACTGAATTGTATGCATAATGAATCATTAGAGGCTCCAAAAATAATATCATCAACATATATTTGCACAACTAGAAAATCAGATGCATATGTTTTGAAGAATAAAGTAGAGTCTGAATTTCCAATAGAAAAACCATTATCAAAAAGATATGTCTTGAGCCGTTCATACCAATTCCTGGGTGCTTGTTTTAGACCATAAAGTGCCTTTTTAAGTTTATAAACATGGTTATCCTTTTCAGGTATTTCAAAGCCAGGTGGTTGAGCAACATAAACTTCTTCTTGTATGATGCCATTTAGAAATGCACTTTTGACATCCATTTGATATAGCTTAATGTTTTTATGGGCAGCAATAGCTAGTAACATCCTAATAGCTTCAAGTCTAGCGACGGGTGCATACATTTCATCAAAATCGATTCCTTCTTGTTGATTATATCCTTGTGCTACTAATCGAGTTTATTCCTTATGACTTCTCCTGCTTCATTGAGCTTATTCCTAAACACCCATTTAGTTCCTATGATAGTTTTGTCTTGTGGTTTAGGAACTAAATCCCATACATCGTTTTTAGTGAATTGATTTAATTCTTCTCGCATGGCTATTATCCAGTAATCATCCTTAAGAGCTTCGGATATTTTCTTAGGTTCAATGATAGAAACAAAAGCCATGTTTGCAACATCTTTGAAGGAAGACCGAGTTTTGACTTTATCATTTGGATCTCCAATAATTTGTTCTTGGGGATGATCCTTGATAAGCCTAGGTGTAGGTTGTGTTTCAACATGGGGTTCGGATATAGGAATTTTCTCACTATCATTAGAAATGGTTGTATTTTCAAATTGATTAGTGAGATCAATGATATCTAGATTTTCAGATTTTGATTCTTCATGAAAAGAAATATGAATGGATTCCTCAACTTTTCTAGATATAGTGTTATATATTCTAAAGGCTTTGCTAGAAGTGGAATATCCCAAGAAGAATGCTTTGTGTGATTTAGAATCAAACTTGTCTCTATCATCTTTGGTATTTAAAATGTAGCATGTTGAGCCAAAAGTATGAAAGTAGTCAACTCTAGGTTTCTTAGAGTGTAGTATTTCATATGGAGTTTTCTTCAAATGAGAGTGAACAGTTACTCTATTAAGCACATAACAAGCAGTGTTTACGGCTTCGGCCCAAAAGGTTTTAGGTGTGTTGTGTTCAAGCATCATGGTCCTAGCCATTTCTTGTAGGGATCGATTTTTCCGTTCTACTATACCATTTTGCTGTGGGGTACGTGGAGCAGAAAAATTATGAGTATACCCTTGAGATGTACAAAAGGTCTCAAATGTATGATTTTCAAATTCGCCACCATGATCACTTCTAATGGTACATATTTTATGTTGTAAAAGATTTTCAATCTTAGAACAAAATTGCATAAAGACATGAATAGTATCATCTTTAGTTGCAATAAAATGTACCCATGTAAATCTACTATAATCATCAACAATAACAAAACAATATCGTTTACCACCAATAGATTGTGTCCTCATTGGTCCAAATAAGTCCATATGAATTAATTCTAAGGATCTACTGGTGATAAGCACATGTTTTGATTTAAAGGATGTTTTGGTTTGCTTTCCCATTGTGCAGGGTTCACAATTTGCAACTTGATCAAAAGACAAAGCAGGTAATCCACGAACAAGATCATATTTCACTAACTTTTTAATAGTATGTGAACTAGCATGACCAAGCTTTTTATGCCATAATTGTAAGGTATTTTCATTTGCAAGCAAGCATTTACCTACTACTGATTTCATAGAGTTTGGTTTGAGAATATAAAGATTTCCAACTCTATTTCCTTCATAAACAACATTTGTAGTGTTTTCTATCAATAACTTGCAGCAGGTTTTGTTAAATAACACATCATAACCACTATCACATAGTTGACTCACACTTATTAAATTGTGATGCAATCCATCAACAAGTAGAACATTTTTAATTTCGAGATTTGTTCCAACATTACCTATTCCAACGATTTTTCCCTTACCATTGTCTCCAAAGGTAACCGTTCCACTTTTCTTTTCTTCAAAGGTTTGAAAGGCGTCCTTGTTCCCGGTCATATGTTTGGAGCAGCCACTATCAACTACCCATTCCTGCATTAGAATTTAGATTTTGGTACCCATGTGATGGTCCGATAAGGTTAGAAACTTTTAAAATGCATATGTGTATAAAAGTTCTGATACAGAAAACCAGTCGGTCGACAATTGTTCAACCGATATAATTCTCGGTCGACAATTTGTCGATCGAGCAAGTTACTGTATTACAATAAAAAAGAACAGAAAATTTTTTCGGTTGACCAATTTTCGACCGAAATGAGTACTGGAAGATTTTCGATTTGTTAAAGACATCCAGTCGGTCGACAATACTTCGACCGACCCAGAGCTCGGTCGACAGTACTTCGACCGACGAAGTTTCTGTTTTAGTACAACAATGCAGAAAAAATAATACCAATAAGCATAGCATCGTTTGTTGAGATAGGACAATATAAATTGCAAAAATTAAGTATTTTGTCATATCTCAACTACATTCCATTCTTCTAAGTTTGGGGTCTTGGGGTCCAAACTAAGTTGGACTTCTTAGTCTTGTAGGGGCATGAAAAACAGTAATGTCCAAGACGTAAACAGAAATGACAAGTAATAGAATCAACTTCATTTCTCTTTCTAGCCATTGTGTTTTTGGGTACAAACATAGTTTGGGTCTTTTTGGTTTGGTTTTTCTTTGGAACATATCCCAAACCTTTTCTTCCATTGAAGGTAGTACCACTCTTTAATATGTTATCAAGAATATCTTTTCTTCTTAACTCATAAAGTTCTCTTTGCAACTGAGCAATGTCATTCATTTTCTTATGTATATCTTTTCTTGCCTGGTCTAAATCAGAAAGCAATGAATCCTTTTCTTTTACAATATTGTCATAGTCCGAATGATTGCACAAGATAGGTTGAGTTTGAAAAGCTTGTAGTTTAGCTAACAAATCAGTCTTTTCTTTTGATAGAAGATCAACATTAGTTTCCAAAGTAAGTAACTTTCTAGTGCAATCATCTAAAGATGTTTTTAAAGATACATTTTCAAGATCAATGTTATTCTTTTCAGAAGAAAGTTCATCTATTTTGGCACTGAGCTCATTGTTTGATTTTATAGCCCTTTTTAGTTTCTTCTTGGCATCAACATACTTATCATGAGTTTCTTGTAAGCTAGCTACTAACTCTTCTTTAGGAAGATCAACTAGGCTTACCTCTTGAGATTCTTCATCTTCTCTTGCCATTAGACATTCTACTTTATCTTCTCCGCTTTCACTTTCACTCGTTTCATCCCATGCCGCTTTATAAGCTTTTTCTTTCTTATTATGTGAGCTTTTCTTTCCCTTCTTAGCTTTGGGACATTCATTTTTGAAATGTCCTTTCTTTCCACATTCGAAACACCTGGGAGTGGAAGAAGAACTAGAAATTTTATTAGATTTAAACCTTCTATATTTCTTACCGTTGACTATCAATGCTTCTTCTCCTTCTTCTTCACTAGATTCCTCACTCTCTTGTGAGAGAGCTTTTGATGCTTTGAGAGCCACGTCTTTCTTTGGCCCACGTTGATGTTCATGTTCTCTTCTTTCTTCCTCTTCTAGGTCTGCCTCATGAGCTTCTAAGTTTCCGATGAGCTGCTCCATTTTGAGGCGAGTGAGGTCGTTTGCTTCTGCAATAGCTGTCACCTTTGGTTTGTACTTTGGAGGAAGAGATCGAAGTATTTTTGATACCTGATCTTCCTCAGGAACAGGTTTCCCTAAAGCACTCAAACCATTAACAATAGTAGAAAATTTTGAATACATTTCGCTAATAGTTTCGTTTGGATCCATACAAAAATGTTCAAACTTGGTTTTAAGCAAACTAACTTTAGAGTTTTTAACTTGAACAGTACCTTCATATGTTATAGATAATCTATGCCAAATGTCATATGCGGTATCACAGTTTGATACTCTATTAAATTCACCTACTGAAATGGAACAATATAAAATGCTTACTGCCTTTGCATTCATTTGGGCCATTTTTACCGTATTAGCATCCCATACTGCAAAATCGTCTTGTGGGAGTGTGTATGGTGTAGATACCATTCTCCAAAGATCCCAGTTGATTCCTTGGAAGTAGAATTGCATCCTTCTCTTCCAGTATTGATAGTTTGTCCCGTCGAATGCCGGAGGTCTAGCAACGAGCGTTCCTTCAATGTTGAGGTGGTTGAGCACTCCATCACCCATTTCTTCAAGACCGTGTTAAGGTTCCTTGAAGCCTGCTCTGATACCAATTGAAAACCTCTAGAGGGGGGTGAATAGAGTTTTATAAAGATTTTAAAGTAATTTAAACTCAAACAACCAAAGTTAAGATTTAGAAGAGGAACACAGGTGTTTAGAGTGGTTCCACCTTAGCAAATACTAAGGAGTCAGTCCACTACCCGGTTGCTTACCCAACCGGGATTTTGAAAGTACTAAATTTTATTACCTCTCAAGGATGTTACATAAAATTTACAATACTTTCTAAACACCCTTTGGACAGCCTTCACCTTGAAGTAGTCTTGCCAACCTCGAAGCAGCCTTCTTTGAAGTAACTTCAAGCTCCCCCTTGAAGTAGCCTTCCTCCCGAAGTAGCTTCCCGTCAAGACAGCCTTCTGAAGTAGTCCAAAGTCTTCCTCTTCACCACGAAGAGCTTCACCCTCTCCAATCCGCAGCCTCCTACCTGGAGTAGCAAGGAGAGTACAAGTAATACAAGGAACAAGAAAGGAATAAAAGAAAATACAACTTATCCTTGTAGCTCAAGGCTTGATTTCCCTAGATCAAGCGTTTGGATTTTCCTAGCCAATATGATGGACTTGTGATTGCTAGGGTTAGGAAAATCTAGCCTATAGGACGAGCTTGAGCTAAAGGGAAAATGGCCAATTGATCACAAAGCTCAGTTCACACAGATTGCACAAGAGGGCTCAAGTATTTTCTCAAGTATATCAAGTGTAAGAAGTGAGTTCTAGTGTCCTATGGCTTGTCCTATTTATAGGAATGGCCTAAGTATGCTTAAGGACGTTCTAGACAACTTCTAGGGGTTTCTAAGTGCTTAACTAGCCGTTAGGTACAAAGTTGTTGCTTTAACAACGGCTAATTACTTTACTCTGCAGTTTCTGTCAGAGATCATCTCGGTCGAGGAATGGTCGACCGAGACACCTACTCGGTCGAAGTTTTGTCGACCGACAGGCTCTCTGGATTAACGTTCATTTGCAACTGCCAACTAACTTGTCAGTTGTGTCTAACGGCTACATTGGATCTTTCTCGGTCGAGGAGTTTGTCGACCGAGAGTGTCTCGATCGAGGAGTTGGTCGACCGAGATAGATCCTGTTTTAAGATTTCAAGTTAGGCATTGATTATGTGTGTGAGTGTGCATAGGTGATCCTATTGAATGGATGACTAAGGTGTTTAGCTAGGGAAAATCCAATGCTTGATTTACATGCGATTCTAAGTACTTGTACATTATATTTCTGTACAAGTTTTTACAATGATTACATTTGCATGAAAATATAAATACTTCTTGTTGAATTTCCCTTATAGTTTTGTCATCCTGCACACTCAAGTAGCTCGTCAGATAAATAGGAATGGAATGTTTGTCATAATCAAAACAAAGGGATTTTATAGATGTCCATTTATCCAACATTGTCTATATCCATACATAAGAGTCTTGGTGTAATGGCCCATCATTATACATGTATCAACTAATCAATTACATGACATTTTGGTCTATCCCCTAACCCTAGATTTTGATTTCACCTTAAACTTGAGATATCAGTTGAACCCTCATCATGTGATATCAGTTCCATGCTCATCATATGATATTGGTTTCACACTCATCATGGTGGGCCAGGCTTTGATATATCAGTTTATCACCTACATGTGAGATCTCAGTTTGCAACATCTTCTCCATGGTACCAATTTAATGTTACTTGAAGGTGTGTTAGATTAACATCAAGGTGTCTCTCAATTTAGCACTTCAAGTTTGTCAGCCTCTCACTCAACAAGATGGTATCTATCTTAGCCTCTCCCTGATGTATCAACCACTTACTCCACGAAGTGTGTCAGCCTCTCACCTATAGGATGGTACCTTGGTTTAGTTCACAATATAGGGTAACCGTTTAAGCACTTCATATCAGAAGGTCAGGTTAGCCTCATCAAAGCATATCGGCTTGATACTTCCATTTGTGTCAACTTTTTACATGATGTGTTGACTACTCACAAGCAAGGTATGGAGGGTTCACCTCCACAAGGTGTGTCAATTTTAATGCCAACTAATCATGTCGGTTTAAGCACCACAAGGCATGTCGAGTACTCACAACCTAGTCTGTGTGACGATTTGTCATCTTCAACCTTAGTATATTGGCCACTAGTTGAACTATTATCATAGAAGGAAAGTAAAAGATATGGAAAACAAACTAAATGAGGTTCCTTCATCAAATTGGTTCTCAAGACCATCGTTGAATACTCGCGTATATGAGATAAATGATTTAGAGATGAGAATCAATATGAGAACATGAAAGAGTGAAAATAATAAAGAAGGCTAAGAGTTATATAACCCAAGTCAAGAAGGTCTCCATTAAGAGTTGATGATCCATGATACAATCTCTAAGTACACATTTCTCAAGTAGAAGATGATCCATTAAGAGTCCAAAAAAGTAGAAGAAGAAGATGCCAATGTTATGATAGCTCAAGAAGGAAGGAGAGAGAGATGCTTCATCCGACATGATCTATGACCTTAGAGATGAGAGTTATTCCCCAAGAACACCTTCATCTAAGGTATGATTCATGACTAATAGAAGGAGAAGATGAAGAAGAGAGCTCAAAGAAATCGTCACCAAGAAACATAACTCACCAAAATGGAAGTTAAACAAGGAATCGCCATGAGCAAGGAAATCCATGGGAACTTCTTCTAGCTCCTCAAGCTCCCAATCTCATCCACCAAGAAAAGAAGAACAAGAATGGATGAAAGGGTTCACTTTTTTGAAGGGGGAGGGGTTATATACATGACGAATGAGAGAGATCAAAAGAAGGGTGCCATCACCTCAGGAGTCTAGGTGACACTTGTCCACATGCAAAGACCACACACAACTGCTTTAGCTTAACATGTAAGATATGGTGATATACTCTAGTAAGAGTCTCGGCTCTTGGCCTCCTAACAATGGAACCACTTCTCCTAACTGATACACTACTCTACACCAAACTGATACACTACAATCCAAGGTCAAAACACACATTATCCATAGATCGTTATTACAATGAGAATGCCACTTCTTGCCTGGGATCCAAACTAGGAACCCACCTCTTTCTATATCTTTTAAATGATTTCAAACAATATAAGGAGAACTCTAGAGATGGTAAATTGCATGTTAACCCTTTATTTTGGTTAAATTGCAATTTACACCAAGAATAGTACACAAGGCACAAGCATCATCCACACATGCTCAACTTGAAACTTGAGCTCTCCACAAGGCGCCCCATAGCATCATCCTCTCTTTTGCGATGCTAAAGAACTAAGGGAACACTCAACATATGAAATTGCAAGACAACCCCTTATCTTGGGTAAATTGCACTCTGGTCCCAAACAAGAAAACTTTGCTCAAACGTCATTTAAATGGGACCAAACTTGAAACATAGGCATGTCATATGTTAGTAAAACACCTCAAAGGACTATATTTAAGTTCTAAGAAACTTAAGAAAAAAATAGGGTTATCTCAAAACCCATGTCACAGTCCTTACAAGTCATAAACCCCTAACAAGGATTTCACCCTCAAAATCAAAGGTGAAAGGAGGCAGATACTCTTCATGCTCGACACCATCAAACTTTCACATGACTCTTTGATGTCATGGTGAGATCATAATACTTGATCATAAGAATGTTCTTTTATTCAAGGTTAACACTAGATTTGTCACACAAGCCACATACTCAACTATCCTTTCCAATACTGGTGCAAAGTCAATTGTTTGTCAGACAACCCTTTCTTAATCACAGAAACACTATATGTACCTGGTATAACTTGGGTGTCAACTCTCACTGAGTTGTCACCTTATCAACTTACACATTACATGATAAGATTCTCCAACCTAGAATCTTACCATACCCTTACCATACCATTCTCAAACCTCAACATGTCTCTTCTAAATAAAGACTAGAGATACAATCTGTCACCCACTTGGGACTACAAGACCTACCATGCTTCCGCTATGCTACTTTGATTTGTTGACTCAACACTAATCTCACTTATGACTTGTACCAACTGGCCTGCTACTATGTACACCCCCGACTATACATTCTCTTGTCATAGAAAGACGTTACAGGTCCATGGGAAAACCATTTCAGAGGTAAAACAAGATATTATATGCATATGTCACCTCAACTAATCTAGAAGGGATTGGAAACCCTGCTTGTCAGTGTGAAACCCTCTTGGAATCCTTCTTACTTTTAAACCTGATAGGTGTGCTCCAAGGGATTGTACTCAACTTGATGAACTTTTCCCAAGTAGATTTTGCAACTGTCTCTTCAACTTATTCATCCTTTACGATGTCATTTTATGCGGTGCATAAACCCCTAACATGTGATGTCCATACAATAGGTTGAGCACATGTAACTAGGTTGATACCAAAGTCAACCTTTCTAGGTATTCAAACACTTAATCATCTTATCATGAGACATATCCTCGGGTCCACACACAACTTGCACTTCTTGGATACTAGGATTCCTCACCTTGGTATCCATCATACGTGCCAAAAAACTATCACATCCATTCTCTGTTGCTTTTACCAAACCCAATCATATCAAAAGAATCTTTCTATCATCTTATAAGGTTCATAAAACATCATCATTCTCAGATGTCACCATCTTGGAACAAAATTCCAAGACCAACTAATACTTATCAGATTATTTATCTTAAGATCAATTCTAAATCATGCACATTAAGTGACATAAGACTCACTTGAATGTCACATCCTAAAAAGGAAAGAACACAAGGAAACATACTTCTCTTATTACCGCATCATCACCCAGGGATTCCTTGTCAAGAAGAATGAATTACAAACTTCCTTTGGTTATTATACAAGATTTCAACTATTCATGTGTCATTAAATCCAATTTCATTTTGGATTCATTGTCATTGGCATAGAAAATGTAAAGATGATTACATGTCATTACTCCTTTTTTAATTATTGTTTATGACATTTCCTAGTTTTACAATATTTTCTTCTTTACGGCATGAAAAATGATCATTATTCTTTATATATTCATTATTGAGCAGGGATCATCTCCCTTTTTCACTTTCACATGTCATGAGGATTGTACTGTAAACTTTCTTATACTCATACATTGGTCTAGGATTAACTCAGGTTCTAATTTATTTATCCATTATTCATTCTTATTTATCTTCTCACTTCATCCTATGTTCAGAGATTTTCTCCATCTTATGTGGATTTTACACCTTGACATAATTTATTAGCTCATGTTTATCTGTCTTTTCCTCTATACCTTTCTTGAAATTACAGCCTCATGAACCTTTCATATCTTATTCAAATTAGATTTAGGTTTCATGGGTTGTATCTTTCTCTTTTAATTACCAAACCTTCATGTTTTAGTAAGTTATGGTGTATGTCTCATATCTTTTGAAAGTAAGATGGAGGTATTAATACCATGATTGCTTTTGTTCTATGCTCTTTAGATTGTTGAAAAATGATTACTTGATCAGAGTAATCAAAGAGAAATCAATCTAAGAGTTCCATACTTACTGTTTCTTCAACATTTGAATACTTGGCCAGGGCACTCAAGTGATGAGTTTAGGTAGTATGCACCATGTTTTATATCATGTTCTTATCTTAGACATCATCCTAATACTAGCCCTAGTGTCCATGTACACTCACCGAACATATAGCTCTGATACCAACCAAATTTGACACAATTTTCCACACAAAGAGAGATTGCTCAAACTTAAACCACGATCAACCATTAACAGCGGATTACAAAAAATCACAAGAAATTAATACTTATTTGTAATAACGCCATGAGTTGAGATTTATCATGCATAAGTCAATATTTTCATCTCATAATATATATTCAAGGAGCTACATCATTGTTTTCCAATCAACCTGTTACATAAGATAATAGTTCCAGATCTATATACATACCACCAAAGGTACACAAGCCAAAAATCACGTATCAATCATCATGTCTACAAACACATCGAGAACACTCTCAAGGACGTGAGGTATAGGGGAGACACAAAAGATTTCTAAGAAATGGGGTGATACAAAAGACCCAATGAGAGATATAACTCTCCACAAACTCTATTATTATCACAGATAACTAAGTAGAAAGGAATAGTATTAACAGATGAATAGGTTTAACAAATTCTCTTAAGAAAGGAAACTATCACTTGTTTAAGCTGTTTAGGCATCTACACTACTCAACATATTGTCTTTATGCTTGAAAAGGAATACGAAGAACATGTATAACTTTTATTAACAAAGCAGTATAACAGAAAGGCAAGGCTTCAACCAATGTTCTCGTATTTATCCCTAAGAAAATATACTACACGGCTGGTTACATATTTTATTATGATTCCCTAGGGAGTTTGAGCTATTGACTGGCCTAAATCGCACGTTCAAAATGGAGCAGAGCAAGAGTAGTCAGACTTTTAAGATTATAACCCAACACTCAAGCCCCCGTAACTATTATATGGGGTCCGATGTAGTATTCGAGGTCAAACTATAGGGACAAGGTCAGCAAGTGTTAAGTACACTGATTCTCACACTCTTACACTCCAAACTAACAAGTGGGTTAAATAGGGTGTTCCCTAAGGAACGATGGTGCTTCAACCAAATCAAAGAAAGTTAAAAGAAAGAAAATAATGAAAAGAGAAAAATGTGAACAAGCGGTGAGTAATAAAGATATGGAAGGATACTTGGATCAGGTTTCACCTACTAAGATCTCTCACCAACATGTAAAACTCACACCCCTTAGTGTACTCCTATCAAGATTACAAGCAGTCATCAAAATGTCTATTCCCTCCTCTCTCGAGGTAGCCTCACTTTCAAGATAATGACCCAACAACCACAAAACAAACTATATGACCATTAGCCTTAGAATTTGAACACTTTCATGCATTCGTACTACTCCATAAAACTAGATAAGGATGGTACTACTCTTTTGAGGTACCAAGAATCAAACATCACAAGATTTTAGCTAAGCATACAAGTGAAACATTAAGAACAAGCGTATGGAGATAATCTTGATAAGAGCATATATATATATTCAAAGGGGGAGAAAGAATATACATGTTGGGAGAGCCTCAGTGGCTACTCCCAACTCAAGTTAGATGTTTAGCCACACATGTTGACAGGAAACATAATAGCATTACAAAATGATAGATACATCAAATACCATGAAGAGGGAAGTTGTGATGACCCTAATTTTAGGGTCTTGATACCCAATAAGGTGTTCAAGGACTATGACTATTGTGTAGATGGTTGAACCCAAATTGAGTGATTGGTTATTCAATTATTGTGTATTACCACCCAAAAAGTGTAACTATATATGCAATTGACGATTAGAACATTAATTGAGTTCAAGTATGATGAATAGGTTTGATTATTTGACTTGGGTACTTGTGAGGCCAACAAACCCATCTAATAGGCTCAATGAATTAAAGTGGTATATTGAAGAATATCCAAGTTGTAGGATCATACAAAGTTTTCTAGGGTTTGTTTGATCAACACGATTTGACGATCCATTGAATTTCAGTTGAGGTTTATGTACTTATTTAGAGGGTTGTCTAGGAAATTTATTTTCATGGTCAGATATGGAGTTTGGTCTAAAACTTTTCTGGATAAGAAACTATGTAACATAACAATTAGGCCAAAAAATTTAGGATGGCTGGAGGTCCCTAGAAAGAGTTATAGTTGATTGAAGTTGATGATATCAATTATTTAAATGATGTTAAACTTTCATATATATGTCACCCGGTTATTAATTCAAGGCCCATGTGACATTGGTGTCACACTCGATTACTTCCCTTCTTCTTGGGTGTAGCCTAGAACCTGGCAAGGTGGCGTGATCTAAGCCCTCCACCAGTTGGATGGGATGGCTGATATTCATCTTCAACCTTCGAAAAAATTGGGAAGAGTAACAGGAACAACAACACGATCCACCCAACCTCGACCACCTATTCAACTATACCTCCCGCACTCACCTAGAAAGTTATTTCGATCTGAGAAGCGTGGTGATCTCCAACAACCCCCGATTTAGGTAGGGAGGCAGCATATTTGGAGACGACCAAGATATGTCCCTAGCACCATCTCCATCTGCAAGAACCAGAGAGATCCATTTCCCCTGCTCCCTCTTATCACCACTATCTTTTCCAGTGACCAAGAAAAAGTAGTCAGAGATCCCTGCCATAGCATGTAGCCCTCTCAAGTTTTCAGTTGCAGGGGTAGTGATGGCCTTCGAACCCTATGACCTGTAGGTGGAGCTCGAGTGTTGGGAGGGAGTTTTGACCAACTACACCACATCTGGGTGATGTCATCCACCTCATAGAGGAATGCCTACCATCCTTGAAGTGGATGCAGATCCAAGGTCATGCGAGAAGAAGACTCGCCACAGTCAGCGAAGACAGTGGATGTCGGGATGAAGGTGGAGTCAAGGGCAGATATCAAGGCATACCTTTTGAGTATAAGATCTCTAGAAGTTCATTGGGCCTTTTTGGTTCTCTGAGTGAGGTTGATTCGAGGAGAAGGGTTGGCGGCCTCTTTTCCCCCTTTTTCCTCCATCCTGCGGTGGCAGGGAAGATGACCACCTAGCGGTAAGGGGGCTTTCAGCTCTGTCCAAGGAGCCAAGGTGCCGAACGGGAAAGGGTGGAGTTTGACACCAGTGTGGTTCCTCCCTAGGGAACTCACTTGCGGCGGCACTGGCTATGGAAGACCCGAGGCTCGCATGACGCTGGAGCATGATCGCAGGGTTCCTCTTCGTGAACCTAGGCCACGACGGCGCTCAGGTCTAGCGTCTGCAGATGAAGCCCGTGAAGCGGATGACACATCACTTTGGGTGTCAACACGTAATGCATTAAGGTAGACCACCGCATGAAATGCCCGGTCTGATCATAAGAAAATCAGCCAGGGTTGTGAGATGGGGAGTTAATCTTGCCAGTGTGGGCCAATCAATGGCTGACACCTCAGGTAATGGCAAGGAAAAATTCTTTTGATATCCAAAAAAGGATTTTTTCTTAGAAAATACATTATAAATAGCTCCCTTGGCCAATAAATGCTCCAAAAATACTCGTGAATTTAGAAAAATACCCTCTTCACTGTGAAACCTTTAGATTAGACTTCTGATGCTTCATTTTTTGAGGATTTTGATTTAGATGATTTAAACCTAATACTAATTTTAGTAAATGGACAAATGATTAGGAAATTATGGACATAGAACCTGACCTAAATAATGACCTTTCGATTAGTATAAAAATATTACATACTAGTTAAGGTCAGTTTGAACATAGATTTAACCTAAACCCTAATCTGGAACTAAAATACCATTATTTATGATGTACATTGATTAGTGATGCTTAATTGTTATTAATCAGGTGATGAACAGAGATGTAGATGATCCAGAATATAAGTATGAATCTCTGAACTTAGGTACGTGGATATAAGTATAAGACTAGTTTTTGCTGGATGATAATTATGAGTAATTGCTTGCATGTATTTGAATATCTTGTTGGATGTACATCTATATGTATTATCATTTCTGCCTTGAACAATAAGAACACTAAAGAAAGAAAATGGAATGTAATTACTGATGGTTCATTAATCTCCCTATTAGAGAGGGAAAGTATTAATGATGACTAGCACCTCCCTAATGGTACAAGGTACATGGGGAGATCCCTAATGGTACACGGTACACGGGGATAGGGCCCAATAATATATGTTTTTGTTAAGTCCACCATAGTAATACATGCCCATTGAAATATGGTTAATAACTTGGGTTTACCTAATTTTCTGCCTTAAATAATGCTTTCATTTTTTTCTTTCTTCTTTTTCAAGTATTTTAAATATGCCAGCATAGTATAGTATCTTTCAACCACATACCAACTTTATGATGATTCGCTGTTTCACATATGTTTTAGGTTTAGAGATAGCATGGGATAAAAGGATGGGATGTTAGTAGTTGTACAGGTTTACCTATTGTGTTAAGATCCTAATTAGCATACATGTTCATACACTTATGTAAAATTTTCTATTCAATATGTAAATGTAATATGTTATAGTTCATGTTATAATTAATATTCATGTTGAATGTTGAGTATGTTATGGTTGTATGTTCATGTATGTGAATTATGCTTCCCCATCACTCTCTGATATAATTGCTAACATTTTCGGATTTTATCTTCTCATCTCCATGGGGTTTTGGGAAGGTAAAAATCTGGGGACATTACAAAAGTACAACATGATGAAGATGATAGATCTAGATAGAGAAGATGGTGATACACCACTATACTTCTTCAGATCTAGATCTGGAGTGGGTGATATTGAGGCGGCTCCTTCCTTTAAATGAGAAGGCGATCAATCTTTTCTATCCTCTAGCTTTTGTCTTTAGAGATCCAAGACTGATAGTATGGATGTGAGTGACTCTTGAATTTAGCAGCACTTTGTGGTCCTTGATGATCTGATGATTTGACAAGTCAAGGTGGGTGGTCTATTTATAGGTATTGTTCCACCGACTTAACCCTCTAAGTTGTGGTTGCAATATGGCCTTGGTCAACACATGACCTAGGTCGAGACATTGCCTAGGCCATGGCTTGATCTTGGTTGAGACTCTCATCACGGTCGTGGTGTAAAGGATGTATGCCACGGTCGAGGGGAAGCCTCAATCACGTTAGGACCTCGATTGTGGGGCGTTGTGTGAGTGGATGGTTGTAGTCGAGGTGTGAAGAGACGGTGATATGGGCATCGACTGTGGTAGGGTCCTTAGTGAACGATACAGTCGCGGAAGTGGTGTTGACTACGACAATGTCTTGGCATGACCCTACAAAGGTGAAAGATGTCTGTGGTTACTATTTTTGACATAAGGCACTAAAATAAGTAGAAAAATCTATAAAAGGTATGCTAGGAGAATCATAAATCATATGCAAAAAGTGCTTAAAATGAGATGTTATCAACTTCCCCAAACTTAGGATCGAGCATGTCCTCAGGCTAAGGGTAGGCCCATAATCATATAGAGATGAGCAATGGGTAACAAAAATTTTCAAATGCTTACCATTATTGAGTTATCTCATTCTTATAGAAAAACTCTTGTGGTATGTTCATTCAATCCTAAAATCCTATTTCGTCCCCTTTGTAACTAGAGTTGCATGACTTTGAATCCTTGCCAATGCCTTTTGGTAATAAAGGGCTCTCCGTCTCAATGACTTACTCCTTCCTACACTAGGTTTCTAGCCATACTCGTACAACATACCCTTGAGGGGTAGCTTTTACACCCTTCTTTTATTTTTAGTTGGCCCTATGCTAGTGCGCTTCAGTATGTTTCAGGGTTTAAGTGTTTTCCTACTCTCCTCAATTTCCCTCGCCCACAAGCTATCGTAAGGACAGTGTTGCCCCAAGGGCTCCCGACGTTAAGTTAGGTGGTTGTGTGAGGGTCGTTTGGAATTGTAGGTGGACAAATTTGTCTTCATGATTCCACTTACGGGTATGACATATCTACATTCATGAGTGCAGCAATACACCAGCCATGATGGATCCTTTGGCATCTTTTGGGCACAACTCTCATTATATATATTTTTTCATTTTGGATTTTCAAATCTCCTCTTAGGTTTGGGTGAGGGGGTTTTTACAATATTTTCTGGGCGGACAAGCCTCTTTTCATCCCAAAGCGGGGATAATTAAACCCGAAAGGGGTATCTATTTCCTTCACGAGGGAGGTGAGGATTTTCTAGCTAGAACTGTTAGGTTACGATTATTGATCGGGAGTATGGATCGGTGAAGTCCTCTAGTTTCTAGGGATTCCATAGACTAAGGATTGTTCCACACACAATTTTTTGTCATAAGAATGAGATAAAATTGTATTGTTATGCTTCTTATTTTTACTATTATGTGTGTTCTCATTTGTGCCTTTCTAGAAACAATAGAACTACAACATTTAGCAGGGGGATTGATAAGTCTAAGAAGCAGCTAAGCAAAACTACAACTTATTGCAAAATTACTTATAGTAATTTTTTGCAAAATTTGTTTCTCATACTTGATTGTGGCAGAAATGAGAATATGTACAAGTAAAATTTTGATTTTTTTTGAAAATTTGGATGACAAAATTATACCTCTTATATCCATTTATGACTCGTCCCTCAAACTTATCATTCACCCTGACCCGGGGTGTCAAAGTTGGAGTTGGATGTATAAATGAGCTTTCTTCATTGCTGGTGGTTGTTTGTGGTGGCCTACTTTGACACGAGCATGCTGGCGTATTCCCCGTGTAGCGGGTGGTATTGTTCATGTTGCATGCCCTCCACCTTCATACTCATTATTTCTAGGGAAATCATCTAGGCAAGCCAATAGAAGCCACAATCATTTGATAGAGGAACTTGTTGAGGGCTTCTATGGCAGAACTACGTCTTCTTGAAGTCTTTGCCTTCTTTATGTTTTTACCCTTTTTCATGGTTTTTTAGCATCTCTACAACTACCTCGGCATATGTGACTGCCTTCTTTTCTGTAGGTATCATTGCAGTAGTCATGTTTGTTCTTTTGTTGAGTGTAAAGGCTGTATCAGAGCTATTGTAGAGAACTTCAATCCTAGGTATAACACTGACTACTAACAAACTCCAATGACTATCATGTAGAATAGGTAGGAATATGTAATCTGGAAGAGAGGTCACCAGGCATTGCAGTAGGCAGTCTTTTTTGCCCAACCTTTTATCCTTTAGGATGTCATCTACTAAGTGGAAGTAGGCCATATGCACGTTCAACATGTTGTCATTCAGTAGTGCTTGGTAGGCTGACATAGTGTTGACTGATTGGTACTCTCCTATTTTCAATGTATCTCTGAGGTCGTCCTTTAGCACACATATGACATCCCTTTTGAAGATTTCTTCTGCTGTGGTGTCATCTTCCTTCACGCATTTCATTATCAGCTGTAGGGATTCTAATGACAAGCTTTCACAGCTCCACCTCTTGGATAACTTGAAGGTTGGCATTATTTCTCCTGCTGGCCCATCTAGTTTAATCTATGGCATATCCTCTTCCTCTATCTCCTCTTCTTTGGGCTCATAAGTTAGAGCTTGTTCTTTCTCTTCTACTACTGCTGGAGGTTGTTCTAGCTTGCTCTCAAGCTATCTCTCAGCCTTTTCAGGAGTATCCACTTCCCAACCTCCTTCTAAGCAGTTTCTCTGGCAGGCTCCTTCAGATCAAACCACATGGTTTTAAGTTTTTTCTTCTAAGTTTTCTTTTCAAGTAGAGGTATTTCTTGGTGAATCCATCATGGTACTGCATCTGAAGGAATAGTCGGGTCATTGAAGAAGAGGCAATCATAAATAAACTCCATTACATAGACACCACGTAACCCATGTAGATATTCAGTGCAGCGGTTTTCCAACATGAATCCCTTATTGATTGCTTCCATCATTCTATGAACTATGAAGGTGCGGTCCCCTATTCCATCCTTTTCTTGAGGGACCTTTCTATAGACAAAGAATTTCTTCCACATCCCTTGGTGTCTATTATCTTTCATCTATATAGCTCACTACAGACATAGCGACACCTTTAAGATATCCCTAGCCTCCTTGTTTTTGTAGATAAGGTATGTACTATCTCATTCGGCTACGCAACAATTTAACACCATTATACGTCTCTCATATAGGTTGATGACAATCAATACCCAGTGCTTTATAGTCCTTATAGGAAGGACTACAAATTTTGTCTCCTCGATGCTCACTGCACATTGAAGCTCTATTACATCAACATCTTTATCATTTTTATCGAATAGAAGGCCTGATAGATGCGTGGTGTCATTGAATATAGATTGCATTTTGTTGGGATGTAGAAATTCTTCAAGTATAGTTGCATAAATTAATTTGAACATCTTCTTATGTACTCGAGTTCATTTCTAAAAGATCCCTATAAAATGATCCTTGTTAAGCAACCTTCCCTTGTTGTGATAGAGAATATCAGTGCCCCTAAGGTTGTCATCAAGTATGTCTGCTAGGATATGACCATCTCTACATGTAATTCTTGATAATGTGGTCATGTCCATGCCAACCATCTTGCAGGGTAGACGAGGAGAAACACCTAATGGTACATTGTGGACTAGTGTGCTCTGTTTTCTGACCGACTCATTAGTGAAGAAAGAGGCGAGTCCACCTTCTTCATCTTTTGATGTACTATCTCCTGCTATCTGCATTGCAGTGGGTGGTACTTCTGTAGCGGGAGTTTGTACCCTAGTTTCCAAAGACATTTGGGTCGTCGCCTTACTTTCATCATTTGTGGATATCTCTCCAGTTAAGTCTTTTATGGGTTGGTTCTCTTCTGACGGTTACTCTAATTCTATAGAGTTGAGCATGGATAACATTGCAACCATTTTCCTATCATAGAGTGAATCATTGTCTTTGAAGAATTCATTGTAGATATCCATTCTGAACGTCATGTTGTCCAAGAACTTGTTGAGATCTCTTATTTCTCGTAATGTGAGATCTTCTATCGTAGTGCTTTTGTCTCTAGTGATGATGACTTGTCGAGGTTCTTTAGATGCAACCTTATCCTCTTCTGGGATACTATTTAATGTGAACATCTTTGATAATGCATTTGTTTTCTTTGTCTCTGTGTCTTGATGAGGCTCTGACTGTGGCGATGCTTATTTTCTAGGTGGTTCCACCCTTGTTGGTGGTCTTCACATTATCACTCTTGTCCTTTGAAGCTATTCCTGTGCCTATCCCTCCCATGTCATCATCATCTTTGTTTGGGCTCGAGGGGCACAGGAAGCTTGTGATGTGGAAGGGCCGGTTAGACACTTCGACTTCTTTCTCTACTGCCAACCGTCTATCTCCTAACGTTCACCATCCAATGGGCAATGTTCTTCATCTAAGCATTGACGTTCCTTCTTTAGGTCATCTAACACTTCCTCATACCCCTTCCGCATAAGCTCTTTGTCTTCTCTCATGGCATCTCATTCCTTTCTGAGGTCTGTCATTTCCTCAGTTAGAGTCTTCAAAACTCCCATCATTGTGTTCTGGGTGTTGATGACCCCTTGCATGAACTGGGGGAGTGCCTCTGTTCTCCCATTTAAACTTTGTACCTGCGTAGTTAGTGTACACAGGCTAGAGATAATGTTTGAGTTAATTTTAGAGGTATGATGTATGTGTAACCACATGGCATCAAACTTGTTTCCTAATACATCACCAAATGTTTTTGAGCGTTGGTGTTGCTGCTCTACAGGCATTTTTGACGGTGCCTATAGATGATACAGGCTCCTTGAGTTGTAGAGCTAGTTTGTTTCATGTAGGATCGACATGTGTTGCTGGAGTAGAAGTACTCACCTCTGGTTGCTCTGGTACTTGCAATACCACTTCTAGGATCACAGAGTTGGGTGCAACCATATGGTCCTCGCCCACTTGATGGGTTTCATTCTCGACCTCTAAATGTCATTCTCATGTGGTGACTTTGAGATGCACCTGGTCACCTCCTTCATTGATTGCCACCTCAGGTTGGTCTCCCTCATTTACCGCCATTTCCAATGGAATGTGTGGTGAGGGTAGATTCGGGCGGCAGACTTGTCTGACGTTTTCTTCTTTTTATTCGTTATTTCCAATTTCTTTCTTTCCTATAGATTTTTCATCTCCATTTATGGAGTCTTATCTCTCACATCCTTATATCAAGTAGTTGATGATGGGCTTGTAGAAGTGCTGATGACCACCAAGTACATCATATCTTGAACCTCCTATGTGGACAACAACTTGTGGGCATCATAGTATGTTATCTCTAGGAAGGGCATAAGTACCTTGGAGAAACTTTGGTTTTAGAAAAGTTTGTTGCCTTTCTGCACCATGATTCTCATGTTGATGAGGGACTTTATGTATATCTTTGTATGTCCATTGGTCTTCTTGTACTTCATCAACAAGTATGAATCCACAAAGTGATAGGCTATTTTGGTTATCTGGCTGCCCATGAAGAATTCCTTTGTCTGCTTTGCTTCCCCTCCCACTGCGACTGATAGCCTTTTGATTGGTAGTCTTCCTATGTTCACCGATTTCTTGTTGATCATGGACCATATTATAAATAGGTCCCCTTTAGTTACTTCTCCAATTTCTAATCTCGTGAAGACTGTGTTGGCTGTTACTTTCTACATCACTCGGATGAAGCAGGAGGTGATGAGAGTTGCCTTTGAATTCTTTAAGTTATGCTCGTGTGACATGAACTCCTCCGTCAACTAAGTTAGGGAGGGATCTTTTAAGGTACACAGGGTGCACAAATTTGCACCTTCCAAGAAGTTGATCACCTTGTCATAGATCTCCATCTTCTTGAAATCCTCGACGTCAAGATATCACGTCAGCTTGAACCCTTTGGTTTGTAGTACCCAATCAAACAATGACTGGTGTGTTTGATCTCTAGGTATGAATGTTGTCCCCTACTGGTTGAGGGCCTTCTATTCTTCCCCTTCGATCTCTTCTGGGGCCAATTCTTTTTCTTGCCCTTTGACTTCTCCACAACAGTTAACTTTCTCCTCTTACTGCTCTTTGCATTCTTGGTCTCAGATTTCCACTTCTCCAGCTTCTTTAACTCAGCTCCAAAAGGTTGGTACTCAGAAGTCTCTGTTTATGACATTTCTTAAGACTCCTCAAACTTCTCTAGCATCTTGTGGGCCAGGATGTACTCATACTTCTTCATCATCTCCAATCAAAACTTCCTAGTTGTGAGAGGTTTGGGTTGTCTTTTAGTGCTTTTTTTATCTTCTCTAAGTTCTTCTCTGCACCCCTCAGTAAAGTTTCTTTCTTCATCAGAGTGTACTCATTCAAAGTTGACATTATGAAAGTTTCAACATTAAGATTTTTGTTAGCAAAATTGTATATTATATCTTCCTATTGCATTAGCACTTAATTCAATTTTTTTATTGTTTGATATCAAGTACCACAACCGTGGCATATATTGAAGGCAATACCGTGGTCGAGGAGGATGTCGTGACTGCGGTAGGTGACTAATGTAACCAGAGGAATGCCACGACCGTGGCAAGGAAACACCGCGACCGTGGTGGGGCCACAATTGCAGTCATTTTAGACCCGATTCAAGAGAAATTCTTGCAAAGGAGGACCACGACCGTGGCCAAGAAATACAAGGTACTGCGGTCGAGAAGGAACCTACTAGAGCACGACTATGGTAGGACACGGTGGTTATTCCCACCCTAACCCCGATCGACCAATGGAAATACCACCGGGAACATGCGAGACAATTATTGTATAGAGTTCAATCATATGTTGAAAAGACAAGAGTAGCCATGAACACAGTGAAAACACCAGCAAAACTCCAGTGAAGAAGTGAAGATCAATTAGAGCGATTTCAACATTTATCTAGGCAAAGAGAAAGCAAAGAGGGAACCAGTTGTAAGCTCAAGAGAGATGATTAAACCTCAAAATATGTAGGAAATAGAAGAGGTGATGATCAAAAGGGAACACACGATCAGTACCTTGGTGAGGTTAGGACTTGAAATGGCAGCAAGGGACATCGACAGAGGTGGTGCTATTGCGGAAAGAGTATGACGTCGGTGAATGCGGTCTCACAATCAAACATTCTTTACTATTTGATCATCATTTTGATGACTCACGTCTTGTAATTCTTCAGTTAACATTCAGGAGTTGGAGAGCAAGGAGAGAAGGGAAAAACCTTATAGCAAGAAGGTTTTTGAGACGACCCGTTGTGGAAAAACGAGATCAACTAAAGCGGAAGCAATTGTTTAACTGGCAACAAAATTAAGAAAAATCACTAGAAATTGGAAACTTTTTAGGAAAAGATATTTAAACCATAAAGATTCTTTATAAGAAACAAGGTAAACAGTTTACATCATTGTGAAATCACCTCTCGAGTGATTATATACATCCAGATACAAAATCTCGAGGCTTAAAGCCAAAAATCTCAGACTTACTGACTCCTAGGACCTGAGAGTACAGAGATGACATAAGAAAAACTAACTATAGGACTTGACAATCACTATCTCCACCTGAGATTCACTGCTTCCCTTGGTGTTGTTGCTGCTGATACTGCTCACCCTCATATTGGTTTCTCCGTTCTCGATGTCCACCTAAAAGTTGAAACCTACGGGAGTGAGACAATTTAAATAATTGTCCCAGTGAGAGTTATAACTCTCCACCAGAAGCTTTGTTATAGCAATTACAGAATAACATAAGCAAAGTAACTTAAATCATTCAACAGCAGGTTTGATATTAAGTAAAGCATCTTCTACTTAAACAATCATTTCATCAAGGAATATGAAGAACATGTATACTGATACTTTGAACAGAATGTTAATATAAATAATGCAACATCAATCAATGTTTCTCGTAGTTCAACCTAAGCAGATATGCTACGTGGTTGATTATGTTTTACAAACATTATTATGCCCTGCGGAGATGAGGTATACCGCTCATACTCCAACCGATCACTACTAAGTCGCATCGGTATCATACATAGGTCATCAAAAGAGCCAGATTCTTATGACCTCATCTTCCCCAGTCAGTGTGAGGAGCAACATGCAGGACATCTCGTGTCTCTGCTACTATAGCTTACCAGGGTATTCTGGCACTTCGCTATTAGAGTCACAGTGGCATTTTGTACTCTCTTCACCATCGAAAGATCTCTTGATTATCTCTCATCGATGCGGTATTTAAATATTCCCTCGGGAGATTAGTGAAACATCACCCTGGCATAAACATATAGTGAAGGGTTGATAGATTTAGGTACATCTACATCAATTCCTACACTAGGACGTAAGGATATTCACATCCATAATCCCCCACATACTCAAAAGTATGTGATCCAGGAGTTCCCTTAGGAAAACCTATTTCACCATCATTTGGCTTCTGACAATGATGGATCTATGATCAGGGCTCTACATGATATGATTATACTTGATTAGTTAGGTACATTTCAGCATTCTTTTAACATCAAGCATGTTTCCAAGCATTTAACTATTAAAACACTGCTATATAAGAAGAATACTAAATGTATCAATTCTAACTCACATCAGTTATCAAATGGATATCAGTTCTTAATCATCTCATCATAAGTCATCTAATCAGCATGACCTTGATGTTACTCATGGCTCTTACAGCCTATCAATCTCATATGATGCCACTTAAACTTAGGCAACATAGCATATCTCAATATTCATAAAATTAATAACATGCTTTTAATGAATATGATATCATAACCCTTACCTGGCTATGATTTCTTCTTGCTAACCACCTGCTTGATTAGTACAATTAAGGATATACATATATAACAGTATTAGTCCAGTACCAAAACTTTTCATTTTCTTTATAGGACACCACGGCTGTGCTTCCTTGCACGGTCGTGCAAAGGCAAGCTACCACGGCCGTTCTCCTTAGCACGGGCGTGCTGATCAACAACATCATTGATTTCTAGGGTTTGGATCTCATTCACTTCAACATAGGGTTATTGAACCTCTTAGCATACAAAGCATAAGGATTCCCCATGTTACAACTTATAATTAGTGTTTCATACTCAAAGGCATAACCCAGAATTACTCCATTCATCAAATCACCCAAAATTAGGGTTTACTATTCATATTACATGTTATTATTCTAGAATTAGGGTTTACTATTCACTTCATAGTGAATTGATCCCATAGCATCATCATGTATGAAATTATCATCATTGATGCCCTCAAATTAGGTTAAGATTCATCTATTATCATAATTAGGGTTTCTATGATTTCACCTTGATGGATCATACCCTAATCATGCACATTTACATATATTGAAGGTATTTTACTTGATTCTCATTCTTATAAGGAGCCTTCTCTCTTCTCTCACTACTATATGGTGTTTACATCACCCTAGATTAGGTTGAGTCAAGTCAACTTGGATTAAAATAAGTCAAGTCATCACCATTGTGGACATTAGGGTTTGTTTGATTAAGGAGTGTTGTCTACTTGAACCCTTTATGAGTGCCTTGATAATGTTCACCATTAACCATAACATGGGTCAAGCTATTAATTACTTAACCCCTTAATGTCTGTAGGTATCATTAGGGTTTAGATTAATCAACCATTGAAACATCTTAGCCTTCAAGGCATTAGGCATTCTTAACCCTAAAAGTCCCCAAACGGTTTTGAAACCGCATGGAGGGGTTGACCGTTTGGTAACTTTGACCCTCAAGACCGCATGACACTCAAGACTATTTGACCTTAAACGGTCTTGAAACTGTTTGATCGTGTTGACCGTTTGGGCAGGGTTGACTTTGAAACCGTTTAATCAAATCACATGACCAAATCGCATGACCAAACCGCATGAGCAAACCACATGAATTGAAACGGTTTTGAAACCGTTTGGTCCAAATGTCTCAAAACCGCAAGGACCTAGAAAGTGCATCAACACTTGCAATTTATTAGGGTTTTCAATGTTGAAACCCTTAATTGATCTCATCCTTGTTAACCACTTATCAATTGATCCAATTAGGTCAACCCTCTACTAATTTGACACTCAATTGACCCTCAATTGGTCACCAATTAGGGTTGGGACCACTTGAATTAGGGTTTGTAACCGATCAACCATCAACATTGATCAACATGAGTCTAATTGAAGTTGAACCCATCAATTGTCATCCAATTGGGCCATAACTTGACCCAAACGGTCTTGAGATTGTTTGGACATCCCCCAAATGGTCTTGAGACTGTTTACCCAAAATCTCATCAAAAACTAAGTCAAAAACCCTAATTAAGTCACAAATCAACACTTTTGATTAATTCAACAACTTATTGTGATTGGACCTTCAATTGATCAAATTACCTTAACCCTAGACCTCCAAACGGTCTTGGGTGATCACAAAACGGTCTTGAGACCGTTTGGGTGATCCCCAAACGGTTTTGAAACCGTTTGGGCCACTCAACCCAAACTTCAACATAATTGGTCCATGAAATCAGCAAATGAACCCGATTAGGGTTTAGGTGATTAAAGTGCCTTCAACTTGTGATTTACTTGCAATTAGATTATGATTCTTTGTAGATGATTAATTCATAATGTGTCCAGCAGACCTCTAAATGGTCAACACTTGGTCAAATTTTCCAAACGGTTTTGGAGACCATTTGATTCTAAACGGTCTTGCAAACCGCATGAAATCAAATGGTTTTGAAACTGTTTGGTTTCAAACGGTCTTGCAAACTGTTTAGACCAAATGTCCAAGGTCGTTTGGTAAATCAAGATAAAGACTAACATTGGTATTAATGCCCATCATCATCTACCTTGAGACTAAGGTCTGTTCTTCATGGATTTTTTTGCAAGAATGCAAGGGAAGGTAGAGGAAAGAAGAACAAACTACTAACTCATAGAAAAGAGATGCATAACAAAGCAAAAGAGTTTAGAGTTATAAAACCCACCTTAAGGTCGTCCCTAGAGCTCCAAGCTTCCAAGCTTCCAAGATTTTAATGGCGTCTTGAGCTCCACAGGTCAGCCAAGGTCGTTTCTACAAGAAATGGTTGGGAAAGGTCGGCTAGAAAGAGGAACTAAGTAAGAAAGATCATAAAACCAGCCTTGCACCATGAATTCCTCCATGAATCTGAGCAAGAAGATGACCCAAGCTTACCTAGAACTCCTTATCCATTCTCCTCTGCTCCGAAGCTCTACCTTAGTCAGTTTAATCAAGGGGATAAGTGAAGAAGTGAAGGAAACGTTCCTTTGGTTGCAAGGGAAAAGAACCTATATAGTTTGGGTAAAGTTTCAACATAAGAGATCTATATTCTTGGTTTCGCATTTAGGTCCCTCTCTCCTTTAGGCACGTCCTTTCTCCTTATTTCTAAAGCAAAACTCCTTCTAAAACCAAAGCCTAATAGGAAAAGAAGGTCAACTTATTTACTAAAGTGCACACACATAAAGGGTCATTATGCTTACAACTTTATTATTGTGTTTTCAAGAATTATCCTTCTTATCTGATTATTCAAATGAAGCGCCCCCTTCATCATTTTTACTCTAATTAATGCCAAAAGTCATAAAATATATTATAGAAGGTGTATTTTACAAGTTTCACCCCACATTTTGGGTAAATTGCACTTTACTCCAAAACTAGGGTTTTAAAGTACAAGGATTGCTCCACAAGCTGCATCTTGATGCCCAAGCTTGGAGAATCTATCATACTTTATCATACTCACTTTTATGATGTCTCAATACCAAAGGAACATCTTAACATGTGCAATTTACAAGTTAACCCTTCTAATTGGGTAATTTGCACATAGGTCCGTGTATTACAAAACAATATTATAACATTCTTCAAAAAGGGTAGAAATGGAAACATATGTTCCTCAGGAGCTTTAATTACATATCAAAAGATAATCACAAGCATCTAATTACATAATTAGGCAAAATACCTAGGGTTAACTTATAACCCAGGTCAGGGATGTTACAGTTTTGCTTATATACTCGAAAGTAGCCACAATCGCGGTCGGGTACACCACCTCGATCGAGGTCAAATTTGGCATTCGACCTTGCCGTGACTGCAGCCCCAAGGTATGTCAAGATTGTGCCTCCATCGCCGCATACATCGTGACTATGGTCAGTTCCGCGACCGCAATGCACACAAAACTAATATATTGGAAACAATTAACTAAAACCAAAACACCAAAATTTTCATTGAAACTTTTTGTGAAAATAAAGTAATTTACATACTATATTTATACCATTTCTAGATGCAAAAACCCAAAATACTTAGAAGGAGAGAGATACATAACTCATAGACTACAAACACAAGATAAAGGAAATAATGAATTGTAAAACAAAGAAAGCAGCAAAGGCTTGGGTTGCCTCCCAAGAAGTGATATGTTAAAGTCTTTTAGCTTGAATCTTTCTCATTCTGGCTTCATCCTTCTTTAGCTGATGTCAACACTTTCTCATTCATTCTATCTGCTAGAGGATTGGGTTCTCCCAGACTCAGCTTGGTTCCTCTCACAAAGGCATGGTCTTCATAATATATTTTTACTCTCTACCCATTCCCCTTGAAAGTTCATATCTTGTTTCCTATTATTTTCATCATCCCTGATAGGTATATTTTTATGAATGAAAAGGGGTCAGACCATCTTGCCCTCAACTTTCCTGGGAATAAACTAATACTTGAATTGAATAAAAGAACTTTGTCTCCTTCATGAACATCCTTGCTCTTCATGTGGGAGTCATGTCATACCTTAATCCTTTGCTTAAAGATCCTCACATTCTCATAAGCGTGCAGTCTCAACTCTTCGAGTTCCTAAAGTTGGAGAAATCTTTTCTGCACAACTTTATCAAGATCCATGTTTAGAGATTTGATAGCCCATAGGGCCTTGAGTTCTAATTTGACATGCAAATGATAAGACTTCCCATAAATAAACCTGTAGGGTGTCGTGCCTATAGGTGTCTTACATGTTATGACGGTAAGCCCATAGTGCATCGTCAAGTTTCATGGACCAATCCTTCCTTGTATGAGTAACAATCTTCTCTAGGATCTGTTTGATCTGCCTATTAGAAACTTCGACCTGCCTTGACATTTGGGGATGATATGGCGTTGCAACCTTGTGTTTTACCCCATACTTCCTTAACAGAGCTTCAAATTGATTTTCACCGAAGTACGACCTTCCGTCGCTTATAATAGTGTGTGGTACCCCGAACTGTGGAAAGATAGTTTTCTCAAACAGCTTGATTACTGCCTTGGAGTCACAGGTTTGGGTGGAAACAACCTCTACCCATTTGTAGACGTAGTCGACAACAAGTATATAATGGTTCCCATTTGATGATGGAAAAGATCCCATATAGTCAATCCCCCATACATCAAAAGTTTCAACTTCCACCCAATCTACCATCAGCATCTCGTTCCTTCTGCTGATGTTTCCTATATGCTGACACTCCTTGTAGGTCTTAACAAATGATGCAACTCTCTTAAAAAGACTCGACCAATAAAATCCTGATTGTACGACTTTTGCAGCCATTCTGCACCCCCCCCCCCCCCCCGTGGTGGCCCCCGTAAGGTGAGGAGTGACATTTTTTGAGGATTAGGGGTACTTCTTCTTCCGGAATGTATCAACGATATAAGTTGTAAGAGAATCTTTTGAACAACAATGGATCATCCCAATAGTAATTTTTTAGCTCGGAGAATAATTTAATCTTCTGATTATAAGTGATTTCCGGTGGAAGTTGCCCACATGCTTGATAATTACAAATGTCTACAAACTAAGACAGGCTCCACTCCTTCGATTTGGCCATCAAAAGAGCTTCATCAGCATAGTTGTCATTTACTGACAATTGATTTTTGTCATCAAAACTTATCCTTGACAGGTGGTCTACAACCACATTTTCTTTTCCCTTTTTATCAACGATCTCATGGTCGAATTCTGGTAGTAACAAGGCCCATCACAAAAGTCTCGACTTTGTGTCCTATATAAGATATTTTATAGCCCCATGATCAGTGTACACTTTTACCTTTGACCCTACCAGATATGATCTGAACTTATAATAAGAAAACACGATAGCAAACATTTCTTTTTCAGTGGTGGTATAGTTTATTTGGGCTTCATCCAATATTTATCTTGCATACAAAATCACATGGTGTCTCTTATCCTTGTTCTGTCCAAGGACTACCCCGAGGGCAAAATCACTGGCATCACACATAATTTCAAAAGGTAGCTACCAATCTGGTGCTTGTACAATCAATGGTGTTGTTAACTCCCTCTTAAGGGTCTGTAAGGCGTATAAGAATACGCTGGTGAATTCAAACTCAACATCTTTAATTAGGAGATTTGAAAGGAGTCTAGCGATCTTTGAGAAGTCTTTTATAAACTATCTATAATATCCCACACGCCCCAAGAAACTCCTTACTCTTGTAACGTATTTGGGTGGCGGAAGCTTGGATATGGCTTTGATCTTGCTTGGGTCCACTTCAATTTCATTCTTGGAAACTTTATGCCCTGAAATGATACTGTCCTAGACCATAAAATGGCATTTTTCCTGGTTCAGTACAAGGTGTTTTTCCTCATAGTACTATTGCACCAAAGATAGGTTCCTTAGACATGCCTCAAAATCCTTTCCATAAATAGAGAAGCCATCCATGAAGACCTCCACTATGTCTTCTAGGAAATCCCAAAACATAGATATCATGCAACGTTGGAAAGTTGATAGTGCATTACACAACCCAAATGGAATTCTTCTGAAAGCATACGTTCCATAGATGTAGGTGAAAGTTGTATTTTCTTGGTCATCGAGATGGATCAGTACTTGATAGAATCATGAATACACGTCCAAAATATAGAAGTAATCATGGTGAGCTAATCTTCCTAAAACTTGATTTATAAATGGTAGAGGGAAGTGATCCTTTTTGGTAGTAGTATTCAACTTGCGATAGTCAATGCACATACTCCAACCTATTACCATTCTTGTCACCACTTCATCTCCATCCTCTCCTCTTATCAATGTCATTCCACCCTTCTTAGGCACCACATGGATAGGGCTTACCCATTTACTGTCACTTATTGGGTAAATGATCCCGTCATCCCACAAATTAATAACTTTCTCCTTTACGACTTCTTTTAGTATTTGATTCAACTTCCTCTATGGTTGAACTTATGGTTTAGTTGTTTCTTCAAGATGTATTTTATGCATGCACAAGGCAGGGTTGAGGCCTCTGATGTCTTCTACAGAATACCCTATAGCCTTTCTATGCAATCTGAGCTCCTTTAGCAACCTTTCTAGCTGATCATCTGTCAAGTTGGCATTAATGATCACATGATTCCTCTCTTCTTTGTCTAGGAATTCATATTTCATCCCCTCCAGAAGTGGTTTCAATTTTGGCTTTGATTTCGATGCTCTCTTTTCTTCAGGCATTTTCTCAAGCGAGGCATACTTTGCGGTCTCGACTGTCTCTTCATCATCACTGAATTCTTCTTTAGGTTGATTCAGGTAATCCAAGATCTCTATGACCTCTGGGTCTTCCACTATAGGGTCTTAATTATTCAATGCTCACATAAGGGGATCTACAATTTCCTTGTCCTCTTACACCTCTTCACAATATTAATTGTAGCTATCCATAAAGTAGACTGACTCAGAGAGAGACGGTCCCGTCATAACATCTTGTACTCAGAAATTGATATGATCATCCCCTACGTGCAAGGTAATGATTCCTTCTAATACATCTATTAGGGATCTTCTAGTCGCGAGGAAGGGTCTCCCAAATATCATTGGACACTTAGAGTCCTCGACTGTGTCGATCACTACTATGTTGCATGGTATGAAGAATCGCCTGATCCATATCAGAACATCCTTGACTATTCCTACAAGTCTTGTAAAGGTGTGATCAGCTAATTCAGTTTTCATGCCTATTTTCACCATGTTCGTCAACCCAAGCCTTTATGCTAGAGTCAAGGGCATAAGACTAATGGTCACTCCTAAATCGGCTAATCCCTTCCTTTCAACATTGTCTCTGACATAGAAGGGTCTGTTGAATGCCCCAGGATCCCTCTTCTTGGTTGGTAACTCAGCTTGAATAAAGGTGCTTGACATTTTCACCAATTTCACAATTTCGATATGGTCTCCTCTCCTCTTTGTGATTAGGCCCTTCAAGAATTTTGCATATGTCGACATTTCTTCAATTGCATCGAGAAATAAGACAACCAAGTGTAGTTTCTTTGATAGGCTGCTGAAGTGGGGTCTTAATGTCGACAAAGTGTGTTGCCTTTGCTATGCTGACGACGAATCTACAGAGCATTTATTTTTCAGATGCAGCTTCACTCTTCCGGTTTGGCGCATCACAGGTTTAAGAAGCGGATGGGGCAACAACATACCCCATGATATCCATGGGATCATCCAATGGAGCAGCTCTAACTCCTCAGATCCGTGGACGCAGGCTCTGAAAGGGGTGCTAATAGGAGGACTGATGTTTACAATATGGAAGGAAAGGAATAGAAGAAGGCATGAGAACAAGCAAAGAAGCTACATCCAAATCATGGAGGAATTCAGCAGGGAGCTACGTGCGGTATGCAGAAACAGAAAACATTTGCTCAAACGTATGGATGACAATTCAAAAAGATTGTGGGGGCTTTTGTAGAGTTCATACCTTTCACAATTTTCTTTGCTTGTTATGGTTACTATACTACAGGATTTTGTGTTACCTGTATATAGATAGAAGCTGTGAGCTATCTCTGATGTAGCAACGTTTTTTGGCAATACAATATTTACCTATTCCAAAAAAAAAAAAGTGTAGTTTCTTTACTACTTCCATAAACTTTTTGTACCTCTTCTTTAAATGTTCCTTGATCAGTTTATAGGGAAAGGGTACTCTTGGGGCATAGGGATTTCTCTTTGAAAGACTTCTCCTATGAGATCTGAGTTCTTGGCCTCTTCCTCCTTCTTTTCACCATTCCCTTCTTCTCTACCATCTACAGCTGATCCTTGTCCCTTTGACTCTTCATTTGCAATCTCTTTCTCAGATTGTTTCTCACCACAACTTCCTCCTTCTTTAGTGTTGTTAGTGATATGATCTTCCAACACTCTCCCTGATTGGAGAGTGGCCATTTTTACAGTCTTTATATTTGATGGGATCTTGCTTGAAGGGTTTTCCATAAGTTTAGCTAGTTGTGCAAGTTGTTGATCAATCTACCTTTGATTGGTTTGCATGACTTCCATTTGAATTTGCATTGTAGTTAACACTCCTGAATTGGTGATAGCACTTTGAGCAAGTTGGTCATTTACCGAAGCTTGCATTTTCGTGAAGTCAAATAATTGAGCAATCATGTTAATTTGGTTGCTATCTTTGGCTTGGATTGACCCTTGTCCTTGTCCTTGACCCTGTCGACTCACAATTTTTTTTTCTCTGGTAGCTATTTGTGTTCATCTGATAACTAGTAGTTCTA